>JAMXBD010002216.1:0-224328 GCA_024138025.1 Combretum micranthum | reverse complement strand
ACAAAAGTAGCTCACTTTATATCTATAACGCAGAGGTAAGTTAAAGCATTTGGCAAAATTGTACATCAAGAAGATTGTAAGACTGCATGTAGTGCTGGTAGCTATCATATTAGATAAGGATACCAGATTTGTAGGGAGATTTTGGAAAACTCTACATCAAGCTTTAGGTATAAAGGTTGTCTTCAGTACCGCTTATCATCCACAAACAGACGGGCAATTAGAAAGGACCATCCAAACATTAGAAGATATGTTGAGGGCATGCGTATTGGATTTCAAAGGAAGTTGGGATGAGCATTTGCCATTAGTGGAATTTGCTGATAACAACAGTTATCAAGCGTCAATTGGCATGTGTCCGTATGAAGTGCTTTATGGTAGGAAATGTAGATCACCTATTAATTGGGATGAAGTGGGGGAAAGACAGCTATTGGGGCCAAAATTGGTTCAAGATGCAGTTGACAAGGTCAGTTTGATTAGACAAAGACTACAAGCTGCTCAGAGTCGACAAAAGAGCTATGCAGATAAACGAAGAACAACCGTGGAATTTCAAGTGAGTGAACATGTTTTGCTAAAGATATCGCCAACAAAAGGAGTTGTGAGATTTGGATTGAGAGGAAAGTTAAATCTTCGATATGTGGGACCACATGAGATCCTAGAGAGAATAGGCGACATGGCTTATAGATTGGCTTTACCGCCTAATTTGGAGGGAGTGCATAATGTGTTCCACATATCCATGCTCAGGAAATATGTCAGAGGTCTAGATGAGATAATAGCTCTTGAACCGCTTGAGGTACAACCAAATCTTACAACAGTTGAAAAGCCGGTGAAGATTATGGATACTAAAGAAAAGACTTTGAGGCAAAGTGATAAGATATGTAAGAGTACAATGGACAAATCAACGTGTGAAGCCACCTAGGAGCTGGAGAAGGACATGAGATCTAGATACCCGAACTTTTCCTTTAGTCCAGGTAAACTTCGAGGACGAAAGTTATTTTAAGGAGGGGAGAGATGTAACACATAGCAAAATAAGATAAATATGTCACGATATATATATATATATATATATAAAAAGCTTACATCAAAGCCACAAAACAAATCAAGTTTAGTTAATTTTGTTTTGGGAAAGAATTGTGAAAATTTGAAACTTTTGCAATTTTTGACAGATGCAACGCCGACATCTGGAAAGGGAACGCCACTGGTGTAGAGGCAGCATAAGTTGTGTACAGTATCAAATTCTCTAATGCCAGAGTGAACGCCAGAGTATGTGTGTGTGTGTTTTTGCCGACGTTGAAGTTAGATCAGAAGCGTTATTGTTTAATGCCAGAGCCGAACGCTACTAGTGTTAAGTTAGGTTTTACCGACGTTTGATGTTCGGAACGATGCGAAGGATTTTGTTGCACGACGAACGTTGCCCCCTGGGGATTCTACGCTACCGGCGTAGGAATTAAATTTGCCAATGTATGTGCAAATTTTATAAATAGACGCGTTCGTCTAAGGGTTTTTCAACAAAAATTATTTCATCCTTTTTCCTTCGTGAGAGAGAAAAGTTTGGTTATTCTTTATGAAATCTTCATCCTAAGGCAAGTTTGATCAAAGGAGAGTGATCATAATCCATCTACAACATGTTTTTCTACGGATTTATGCATGATTTCTTAGGGTTTTGTTGTGTTCTTGAAGGAAAACCTGTGAAGGATTAAGATCTCAGATTTAATCTATCTCGGTTGGATAAGGAGTGAGTTTTGTGATTTAAACAAGTAAGTATAATGTTATCATACAAGATTTATACGAATTTCGTGCAAGTTCTAAGGACTTTGTGGTTGTTTGCATGAAGGAAACCCTAGCTTTGGTTGGAATCCGAATTTGTGGGTGTAAGTCGGGTTTTGGTTATCTAAATCTGTAAGTTTCGTCTTTTCGTTGATGGATTTAAATAATGTGTGGTTAGATGATCTTTATATATTCTTGTTATTATGTCATATTAGGGTTTTGGTATGTTATCAGTATTGTGGACTTGTTGTGGGTTGTGATCGGAGAAGACGGTGCAAATTTTTCTGGAGATTCATTATCAAGTTAGAGTTTTAGGAGATTATGATATAGGGTTTGTTCCTTTTACCGTGTTTTATACATCTGTTTATATATATATATGTTGTTGATGGGATAATTGGAGATTTTGGTGTTTGATTGTTGGTATTGATCGAAGAGTTGTAGAGATTCGTGTTAGTGTTGTTGTTCTCGATATTGAGTTTGGTGAAATTGGATTAGTATTCCTGAGATTGAAAAGGTACGACCAATCCTTGCTTGTTGTTTTTGCTTGTAAGTTTAGTATTGCTTGACTGGTTGTAGGAACAGAATTTCATAATAAACCTAATTATATTCGGCTTAATAATTGTCTGCTTGGTTGTGCTTGGCTTTGACCAGTAAAGACCTGGCAGATAGTGATACTGGTGAGGCACCTTAATGATCTTGGTGTGAGGTTGTCCCGAGTGGACTCGTGCCTTGATATGATTCCGGTAGAACTAAAGGGAAACGGGGTGTTTGGGGAGAACCAACTCATCCATATATGTATATAATTATTTTATTTTCAAAGAGTTGGTTATTTTTAAAGAGGAGTCTGAGTTATTTCGAGTTCGGGACTAGAGTATACATATTTATGAACTGTGTGTATTTGAAAAATATAAATAAATAACAAACTGATTGCTTTCATTAGATTAGTACATTTGATATATATATTTGTTGCGTATGCGTTTGCATTTGTTTTTAGGGATTGGAGTTATCGTAATGGGCTTCGTAGCTCATTTTTTAAAATTTCAGGTACAGGTGATGAAGACATTGTGTATGATCTTTCATCTTATGATATGATCTTTGATAAGGGGGATGGCGATAGTAGACCAGACTACCCAGCTGAGAGTTAGACTTTTGATTATAGGATGTTAAGAGAAAAGAATTGCCTAGTTATGTTGAAGACTTGATTTTGCTGTATTTAGCTTATTATTATGTTTTATGAATAGTGTTTAGCTCATTTGTTGTTGAAAGACTAAGTTGTAAATGAAAGTTTTTCTTTTGTAGACAATTTCAGTTGTTATGTTGGATTGTTGGCTTATGATGTGTAACTAGGATGTTTGCTTGATTAAACAGGAATGTTATGAAGTTACTTATGTTTCCAAATTATACACGTTGTTTTGAATATCCGATGAGATATCCTATATGTGTTTACAGGTGATATTTGAAAAACATTTGTGGATATTAGAGTCTTAGCGTGTTCTATTTCAAGAAAGGACACGTGGCGGGTTGTAATGCTTATTTTAGGCTTTATAGTATTTCTATTCTTTTTCTTTAATCTTCTCATGCATAGTGAGCTGATACTTGAAATTGAGTCGAAGAAAGGATTGTTAGTGATGACACTTTGCTTGATGGCTTTGAGGACCACTCCTTCGTTTCGTTCGAGATCTCTAAACACACCTTATTAAATTGTGCCAAATAATTGTAGAGGGGCTCACTTTTCCTTTGTCACACCACATAAAGGTATGAGATATTCTTTTTATTGGTTTGTAGCCATGAAATGAGTTATAAAGAGCTTAGTGAGCTGATCAAACGAGCTGATTATGTTAGGAAGAAGATTGTTGAATCAAACACAAGCAGCACCATGAAAAGTGGTTGAGAGTTTCACACCAAATGGCATCTGATGTATCACCATGGTGGATTGGAATTGAGAGGTGATCCTTAGGGTTATTGATCAGATAAAAAAATATTTTAAATTTTAATGAATGGATTTCAAGCAAGTATACTGGTTGGTCAAGTAATATAGAGTAAATAGAGTATCGATCCCTCAAGATTACTTAAGTATTAAATCTA
Source organism: Combretum micranthum (assembly GCA_024138025.1). Lineage (NCBI taxonomy): Eukaryota > Viridiplantae > Streptophyta > Magnoliopsida > Myrtales > Combretaceae > Combretum > Combretum micranthum. Next base: position 220,482 of record JAMXBD010002216.1, on the reverse strand, counting down.
TATTAGATTCTATTTATTTAGGCAATCGAATTGAGAGAATTAACTAATTAACAACTAATTATCCTAGATTAACTAGAGCAGAGAGAGAATTATTATGAAAAGTATATCAATTGAGAGTGGGAAAAATAGAATCCAACTTAGTTTCACTAATCAATTGCCATCATGTTATAATAATTCTTAGCTATGTGGATATTCATATGAAATTGTCCAAGCCTTCAATCGTTTTCCAAGTTTTAAAGTCTTAAAACCCAAATTAATTCATTAGCTTCCACCGACAAACCAATAGTGGATTCTAATATACAACATAAACTTTCAGTTCCATGGTTGACTAATGCCCTAAATTAATCTATCCTAATCCCTTAGTGAGAGATTAACTAGAAACATTGCACTAATCCCTAGGACAATTTCAAATAAGATCAAACAACTTCAACATATATTATTCAATCATAATTAAGAATTCCTATTAAACTCTAAATTCCCTTTAGATTCATTAAAGTTTCTATAAATCTAATTCAATCAAGAATAGCAATTTATAGTATAAGAATTACAATATGAATTTTCCATAAATCTCCAAATTTATAACATGACGTCACGCCCTAAGGGATACCCTAAACATAACAGTCGCCACACTCAATATTAAAGCTTAAGTATAACCTTAGCCATTTCCAAAAGCTTTTATATTAAGTGTAAGGCATGCTTTCACAATTTTAGAGGACCATACATGGAATTATGAAGCTAAGAAGATATAATATATATTAAGAAAAGAGGATTCATAATATTCATTAATAATGAACTTACAAAACTTAGGGACATTTTCGTAATGGCAACGATTCTAACATACATCATCTCTAACTCAGTCATTTTCTTCCCTATAGGGCAGTTGTGGATAGTCTGTACTACTCCTTCCATTCGGTTTGCATCATTCCTCTTTTCCAGATCAGGAACATTTCCCGGACGGTCTTAGGTTGTCCACTAAGGCGAATTCTTCGCATAACACCCTAAGTCTCAGTGGAAATTTTCCAGATTTTCAAAGGGTCCTTTTCGAAGTTCTTAGCTTGCAGACGGGCTTCATTATGGTAATTTATGCAAAAGAGAGAGAAGTCAGAAAGCTTATTCTACCATTCTATCTTATCTAAGTCTTTTCTATTCTAGTTATTTCTTCTTAGGCCCAATTCTATAATCATGATTCCTAGGTTCTTAACCATGCTCTGATACCAACTTAAACTGTCATGCCCCAAAGGATACCCTAAACATAACAGTCCGCCACACTCAATATTAAAGCTTAAGTATAACAACCTTAGCCATTCCAAAAAGCTTTGATATTAAGTGTAAGGCGTGCTTTCACAATTTTAGGACCGTACATGGAATTATGAAGCTTAAGAAGATATAATAACATATTAAGAAAAGAGGATTCGTAATATTCATTTATTCATAACAATAAACTTACAAAACTTAGGGACATTTCCCTTATTCACAAATCTATTACAGGAGTATTTCTACATCCTATCTACTAAACTTCATCTCAGGAAATTCCTTAACCCAAAAGGAAAGTACCTAGCTGCAAGGTCCTCGTGGCCTCAACCACAAATAGGGAAACTGCAAAAGATATCTATAAGGGTATAAGCTAATAGGCTTAGTGAGAACTATTTCCATAAATAACTTCTTGTAAGAAAATTTCAAACAAGTTGTTTAATCAAACAAATGGAATGCAACATATACGTGGCAAACAAAGCATATAGTTTTTCGGAACTATATGTTGAATGGATTTACTCTCTCATTCGGGGTTTGGTGATACGAAACCTCAAAAAAAGTAGTTTTAGTTAAAAATTTATGCTTTCGACCAATATCGCCAAGCATATGAAGTCTACTTGAATTGAGCCTTGCTTTGGGATCTCCGCCAAGCATTTCTTTAATGTCGCCAAGCAATCGCTTTCGGTCACTCCGCCAAGTGTTGCTTTCAACCTAAGCTACAATCCTTCTCACCCAAAGATAATAACCCAATGCAATGTGACTCACTTCTTGGTATGCATGAACCCATTTATTTATGATATCATAACATTATTATTATCATATTTAAGGTTATCAAGGAATCTCATACAAATCAAGTGTTATATTAAAATAAACATTAAATCAATTCCGACCTCGATATTCTTATGATTCTTTTAAAGAATTATCTTTACAAACATATCCATTTGTTTTTTCTTAATTCTAATGCAACTAAATTACAAGCACGAATAGGTAAAGCATTTTAAGGAAATAAACTCATGACGACGATTTCTCTAGCGGATGAGTCACTCACACACTCCACTTAATCGAAATAGTCATCGGGGTAAAGGTATTCTCCCTCGGAATCACCTAATCAAAAGAAAAATGCCCAAAATGAGTATTTCTTGATGATATTCTTGAATTTTGACAAAACAATGTCATGAGAACGTCAAAATTCGTATAAAGGAGAGTTCCAATTTAAAATGGCCATAACTTAGTCATTTGAACTCGGAATCACGCATATAATATATCGATTTCTGCCTACTCGAAAAGATCTATCCATTTCTAAGACTATTTTTATCAAATAAACCTTTTAGGCCCTGAAACAATGGCGATAAGATTCACCACGAATTTGTTTCAAACTTTAATGCATTCAAAATTTGTTTGATAAATGCTTAGTTATCTATATAGTTGAAAAATCCTCATTTTATGGCTAATTAGCTCATATTTATTCATGCTCAAGTGTTTGTTGTCTAATTATGTTTCTTGAGTAAAACAATGTTAATTTGGAGTTTAGAAATCTATAGTTTACAAGAAATTCATTTTGTAAATCTTTTTAAAATGAAAAATTTGATTTTTGTTTTCAAAGAATTTCTTTATGTTTGACTTATTATTTTTCCTAGATGACTTTTCAGAAAGTAATTTTCTCTTTCTAAATTCTCTATATTAGTGCTACTTTTCCTATTTATTTTCTACACCATTTTCTTTGACCATTTGTTTGAAAAGATCTAAATTTGAAAATTTTCATTCTTTCTCATAAGGTTTCCCTTATGCTATGTTTTCATAGAATCATTTTTTTATATCAAAAATCATTTTCCTTTTGAAAAACAAAGTGTAATAACAAATGATTTAAAAAGCTTTTCATAACAAAAAATAGTTTCTAAAATTGTAGTTTTCTATAACTTGAAAAGGAATGTCTTTATTTTTGTTAAAATAGATTTTATTTTTCATAACTTATTCCTAAGTGATCAAAACTCCTTTTTATCAATTATTTTTAGAACTTGAAAAATTTGGACAACAATCTTAATGAACATGATTTATGAGAAATAATACAAACATAAATATAAATAAAGTCAAGTATTGGGAGTTTAGCTTCTTCAAGGCTCCCGGGACTAAGAAGTAGACTAGTCCCAAAAGAAAATAAAAGAAAGAAAAATTTGTTTTGACTTGATGGGGACAAGTCTAATACTAGAGACTGGTCTTAAAATAGCAAGAAGTGAATTAGGGTTTAGTTGTAATAAAAGAAATAAAAATAAAACAAAATAGAGGGAATTGGGGAGGGAGGTACGCCGGTCATGGAAGAGGGAGTGAGAGAGAGATATTTGAATTTGATAAAATTTGTAATTTAAGTAATAAAATGTAATAAATGTAATAATTAATTAGGAAACAAAATTTCTTGGAAAAGAAAATATAATTGAGTAGTTGTAAGGATGTAAGAATAGGGTATGGGTAGTGTGTAGTGTAGGTTACACTTGTGAACGGTGGTAAATAGTAGACAAGACATCTACTTTACCGGTAGTAAAGAAAATAGGAAAAAAAGGCTATAACTGTAATTTTTATAGCCCGGAAAATTATAAAATTTATATTTTTGAAATCCTTATAAAATTTCGGTTCTAATGAATATTCCAGAATATTTTTCTGAGTTTCTAGTCTCGAGGCTCGTTTTTCCGTAATTGGGCTCGGGAAGACCCGGAATTGAAAATTTTCCGAATTTAAGGCTTTCTAAGGTTTAAAATATACTTTAAAACAATAATTCATATTCATTTACTTTATAAAACTTCTTTTGTTATGAAACCAAAGAAAAGCTGGATTTAGGGTTTCTAAGCTTCTCTCACTAAGCTTGAACTGGACTGGATTAGGTTTTGCTTTCGATTCCGGAGTTTACTTGACTACAAAGAATATCGGGTTTACAATTTCTCTTCTCATGCAGTCATCAATTAAATGCATGGTATTTGTTTGTTGGTTAGTTGAGTGTAGGGTGTATTCTTATTAACTTGGAGAAGCCTTGTCCTAATGACACATGGAGCAATATCTTTAAAGATGATGAGAGAAGGATTATCGAGACTCGGTTTTCTTAAAGTATATATGCTTAAGCTCGATATTATTAATTGTTCTTATATCATTCATGATTGACTCTATGTATGTTTTGATCTTCTATAGAGTGATTCCACTGATGTTTCAATGTTACTCTAAAGCTTTCTAAGGCATTGAATCCTCAAAAGAGGAAGAAAAAAAAATCTTATTCATAAATTCCAACTCTTGATTTGAATTATTGGGTAATTATGAGATAGACGTACCAAATGGGCCTTCATGAGAGTTATTGGATTGATCTTGACAATTAAAGAATGATATTTACACCACCTCGCATTCTTAGAATTGGCCTTTGTTCACTAAGTTTTGTCACTAGCCTAATAAATCACTCAATGGCACCAAATTGCAACAAAGGAACAATTATTGAAATAACCTTCGATATTATTTAGAGAATTTAAAACATGATGATTCTTGTAAATAGGAGTAAGCATAGATGATAGACTAGGGGGCATTAAGTCAATACTAGAATTATCTATATATATTTGGTTATTATTAAAACTATATTGCCTCTTATATATGTATGAAAATTTTATAATTTTACTATAATAATTTATAACTCATTAGTATGAAAAATATTCAATAAATAATTAAGGGTATTTAGTGAATTTGGTAACATATTATACATATATTACTTCAAAATTAATTGTCAATTAAAAATAGAGTTAATAGACAGTATAATTAGTATCAGTTAGAAATACTTTATGCGATAAAATCATAACATTTGTATATGAACAGTATAATTATTAGTTGTAGTGTACTACAAATAAAAATAGTTGCTCACAAAATTATTTAGTTAAATATAATTTTATGATAAATGAATTTAATTCTATTAGTTATTGTAAAAGAAAAGAGTTAAAAAAAAAAGAATGGGTGAGAGAAAAGATAATATAATAAATGCTTTTGAAAAAGGGAAAAGAAAGAGAAAAAATACACTTATGGAATTCGACCATGACCTCGTGGATGTATAATAAAACACATAGCTATTAGACCATATTTAGTTTTATGTTATTATTTGCTTTTATAATATACATATAACAAATAATTTTTTCTTATTTAAAAAAAAAATTCAAAAGGTTAACTTTGTTTGGGTTGAGCTTCTTTGGGGAGGTGTTGGAAAGGGGTTATTGGGGGTGTTTTATCTCATATTTCCATAAAAGTAAATAAGCCATTAGTCCTTTTGTTAAAGAACTAAAGAGCTACAATCTGCGTTTTTTTTTTTACCACTCATGGTTTCTTTCATGTAGATCCTATAATCAAAGACTACATATGAAATACCCTAAAATTTTTGTGCTTAGTTAATTAGATATTAATAGATAATTAAGATAAAATGCGGGTAATTTTGAACCTTAATCTAAGTTTAGTTTAGACACGAGGCAAAAACTTCCTAATTATACACCTACAATTATAGCTATCAAGTGTAGTATAAGATGATTAAATTTGAGGGTCTATTAAATAGTAAATAATAGTTTAAAAATGAATCGCTGGGGTTGAAATATATGCGATAGAAATTAAAAAATGATTAATATCTACTAAACCAGTGCTCAAATAAAAATTCTAAATACATGATTATGAAACTTAGAATTTTTTTTGTCTATTGAGTATAATATCCTAATTTGACCTATCGGGCCTAGAAACCTTAATTGCCTAAGTGAAAACCTTTAAGTAATTAGATAACTTAACAGAACTAGACTAGTAAATGGATTTAATTGCAAATAGAGATTCTAATATAGAAAATACTCGTTCCAACTTAGCAAATTACTTCAATTTGCTATCTCCGATATACCATGCTAAATCCCTTTCAATTATCGACTTAAAACAAATTTCTCAAGTTGAATTACCTGATCCCTAATTCATTAAAAATTGAACCTAATCAATCTTTCCTTATCCAAGAAGGAAATTGACAGCTATTATCTCCTAGAAGAATCTAGCAAAAATTACAAATTAACTTACTAATCCAAGTTATTTTCAAGATTTCTTCTATAATTTGCATTCCTCATCATCATGTGTTATTTTCAAGATTTATTATACAATTTGTATTTCTCCTTTTCATATGTCATTTTCAAGATTTCTTATACAAATTAAATTCCTCCTTCCTCCTCATATGTCATTTTCAAGGCTTGTGGAAGTTGATTTTCTCCTCCATGAGTCATTTTTGAAGTCATTTATATAAATTAAATTCCTCTTCTCTAATTCCTAAACTATCCCTTACCCCTATCTAATATGCCATAAATACCAACTTCAATTACCTATTTTGACAAATTCATATTATTCAACCTTTTCTAAGTATCAACTTCAATCCAATTTGTGAAGTTCAATCGCTTAAACCCCTAGACATTCAATTTAGCAATTTTAACCTAAATTCCAACATCTTAAATCCTAGAAACCTAATACTTTATATTTGCTTTCAAATAGTAATTCCTAAGTCCATAAAATCCTTAATTCAAGTGAGATATTTAATTTCTAATGCCAATTAGTAAATTCTCTATTCTTTCTTCTTAAATCCAATTTCCAAATGCCAAAACCCTTAACCTAAAAGCCTAACCCATGACATTTAAATCCATGCCCATTAACCTAAGCTTAAGCCCATATTCAACAAGGCTACAATTGAAAGTTAAAGCCCATAAGCCTACGAACCAAAAGCCCATGAAGACTATACATTACCATACTATATCACACACCATATAATGCCCTTAAGTCTAGGGAACTCCAACATGTGAAAAGACTAAAATGACCTTAACCAATTTAGAGAATTCTGCACTTATAAAAGGACCAAAATTCCTTTAAACTATTCAAGCAAAGTGACCAAAATGCCCTTAACCTTAAAGGAAATTACAAAACGCAAAATAATATAAATATGCCCCTTTAGAAAACCCTAATCTCTCTCCTCTTATAGCAGCCCCCAAATCTCCCAAATTCTCAAGAAAAACTGTCTCAAAACATACCAAAAATCCTACAAAAATTCTACAACAAATTCTCTTCAAATCAAGTTACCAATAGGTAAGGAAATCCATTCTTTTTCCCTCATCTAATACTTAATTTCTTCCCTAAAATCTAATCTCTATTTCAGTTGATTCTTTGGTGAATTTTGAAAATAAAATCAAGGATTAAATTGAGAATTAGCATTAGAAGCATCATCAATCTATTGAAGAAGTAGCAATAGAGGATCCTAAGGATTATTTGCTAATTCAAATAGTAAATTATAATTAATATATTTGAGTATGTTAATGACACATAAATTCAAGAAACTTACTAAATTTAATATATGTATGCATGAAAACTGAAATATATACGTGAATAGACATGTGTATTATAAATTTAAGTATTTAAAATTATTGCATATGTATGTATGAATATATGTGTGATATATGTTGAATTGATATGTTTTCTTAAAATGAAATCATCAAATAAATATAGTATATATTAAATATAATTTAGCAAAAACTATATATGTATGTTTAAATTGATTATATGCTAGAAAATAGGAAAATTAGCATAGATGATGATGACTTGAGTCATGATTTATGAGTTTAATTGTAAAATATAACTATATATGTATATACTAGATAAGATGGTATAGAATAAACATATTTTAGATGATTTAAATATGCTAGATAATTAATTTCTGTGCATATATATGCAATTAGACAATTTGAATAGTTAAATTTAAACAAGATTGAATGAATTTATTTTTGGATGAAATTTTTAAATTGATATTCAACATGTCTATAAATAAACTAAAATGTTTTGTGATTTTTTAAATAATTTATTATTTTTAAAAATTAAATTATAAAATAGTAAAATAGGGCAAAATAAGTATTTCAACTAGAAGTAGTGGCTTGAGTGTATAGGCTGAATTGGTGGCTTTTTCTTCTTTTTTTTTTTTTGTGTGAAAGTATAATAGTTGAAAGCTTCAAAAGTCTATTTTGATATGGTATTGTAAGCCTCCGAATTTTTCGAGAATGGTTTTGGAATACCGAATCAAAACCCCAAAGTTTGACCCAAGTTGAAACCGAGCCTTAAACCAATTTCAATCACGGGATTTCATAAGAGAATTTTTTTTTAAAAAATAGAAAATTCAATAATCGGTCAACTCGAATACCCGAACATGAGAAGGACCACCTATCCGACCCCTGATATAAACCCCTTAATTTCTAGGGTAAAGTTCGATTAAACCCTAACCTTAGTCAAACCGAAGTTTCAAAAGTCAACAATGATTAAGACAATTAAACAATTTCAACTCAGTAATCCGTGTTCTCAAACCCTAGAAAACGAAATTAAGTTAGTGGCTTAAAATAGTTCGTAATAATATAGGGTAACATAAAAACATTAGATTCGCGAATTTCGAGTGTCCTTCGGACTCAAACGGGATCAATTTTCGAAAAGTGTGTCTTGGAGCTTAGAATATTAAAAATATTAATAACACCAAAAGACTGTAATTAAACAAGGATTTCAAAATATCAGTTTTAGAATTTTTCGGTAACTAAAAAACAGATATAGTCGTTTACGCGTATTTTTTTACTACCGGTATTTTATATGTCTAGTCTACTATTCATAGTACTATTCCTACTATTCATTACTATTTACTATCTACTTTTTCTTACACCTATTTCTTACTACCTACATACCTATTTTCTTACACTTTTACATTTCCAATACATCTTAAATCAAACCATATCTTACATATTAATTATTTTCTTACAAATACACACAAAAATCAACTCACTCCCTCTCCTCCTTCACTGGTTGGTTGGCAAATCACTTCCCTCTCCCTCATGATTTTCTTTTTCAATTATTTTATTACATAAAAAATTCACTCCAAAAATTCTATAAATACCGCATTCCTCCTTCTCTTTCACACATCCATTTTACATAACAAAACTCTATCAAAATACTCTCTCAAAATCTCTCTCCGACAAATCTCTCTCAAAATACTCTCTACCATTCCCTACAACTTCACGAAGAAAATAACAAACACAAAACCCATTCATCTCTTTTCAAACCTTCCATTAAATCTTAGGTAAAATCCTACTTAAATTTCTTCATCATGTTTATACAACTTAGCATGAGCTTAGTGTATGTTTCTTAGGCTCATATGAGCTAAAGAAGCAACAATATGTTCATGTTTTTTTTTTTTTTGTTCATGATTCATATTTTACATTATGTTATTATGATGTTATTATTATTGTTATTATTTTTGCTCTAATCTAACTTATATAATATTATGCATACTATGTATATATATATTTATTTATTTAGAGCATATAAGATCATTTGTTATTTATTTATTTTCATGTCTTGTAATTTATTTAGTTACTTGGTTTATGCAATTTATTAAGACTAGTCTTTCTAGTTTCAGACTTATTTATATTAAGTCAAAACAATTTTCTTTCTTTTCTTTTCTTTTCTGTTGGAACTAGTCTATTCTTAGTCCCAGGTTGCCTTAATGAAGTTAAGACTCCCAATACATGATCGGGATACCTTGATAAAGCTAAGGTTCCCAATGCTTGACTATTTTATTATGTTATTTACTTACAAGTGTTTCTTGCTATCTTATTATGTATTATCTTTACTTTTATATTACTACATAATCATATTCACGCATGATTAAAATGTTGTTGTCTTAAATAAAAATAAAAATTGGTTCTTTCTTGAATAAAGAAAAGTAAACTAGATTTCTTAACAAAAGGAATTTTTAACAAAAGATCTAAGTTTTGTTTTTAATAAACTTTTTCCAAAGGGTAAGTTAATCATAAATTCTAGAAGAATTAGTAATGTAGATTTCTTCAAAATAATTAAAAGAATTCTTTTCTTTTATAAACCAAACTAAATACTCCATAAAGGAAGAATTTTTAGCATTAAAGGATTTTAACTCAACCATACCTTTTATAAAACTTAAATAAGTTCACTATAGACTTTGAAAATCATATAATATGAAAGTATCTTCAAAACTTGAATTTTATATTCTTTTCAAAATTAAAATGAAATTTTACTAAGTTCTAATGTTAACAATTCTTTATTAAGAAATCTTTTCTTATAAACTTGCCTAAGAGAATTATTGTACCATTTAACAAATATTAAGAATAAAACAAGTTTTTCAAACTAAGATAAAGTCAACTCACCATTTTGAAAACCAACTTAGAAAAAATAAAATTTGCCAAGAAAATAAAGTTTTAAAGGTATATCTATTTTGTAAAGAAGAGAAATGATATAAAAATAAAAGGAAAACATACATTTAACACAACTTCAAATATTTGACCACATTGAAAACTTAAAGGATATTTTGAAAAACTTATTTTTCAATCACTAGAAATAAAATTAGTAGATAACTTAAAGAACCAAATTTTTGAAAATGAATTTACTTTTCAAAAGTGAGGAAACAAAATTATAATAGGAAAACATTTACTCATAACCACTCAAATATACTTTTCTAAACAATAAAAAAGGAGAAATTCTCAAAAGTTTTATCTTTTAAAACCATCAAAGACAAATTGTTTATGAAATATCAATATTGAGACAACACTACAAAGATCATGCATAGAATGTGAGTATAAATATATGTTCAGAGGATTTTTCAACTATATATATATCCATATATTTTGCTTAAGGATTTTTGAGTAAAATAAAGTTTGAAAAAATCATATTTTGTAAACTATAAATTCGTAATTATTATGTACCGTAGTATTTTCCAACCCAAATGCCTTTTTTATGAAAAAATAACCTTAGAAATGGATAGATCTTTTCGAGTAGGTAGAAAACGGTATATTATTTGCGCAATTTCGAGTTAAAATGACCAAGTTATGGCCATTTTAAGTTAGAATTACCTTCTATACTAATTTTAAAGATCTTATGACATAGTTTTTGATAAGTACTATAGAATAAATAAGAAATACTTATTATGGGTATTCTTCTTGATTAGGTGATTCCGAGGAGGATTATTCATACCCGGAGGATTATTTTGATTAGTGGATTTATCGATCGACTCATCCATAAGAAAGATAGATCCTTATGGCTAAGTGAGTTTATTTCCTACCTTTTTACGTACTTGGTTGTGCTTGTAGCTAGAGGCACTAGAAGTAGGAAAAGATGAAAATGAATTATGTATGATAATATTGGTTGAAAGAATGTTAAACATACAGAGACCTGAATCGTTGTTAATTAACTTATGTTTTACTATTATTCTGTTGGAGTGTGTGCAAATTCTGCGTTCAGATTTAAATTACTCTAATCATATACTATGAAATATATTAATTGATTCATACATATCACGTAGTTAGTTTCATTGCATGAGTTGCTATTCTCGATGGGACAAGAGTATAGTAGCCGGGTGTGCAGTAGCCAGAAATCTGCAAGATGGGCGATTAGGAGCCTAAGAGAACTATTTTGAGATGGGCGAGTAGGCGCCTGAAATAAACTACATGAGTTGGATTTAAAGATGAATTTTAAAAAGCCTGGAACACCTAACCCTAAATAGAGGGGTAAATCCATTCAAACATATGATTTCCGGTAGATTATATGTATTGCTTGATCTCTTGCTTGATGCATTCATATGCTTTTTTAATAACTTGATTAAAATTATTTATACAAGTACGTTGATTTAGGAACATTCTCACTAAGCTAGTTATGCTTATACTCCGATAGATCTTTGTTGGAACAGGATTATATCTTTTATGTCGGAAGACTTCATATACTCGAGAAGAATGATGTTTAAGAAAAGCTTACGAAAATCTTTTGAAGATCTTAGGTTAAATATCCTTTAATGTCTTTTAGTGTTAGTATTATTTTGTTGTGAGAAAGATCAAGTTGATATTATGATTATTTGGAGAATTATAGGGGAAAACCCCTAAGATAATGTAAGGATTATATTTTCTTAATAATAAATTGGAAGATTATCTAGATTCTTGTATGTTGTATTTACTATCTCGAACTATACATCCCACCGGTGTCTCCCATTATTGTGATAGACGCCTTACATATGGTGTTGAAAAATTTTGCATGACTTTGGAAAGTCATTTTTAAGTTTTAATATCATATGTGGCAGACTGTCACATTTATGGTACTCTTTGGGGCATGACAGGTATAAAGAACCAACCAAGAACCGGTCGGGATCATCCTTTATTTTGATCAAATTGATCGGTCATTAGTGTTTTTTCATGTTTCGACCAAATTACATGTAATTAAATTTAAAATCCTAATTAACTAATTATTTTAGGCTAATTGAACTTATGAACATGCAAAACAATGTGTTAGGTAGTTTGCATAAAAATTTAAGCTTAAGAACCCGTGTTTAAGATAGTAAATTGATTCATTAAAGTTAGGGTGCTCATTCGTTTTCTATAATAAATGAAATATTGGGATTAAAGGTAAATTAAATCTAATCAAATAAATATAAATGATGTGTTTTTATATTGATATATGAATTTTAAGATGAATAATTAATTATTATGATTTTATAAATTTATTTAATAAAATATGTATAAATATATATTACAAACATAACAGGATAACAAACAATGTTAAAAAGTGAAAATGGCTAATTGTGGGTATGATTAAAGGCATGGTATATATGGATCTTTTCCTTACTTTTAATCATGGGCGTGATCCAAGCGGCAATTTATATCACAACCTAGATCACGACCGTTATCAGGAGTGTGATCTCCTTTGTATCTTTTATAAAAATTGAGAGGCCTTGATTAGGGCGTGATGGTACTCGTGATGTTAATCACGGCCTCCACCACAAGCGTGACAAAACCAATGATCTATATCACGAATGTTCTTATAAGTGTGAGTCATCCTCTGATACTGTTTATAAAAAGAATACTAACAAAAATAAATAAATAAATAAATAATAAGTGATATATATATATAGTAGTACCTATATAGATAGGAATGAATTAAGTCTATATTATAATAAATATATTTTGAAATTATAAAGTGTAATAATAGACTTACTAATTAACTAAGTTTAACATGGATTTTAAATATAAAATAGATTTAGTTAATAAATCCAAGTTCAACTTAACTTAATGAACTTTAATATACTAAAATGAATTAAACCGATTAAGTCCATCCAACTTGGCCAAGTGAAGTTAATAAAAGGAATATGTTGTTTCAAATGTGTGTTAGAAAAATGAGTATTTAATGTGAGTTCGATATAAGTTTATAATTAATTTAAATACTTATATGAATTAATGTTTTTAGCATATATTTATACGCTTTGAGTCTACCTTCTTCTTTACCTTTTGAAATATTTTTTTATCTATCTTTTGTTTGTTCATAGTACGTACATTGCATCAAGTATGCAGTGACTTGTGTGTTGCTTGGTAGGGGAGGCATCTTAAATGAATTAATACTTAAAACAGCCTTAGTAATTACTTGCTACTTGTGTGTGGTAGTTTTTGAGATCCAGTCCGAGGGATGGTAACCTTGTTAGGCGGTGCTAACAGAATAGTTAGGTGGTTAGGTCACCCCTCACGATTGATATTGGAAAAATGATGGTAATTAGTGGCTTGGCGGGTAGCTGACAGAGGGAACGGTATCGAGTAATATCTATTCATATTGGAGAGACGTTGTATTAAAAAGTTTAATATATGGACTCTGTTACTTAACTTAATCACATTAGACTAATAGGACTAAAGATGGATAGCGACTGTGACACCTAGACGAAACTATTTATTAAATGTTCCTATAGAAGATATTTGTATTCGAGCTATTTATATCAATCTCTCTAAATAGTTACTGCTACTTAAAACCTCTAGGTTCTTATTATGTTATCGGAGTGTGAGTATTATATTATTATTTTCTACACTTTAATTTAAAGATATAAACCGTTGATTATTGTATTATATTTAGAATAGATTCGTGTGCCCTACGAGTTATCCTGCGAGGATCCTGCATCAGGCATTCTAATGTTGATTTCAATGCAATATTGTTTCGTTGGTTGTAAAACGAGGACGCGCAAAGACTCAAGCTAGATTTTTATGATTTAGCATATATTATATTTGACTGCTGTATGATTCCAAAGAGTAGTTCGACCGAAAAAAAAAAAATGGCTCCAAAGAGTAGGCAAAGAAAAGGCTAAGTAAACATAATGGCTATTTGATTGCCAGGGTGGAAATTGGTAAAAGAGCTAATCACTGTTTTCGTTATAATTATTTGAGGGCTTTTCAGTCGTAGAAGGGAGCCTATTACGTAGGGGCACGCGCACGTGCAGCTATTAACGTAAGAGTCAAGTTCTGATGTTTCAGATCTGTCAGTGCCAGCCAGCCATAGCCCCATTCGTTGGTTAAGTCCTGAGAGTAATTAATATTTCCCAAAAAAATTAATTAAAATAATTAATTACTTGACTAGACTTAGACTATCAAATAAAAATATGGAATTTAGTTTTAGTAGAAGATGCTTCCGTAGACTTGTCTATTTTTTAGCCAGATATATATTACTTGTTAAATAGCCAAGAGGACAGCAGGATAACCTTTGAAGTTTCACATGTGACGCACTGGTAACATTTGTTTTTTTTTTTTTTTTTTTGGGCCACAAACCTAAAATTATCACATTGTCAATTTTTCTGATGAAAGTTACTTTAAGAAAAACAGTAAAAGAATAACCATCTACAGGTTTAAAAAAAAAAAAAGAAAAAGATACCAGCTGTACCAAATTGATAATAATTATTCTAATTTATGATCCCAATACATGAAAACAACACCAACAAAAATTTAACTTGGTACATCTAAAAACTTGGATTTTCCATTAGAATTCTCGATCTGATTCCCACTTTCCAAATCCTCAACACCTAAATCTAACCCTTTACTGCTACTATTAATTTCTCTGTTTGTTTCTTCTTTTTCTTGTTCGTCGTCTTCATCCTCCTCCTCCTCTTCTTCTTCTTCTTGAAGCCTGTGTTTTGTAACCAAGTTGTGAAGACTGATCGATTTCGATTCTGGTTCAGCTGCAACATGAAAGTTGAAAGATCCAAACTTGGGTGTTACTTCAGTTGATGAACAACCACTGAAATTGGTGTCGAAAGTGAAGGAATGATATGAATCTGAAGGCCGTTGTTGAGAGTTTAGTTCATACACAGTGTCAAGTGCTTTTGGACAATTCTTCCTTCTTTTGGTCTCTCTAACTGTAGTATCTTTATCTTCTTCTTTACTTGGCTTCTCGTTGATGGAATCTGCGTTGGGATGTGAAATTGATGGTGGGTTTTGTTCTTCTTTTGATGTGTTGATCTCTGCCATTTGTGGGTCACAAACTCACTGGTCACTACACAAAATCACAGATAGAGAGAGAGAGTAAAAAAAAAAAAAAAAAAAGAGAAAAGTTGTCAATTTTCACAGAGGAGAGAGAGAGACGTGGTTCTTTTGGGCGGCCACATATGATATAAAATTTATTTAATTGCAATATATATGATTTTAATTTATAGTGTACTTAAAAGTAGCATAAGGTTCTGGTCATTTTATAGGCCACCTGTAGGACAATGGCTTTGTTTGGACCTTGTCGTCAATTTTGGGATGATTAATAAGAAAAGGCGCAAGACAAGAGGCTCCTGTTGGGAACCCCCACCTTTGTTCACATACGCATCTGAGAACTGAGAAGGTGGCCATTTATTTTTGCAAATACAGTTCACTTCACTAGTTCATCAAAACATCTCATGCTTCCTAATGCGTGAAAACGGCTATTTTGATGCTGGGCTTAATTTTTCTTTCTTTCTTTATTTTATTTATTTATTTATTTTAATTTTAAAAATGACATAAGTGAATAATAACAATCGCATTGATGATTGGCTTTCAAAAGTTTTATCAAATACCTATTAAGTTCAACGGCAAACCAATGACAGCGGCTTGCGCACAATGTACATGCCACGCAATTCGTACACCTTTCTTCGCACCGGTGGTCCGTCCGGGCACATCACGTAGCAGCAACACAAGTTAGCACCGACTTATTCCAAATTGCAAGGACACAACACATAGTAGACTGAACAATCGCAATAACTCACATGAGCAAGTCAACCCACCTACAAGTTATTTAAATTTAATTCAGTGATAACACCATGTTCTCGTTTAAATAACTCAAGTAGTTATTAAGTTTGAATTTTAAAATACTTGATCCAAATAGCTTACTAGTCTAATTAAACTTTTTAAAAAAAAAAAATTATAAAAATTGTGTTTCCACATTTTTTAAAACCTATTTTCATTCCCCTCTTTTTTTTTTCCCTTCCATTATATCTTATAGTTCATATTTGTTATATTTTAAAATTAAGTCAATTAAAAACATCATTTTATTCTCAAATTTCAACTTAGTTTTTAACCTAATTAATTTTTATAAAAATAATTGAGTCGAGCTCGAGCTTATGAAGTATTAATTTGAGTTGAGTTTGAGCTTAAAAATTAATAATAGATCGAGTTCAAACTAAGTTTAAGTTTCCAGTTTTTTAACGGAACAAAAATGACAGAAGGGCCACAAACCTCTTAAATCTGGGAAAGAAAGTTGATTTTTTGAGAGAGATATATATATATATATATATAATTAGAAAGTTATATCTAACATGGGCACATTAATAGAAAATTTTATGATTATGTCGACTATAATTAAATGATTAAACCCTTATAAAAAAATTATAACATACTTATTTCATGTTATCTCTTTATGTATATTTGCTGTTAACAAGACTTTTGTTCTTCAAGCAATTTATACGTGCAGAGCCTCATGATTGTTTTGTAAAAATCCTTTAAATTAACTTATGAGTATTAGAAAGTCTTACAATTATAATTAATTTATAAAAAATTAAGCCAAACCCTCATACATATGGTGTATCATGTATGTCCTTCATAAGGTGTGCAAAAAAATCGATCAAATAAAAAAACCAAACCGAAACCACAAAACTAATCTGAAAAAAATAGTTAATCGGTCTGTTGATTTTGATTTAGGATTACGGTTTTTATTTTTTTTCGGTTTTCGATTTGTAACCATAAAAAACCGATGATTAACGATTAACCATTTCAATATTTGTAAATATATTATATATGATTTACCTATGTTAATATTTCTTGGATTTTGACTAAAATATCATTGTCTTATGTTTGATGGAGTTAATGTGGTAACTAATTTGGTTTGATTTTATTGATAATGATACATCGAAAGGTTTTTTTTTTTCCTATTTCCTTAATTTGATTTTCTTTTTTTTTTTTTTAGCTCTTGTAATATATATAATAATTTAAAGAAAAACTCTATGATAAAAATTACAAAATAAGGTTTGTTGAAATTATCAATTTGATTTTTTGAAACCATTACGCTAAATGGTTAAAACCGAAAATCAAATAAATTAATCGAATAAAACGGTTAACTGTTAAGACGGTTAACTGTTTATAATGGACCGGTTCAAGATCAATATATTAAAAAATCGATCATTATGATTAAGTTTAAAATATAAAATCACGGATCGGTTAATCGATCCGTGAACACCCTTACATATTTAATAGTTTAGATTGCTAACAATAATTGATAAGAAAGCTTAAGCACGACATGGACATGTTATTTTTTTATTTAATTATTATTTTTCTTTCTTTCTCTTATTATGTCATCATTCCTCTGCTTTCTCAATCGAACAAATCTTATTTATTTACCAAATTTAAAAATACTTATTTGCAAATAAACTAGATAAGATCCATTTTAGAGGTGGCCACTTTTTTGGAGAAGCTCCGCATCTCCTACCAGCGTTTCTTCTAGTTTCGTCATCTTTGTCTGCCATTCTTCTACCTCCAGATCTCTCACGCTAACGCTAATGGCTACCATATCACCGCAGTCTTTAATCAAACAAACTAGCCATGCTCCTCAAATATTCTTTAGGAGTTTCCGCAGAAGAATGAGAACCACGCAAAGCAAGTTTCCCTCACCAGTCATCGGCAATAAACTCGGGCTCGACAGCGAGGCAAACAGCAACGGCAAGCGACATCATTAGACAGCGGCAACAGCCATAGACAACAGCAGCAGTAATCAGTGAAACAGCAATCAGAAGTGGAGTGACTAGTGACTAGCGGCAATGTGCTAATTAACAGCAGTGGCATGCCTTTTCTTCATCATCACCACTAAAAGTGAAAAGATTACCCATAAGCCACTTGTGCTGCTCCTGGAGACTGAAGACAACTACTAATATGAATCCTGTAATGTGTTAAAAGGCCAGACAAGTGCAAAGATCTAGTTCAGGTTACAAGTTTCTAGAGGTTTGAGAATTTGTTTTGGGTGCAGCACTTGTTAGAATTTGGACTTATATTTCATGTGCACGCATGTGCACTGGTGGGTTATGTATGAGCATGGGCACACACATGCAATTATATAAAAAGTTATTATATATTTATCACAAATAAACTAAATTATGTAACCCTCATATTAGTAATCAATTAATAATATTATAATAAAATCTTGTCATCTTAAATATTAGTGTGGATTATAATTCATATGCATTTACTATATATTTTATATAAACAGATACTCAATGCCTATTATTGAAATAGATAGGCTCCATCAGTAGCTTGACCCATAAGTTTCATTACTAGGCTTACAGTATTTGCTGCATGTGCATTATATACACATGTTGTGAGAGTTCTAGATATACTTTATCATTCTCTCATACTCTTTGATTCTATAGAGTTCTCCCATCACTCATAGACAAAAGTATGTGTACACAATAATTAGAAGATCATTTATCTACGTTTAGAATTGTTGTAGTTCAATGAAATGAAGTACGCTTCTGCTTTATTTTGTATCTTAATTTTCACATGTATTGATCTCTTATTTTCATATTAGAGATTTAGATTTGATTAAATCCCATCAAGTGGTATAGGATTGAACATATGTGAAATTAAGCACGGTTTGATAATTATAACGTTTCATGTTTTAGTATTGAAGGAGTTTAAATAAGATAGTATTTTTCCCTAATTTTTATATTAGTGTTTCAAAGGTTATATCATGAATTCACTGTGATAAATTTGTTTTTCCTTTCTTTTTGTACTTGATCATTGAAACAATACATTTTAAAGTTAAAAAAAAAAAATACTTGATATGAGATTATTTGAAAGCGATGACATGTTACAGCACAAGTACAGATCAGATAACGTCCTACGTAAATGGAAGATTACATAATAGTGTAGATGCATGTAACAAATAGAATAAAAATATAGTTGTCATGAGCTGTATGAATTTGAAATTCAAATTACATATTTGAAGTACATGCACTGGTATAAAAAGAAAATAAGAAGTGACAAAGGGGTATGAGTTGTACACCATGAGAAATACTATATGGACCTTGTGGAAGCTCAAATATCCACATTATACCTACAAAATAAAATTAGGTTTTGGTAGGGTTAAAGTAAATGAAGGAGAAGATTTTGAGCAAGAGAAACTTACGGGAGTGAGAGTGTGTCGTGTAGAAACTTCAGCTAAGTTATTCTACTCAAGTGGGCTAGCCCGATTACTGATAGAGAGGGTCCATCAATTTGGTGCTCTCGTCTCCATGCCTCCTATTACAAGAACTCAAGAGCAGATGGACGCATAAATTTTGAAAAATTCTTTGATTGCCATACAAGGATCTTTATTACAATTGAGTTCTTAGATTTAAAAAATTGAATTAACTCAACATATGATGCAAAATGTTCAAGAGGGACATAAGGATCAGGATTCATCATCTCCTATTCACATGCAAACTTCTACGAATTTGCTTAAAGGAACTAAACTTGAAATTCCTAAATTCTCTAGCATTGACATTTTGGGGTGACTTTTCAAACTCAACCAGTTTTTTCCTTTTTCATCAAATACTTGATGAACAAAGAATAACCATCGAATCACTTGCTTTGGAAGGGGATACTCTCACATGTTATAAGTGGATGTATCTAAATAAACAACTTAGTCCATGGAAAACTTTAGTGAAGCATTGACAACAAGATTTAGCCTTTCGGCTTATGAAGATGTATAAGGTGATGTGCCTATGATATGGATCTTACAGACATATCGATTTCAAGATCACATATTCACAAATCACTAATCAATTTCTATAATCGAACAAATATTAAAACAAACCCTAGACCTTTATTGGATATAGAGCACTAGCAAAAGAATAGTCCTAGCCAATGTCGTTGATATGACTCACAACAACACTAAGCTGTCACTCGCCACAATCCAATTATTGATAATAGTGTAAGATTTGAGAAAAAGACTCAATCTTGATATCTACAAAAATGTCTAAGACTGTTTTCTTAACATAAGAACAAGTCCATATATACTAAAACGAAGAGGAAATCAAAAGATAAAAGAAAATAATAAATGTCGCAAAACAAACACCGACCACTGGGTCTTGTATGCCAACAGTGTAACTATTATCGTTAGAAAACATTGATTCTGTGCACTTTCAACAATAGCTATATGTTGGCGGTGTAGAATGTGAAGGCTGGTGGTGTTGAAGCTGACCTTAAGAAATTCAAATCTGTGACACTTCAAAGCTGGTCAAACGCTGACAACTTTTCCGCCAACAGTGGCAGTGTAGAAACTTGCACTGGTGGTGATGAAGCAGAGTTAGACTCCAACGTGAGATTTGCTAAGATTTCCAATGCTTCATGGGTTAATACACAAATATTCTTCATATTAAGCTAAAAGTCTTATTGAACCTGATATGCTTGAATGCTCTAATCTTCATTTGATTCTAAGTGAACACTGTAAGCTCTTAAATTTTTGCTAAGTCTATGCTTAAATCTTAGAATTAGAAGTCAATCAGAACCCTAAAAGTCAACAAAAGACTACTACAAACTCTAGTGTTTAGATCTGGCAATTTCATGCTCTTAAACCTTAAACAACGGAATTGAAATAATTGTGAATAATAGTTCATAATAATATATGGAAGCTTAAAAATATCATATCCGTAAGATTTTAGTGTATTTCAAATCCGAACAAGATCAGTTCTTAAAAAGCGGGCCGAGATTCGGAATAGTAAAAATATTCCAATGACACCGTCAGATTCGTAATAATACAAGGATTTAAAAAATATCAGTTTTATAATTTTTCGATAACTAAAAATATCAAATATAGCATTTATACGCATATTTTCTTTACTAACGGTAAATTATTATCTTGTTTACTATTCATTGTCATATTTTCTATTACCTATTTTTACTACATATACACCTATTTTCTACTTTGTTCTTTTCCAGTACAACGTCACATCTTTCATATCTCACATCTTAACTACTTTTCATTACAAAAATACAAATTTAATAAATTTCTCTCCTCATTTCCCTTATGGCCGGCGCCTCATTTCTCTTTATTTCTCTATTTATTTTTTTTTTCAATTTATGTTATTGCATCTAATTTTCCTCTACAAAATTCTATAAATACCCTATATCCCTCCATTTTTTTCACACATTTCTTTTACATACTAAAATTCTCTCAAAATTACTTCACAAAAACCCTCTCTACAAATTCTCTCTACCACTTCTACATCTCCTTCTAACTAATAAGTAATTAATCTAAAACCTTTCTTCATATTCATGTAACTTAGTATGAGCTTAATGTATGTTTTCTAAAGACCCATAAGAGGTTAAGAAAGCAACAATAGGTTCATACTTTGTTCTTGTTCATGCATCAATTCTTATGCTTTTAGATTATTAATAGATTGTTTATTATGTTCATATAACTTAGCATGAATATAATGTGTGTTTTCTAAAAACCTATGGAGGTTAAGAAAGTAACATTATGTTCATGTTTTGTTCTTGTTCATACATTATGATTTTATTATTATGCTTTTACTATTATGCTCTTATTATTACTCTTATCATTGCTCTTATTATGTTTTTTCTTTTTTTCTTTTTCTCTTTTTTTGGGACCAGTCTATTCTTAGTCATGGATTTCCTTGATGAAACTAAGGCTCCCAATACTTGACCATATTATTATGCTTGTGTTGCTTCTTATATATATTATTACCTTATTATGTGATATTACTCTCCTTCTCATGACTACATATTCATAAACATGCATGAACATGTTGATATTGTCTCAACATAAATAAAAAGGAGTTTTCTTAAATAAAGAAAAATAAGAACACTCTTTAAAGATAAATTTTTATCACTTAAGAAATGATTTTTTCATAGAAACTTAAAGTTTTATCTTAACAAATCTTTTCCAAAATTTTTATAAGTTCATCACAAGTTTTTAGTAATAATGGTACGTTAGATTTCATCAAAGGATATATAAAGTAGATTTTTCACACATACTCTTTTCAAACAAATAAATTAAGAAGTTTTCCTTAAAAACTCGATATTGCTAACAAAAGTTTTTCTTAAACTTGTTTGTGAAGTTCTCACTAATACTCTAAAATACCAAGGCTTAGACATGTTTCACAAGATCATAAAAAATTAGCTTTCTAAAAACAAATCTTACTTAGGAAATAAAATTAGTAAATAACTTAAAAGATCATCATCAATTATTTTTAAATGAACTTAACTGTGGAAAAATTAAGAACATATAAATAAGTAACTACTTTAAGAAATTTTAGCCACTACCAAGAAATACTCAGAAAAACTTCACTTTTCAACAACTAGAAATAAAATTGGTAGAAATCTTAAAAAGGCTAAATTTATTTTTGGAAAATTAAATTATTCTCAAATGTTAAGAAATGAAGTTAAAAGAAGAGAGTATTCACTTATAATATTCGAAGAAATTTTTCCAACAAACTAAAGTGAATTTCAAGTCCTTACTTTTTCCAACTTTTAAGATACATTGATGTACAAAAATCATTGTTGAGACAATACCACTAAATTCATGCATAAAATATGAGTCAGTATATATATATACACACACACATACATGTTCAAAGGATTTCTCAATTATACAAACATCCATATTTTTGTACAAGAATTTTTGGATAAAGAAAAGTTTGAAAAATTGTGTTTTGAAAGCTGAGATTTTCATGGTGAATCTGTACCTCGCTTTTTCGGGACCCAAACGGATGTTTATGACAAAAATAACCTTAGAAATGAGTAGATCTATTTGAGTAGATAGAAAACGGTATATAATATGTGAAATTCTGAGTTAAAATGAGCAAGTTATGACCATTTTAAGTCGGAATTCCACCAATATGAATTTTACCGCAACTAGAAGATTGAATTAGAAATTTGATGAAATACTCATTTTAGATATTTTCTTTGTTTAGGAAACGAGGAGGACGACGTTTACTATCCTAAAGATTATTTTGATTAAGGGAGCTACCATCACAACATTGTCGAGTGAGTCTACTTACCTTCTTTTTTATACTTATGATTGTGCTTGTAGTATAATAGCACTAGAAATAGAAAAAGATAAAATGGAAAGTGCATGTGAGTTATAATGTTGGTGAAAGAACCTTAAGCATATCGAGTCATGAATTTCCAACAATGAATTGTATGTTCTACAAGCATGTTGAAATGTCTTGAATTGGTTGATCACTCATAAGAAATTGAAATTTAATAGCTAGACTCTAAATAAAATTTAATGCATGCACTTCACGAATTAGAGTCCCATTACATTCGATGTTATAACATTGGTGGGACAATGGTATGATAGTGGTAGTTAGCATAACTAGTAGTATCTGCATATGGCAAGTAAGAGCCGGTAAGATCTACACAAATTGATGGCGAGTAGGATTCGATAAGATCTATATGTTTTTGGTGGCGAATAGTAGCTGGTAAGAACTACAAAAATGGTTTTGTTAAGAATTGTTGGCCATAATTGGCCGGAATACCTAACCCTGAATGAATGGCATAAATTCATTTAACATATGGTTCCCAAAAAACCATATGTCTTATATGTTCACGTGATTGTTGCATTACACTTGCTTGTGTAAAAAACTTGGTTGATATCTTTGTTTCAAATATGTTAATCGGGAATATTCTCACTAAGCTCGTAAAGCTTACACCCCTATAGATTTTTGTATACGCAAGACCATTTGTTCTTATAAACAAGGTCTTCACATATCCAAGTAAGTCTTTTTTTTTTTTTTTTGGGAGCTTTTGGGACAAATCTACTTAAAGATTTAGAATAGACTTCCTTTAAAATATTTTGGTAAAAGTGTTTAAGTTATCTTATAAGACTTAGTAATTTTTATATGATCCTTGGAGATTAACGGGGAATGCCCCTAAAACTTTTGTAATGGACTCTTAATTATTATTTGTAGGTTAATTTTATTTTTAGATTTTTATATGCTCATTATTACTTGCTTAAACCTCACTTCCTAGTGGCTTCTCCTATTACTGTGTTGTACGCCTTACATATAATATTGAAATTTTCGCATGATAAAGGTAGTCATTCTTAAGTCTTGATATTATATGTGGCAGACTGCCACGTTCAGGGTACCCTTTAGGGCATGACAACCACTTAATACTCTAGAGGTAAGATTCTATAAACCCTTATCTCGGGCACGAGTAATTGGTCTAGTAGTTGCAATGACTTGATTCCCATCATCTCCTTGGGCATGTGGAAGATTTGCCCTCAAATCTGATGAGTCTTCATGAATGTCCTCTGGAAGTTATGGTGAAAGATTTGAAATTGAATGTTGCTGTTATACCATAATCTCTGAGTAGCTTTAACCTGTAGGCATTGTTGTTAATCTTCACTATAATTCTAAACGGTCCATCTGCTCTTAGTGATAATTTTTTTGACTTCTTGTGTGGAAACCGGTCTTTGGTAAGATGAGTCCAAACCAAATCACCGAGGTTGAAAATCTTTTCTTTTTGTCTCTATTTGCCTAGATGATTCTGCCGCTCTTGAATCTTCTTAAGAAGTTTAGTTGCTTTCTAATGAGTTTTTTGAATTTCTTAGGAATGCTCCACTCCACTTAAGTTTTCTTCCTTTGCTACTGGTGTAACGCCCTAAGTTGTAGGCATTACAACTAGCCACGTGTCCTTCTTTTATTAAGAACACGTTAAGGCTATAAAACATTATCCCACAATTATAATGAATTTAATCACCATAACTCACATTTTGATTTCTTTAAAACATTCCATAAAAATAATCTCTTTTGTTCATGAACTAACAAAAATCAAAATCGACATATCACCAAACAAATAAAAACCTAACCAACTAATCTCATAAGATTTTCAAAAACAATTAACAATCAAACATAAAATCCATAAAGTCTTCCATATCTCTCCACTAGATCCAACGTTCTAGATCTATGAGTCCTCAGCAGGATAGTCAAGTCCACTATCGCCATCCCCATGATCTACATATAGATCATACTTAGATAGATTATAAACAACATCATCTTCACCTGGACTTGAAAATTAAAGGAATGAGTGAAAACGCCTAGTACACCATACCACAAACAAATACGCATGAACATGTCAACATAATTCACATACATTCCTAAGCTAATGCAACAGGCATAAATTATTATCTTTGATTAGTGACAAACAACATAGTTTAAAACCATATGCATCTAGTCTTAAATCTGGAGTAACTCATGACACCGATTCACAATCTTTATAAAATAGTTTATATACAATATATTGATGTTGGGTACTCCCCACAAATCGTTGTGTTCCACCATATGGACCAGAACGACTCCTAATCTATCAGAATCATTTCCAAGTGCAACTTCATTAGGGACAATAACACACAAGGATCATCAGGGCACCTTGTTAGTATCACACTTTACATGGTTTTTACTAATTGAAGCCATACACAACCAACACTTTTTACAAATTATATGTCGGATAGGATTTAGTCAATTCATTTTCTAAACCTACATGCACAAGCAGCAGACGAGGTAAGATCGTACCTGGTATTGCTTCCAACTCAGATTCACTAACTAAACTTCTTAAAGAAAGAAACGCTAATCTCTTAGATATCCCTAATCAACAATAGTATACAATTAAACCTTAATTCCTTAATTTCATAATCTCGCTAAAAGAATCTATAAACCTAAATCTACGAAAAATAATTAACACACCTGTCTCTTTTGTTCACAATTCAAAGAAACCGCTCAACACAGCTTTCTCCAAAACCTTCTAATCTCTCCATAACTTCCTTCAAGACAGATACGTAAAGTCTCCAATTAACAATTCAAATACAACAACAGATGAATTTCTTTAACACAATATAGAATGGATTTTTTATGTACCTAGAACTTGTATATCTCAATAAGATATAAGGAACCCTAATCCACAATTCTCCTAAATTTCGATAATAAACTGAAATCATAAACCTAAAATCCTCGATTCATAGGAATTATAAAACCCTAAGAAGATATTTCCTTTTCTTTGAATCAGAGTCTCCTAGATTTCCAATCACTCTAGGGTTTCATCATAAATCTTGGATCTCCTTCAAATCCGTAGAACAGCTCGTATTAGAAAGATCGAACTAAAAAGAATGATTGAAAAATTCTAGAGAAAGACCCACTTACCTAGGGTTTTGCTGAGGAAAAGGTGTGACAAGTCGTGGGGTTTAGAGTCTATTTATTAAAGAGGGTTGGCTTTGGAAAAACGTAACCCTAGCTTAGGAAAAACTCCACTGTAGGCCAGCTAATACGCCAGCGGCCTACCAAGATATGCCGGTTGCCTTCCTTGCTACGCCATCGGCTATCATACCGGCATAAGTCCAATTTCCTTCACAAATTTTCGAAACTTCAACACCAAAGCTTAGGCTGTCGTCCATTATATTTAGGTCGGTGGTTTAGAAGTCTAAGCTGGCAGCTTAGATATCGGCCTAAGTTAAATTTGTCCAATCATTTGCCCATGACTTCCTTGTGATTAAATTCATCTATTCAAGGATAAAAATACCCTTTTATATATCACTATATTACAATTCTACCCTTTATTATAAATTATTTATTTATACTTTACATTTCTCCCCTCCTAAAAGAAACTTTCTTCCTCAAAAGTCACCTGAATCATTGAAAGTTCGGGGTACATGGCCCGTATCTCCTCTTCTAACTCCCAAGTTGCTTCTTGCTCGGTTTGATTTATCCACAGGACCTTCACATACCTAATCATACGTCTCCTCAATATCTTTTCTTTTGTATCCAAGATCTTTACTGGCTTTTCTCGAGTAGAAAGATTAGCTTGAACTTCCAATGGTTGTAACTCAACAATCTGTTCAGGGTCTTGCACATATTTCCTCAACAAAGATACATGAAATACATTGTGCACTCTCTTTAAACTTGGTGGTAATGCTAGTCGATAAGCCATATCTCCAATTCTTTCCAAAATTTCAAATGGACCAACATATCTGGGATTCAACTTCCCTCTCATACCGAATCTAACAATACCCTTCGTTGGTGATATCTTGAGCAAGACGTGGTCTCCCACTTGAAATTCCAAAGGCCTTTTCCTCTCATCAGCATAGCTTTTCTAACGACTTTAAGCTGTTTGCAATCTCTGTCTAATCAACTTAACTTTGTCAATAGAGTCCTGCACCAATTCTAGTCCCAAAATCTGTCTTTCACCAACTTCATCCCAATGAATTGGCGATCTGCACTTTTTGCCATACAAGGCTTCATAAGGTGGCATTCCTATTGATGCTTGATAACTGTTGTTATAAGTAAGCTTTACTAAAGGCAAATGATCAGCCCAGCTATCTTTGAAATCCAAAATGCATGCCCTTAACATATCCTCCAAAATCTGGATAGTTCGCTCAAATTGTCCATCAGTCTAGGGATGATAAGTAGTACTGAAAACAACCTTAGTGCCTTATGCTTGATGTAGACTTTTCCAGAATCTCCCAACAAATCTGGTGTCTCTATCGGATACTATGGATACCGGTATTCTATGTAGCCTTACGATTCCTTTGATGTATAGCTTTGCTAACTGATCTAATCGGTATCTAGTTCTGATTGGTATGAAGTAGGCTAATTTAGTAAGTCTATAAACAATTACCCATACCGAGTCAAATTTCTCTTTGGTTCTTGGCAGAGCAGTAACGAAGTCCATAGTGATGTGCTCCCACTTCCATTGAGGTATTGGCAAAAGCTTTAATTCCCTCACTGGTCTTCTATGCTTAATATTGATCAATTAGCAAGTGTAGCACTTAGATACATACTCTGCTATTTCTTTCTTCATGTCATTCCATCAATACAATTTCTTCAAATCTTGGTACATCTTGTTTCCTCTCGGTGGATTGAATAACTTGAATAATGAGCCTCTTTTAGTATTTGCTTTTTAAGATTTCCTTGTTCCGGTACACATAACCTCCCTTTGTATCTCAAGACACCATCTTCATTAATTTGAAATTCTGGGGCCCTTCCAATTCTCATCCTTCTTTTCACCTCTTGTATACTTGGATCATCAACTTGTGCTACCTTAATTCTTTCCAATGTAGTAGATTGTATCTACGTACTTGCTAATCTAGCACCTACTTGATTGGTCATTATTTCCAACTCAAGTTTTCTCATGTCTTCTATCAAATGTCTCTCCGAAGTTAACAAAGCTGCTATGTTCTCAATTCTCTTCCTACTCAAAGCATCACCCACAATGTTGGCCTTCCTAGGATGATATTGAATGTCAAAATCATAATCTTTAATGAGCTCTAACCATATTCTCTGTCTCATGCTTAGCTCTCTCTGAGTAAAGATATATTTCAAACTTTTGTGATCCGTATACACCTTATATCTTTCTCCATACAGGTAATGTCTTCAAATCTTCAATGCATGAACAACTGCTGCTAGCTCCAGATCATGTGTTGGATAATTCTTCTCATATGGTTTCAACTATCTAGAAGCATATGCTAGTACCCTACCTCCTTACATTAGCACACATCCAAGTCCTTGAATAGAGGCATCACTGTAGATAGCATACTCCTCACCACTTACGGGTAAGGATAGTACTAAAGCCATCACTAATTTGTCTTTCAACTGCTGGAAACTGACTTCACAGTCTTCGTTCCACTCATACTTCACCCCTTTCTGTGTCAATTTGGTCAATGGACTTGCTATCTTTGAAAAATCCTCTATAAACCTTCTATAATATCCTACAATTCTTAGAAAACTTCTAATTTCTGACACTTCTTCGATCGACCAATCCACTACTACTTTTACTTTCTTAGGGTCCACTGTTATTCCATTTCCACCCAAAATATGTCTTACGAAACCCACATGTTCTAACTAGAACTCATATTTTGAAAACTTAACATACAATTTCTCTCCTTGCATTCTGGTCAAAACTAACCTTAGATGCTCTTCATATTCTTCCTTCGATTAGAGTACACCAGCAAATCATTAATGAAAACTACTACAAACCAATCCAAATAATCTCTAAAAACCCTATTCATTAGATCCATAAACACTGCTAGCGCGTTTGTGAGATTGAAAGGCATGACCATAAACTAGTAGTGTCTATACTTGGTCTTAAAAGCCGTCTTTTGAATATCCTCTGCCTTGACCCTCAGCTGGTGATATCCTGATCTTAGAAAATACATGTGCCCCTACCAGCTAATCAAACAAGTCGTCTATCCTTGGCAACAGATACTTATTCTTGATTATCCTCTGGTTCAATTCTCTATAGTCAATACATAATCTCATGCTCCTGTCTTTCTTCTTCACGAATGACATCGGAGCTCCCCAAAGTGATACACTAGGCCTAATGAACTTCTTCTTAAGTAACTCATCCTACTAAACCTTAAGTTCTGCAAGTTTCGTAGGGTCTATACGGTATGGTGTCTTAGAAATTAGTAAAGTACTAGGCACCAATTCAATACCAAACTCGACATCTCTCTCAAGTGGTAATCTTGATAAATCTTCTGGAAACACTTTAGGGTATTCACACACCACTGGTATTTGATCAAGATCCTTCTTTTGTTCCCCTTCTATCACCGTGGCTGCCAAAGATGACCTTCTCCATAACTCATATGTAGACAACACTGATGGTCTTTGTACATTTAATTTATGCACAAAGCGGTCTCCATTTGGTAGACTTAACTCTACTACTAGATTGTGGCAATCAATCTTTGCATGATATCTTGTCAACCAATCTATTCCTAGGATAACGTTGAAATCTAACATGTCCAAGAGTATCAGATTTGCATATAAGCATCTACCTCCTATTTCTACCTCTACATCTCTACAAATCCTATTTAACAAAGCTCCACTCCCTAAAGGAGTATTCACAGACAAATACCTCGACATGTGCTCAACATTCATGCCACAAATAGATACGAAAGAATAAGAAACGCATGAAAAACTAGCACTCGTGTCAAAAAGAACATGTGCACTATGCAGGAGTGTATGGAGCATACCTACGATAGTGTCAACACTGGACGTGTCCTTATGCTATAGAGCATAAACTTTAGCTGGAACTCTCTGCCCTTGACTGATATCTTGTGGTCTACCAAACTAGGCTCCTAGCACAATTTGCTTTCCGTGATCCTTGTAATCAATAGCTCGATGTCCCTTCTGCCCACATTTAAAACAAAAAACTTATGGGAGGATCTTGTCTGTGTAGAATCTATTATTATGACTAACTTTGCCACTTGTAAAACAGGCACCTTCAACCCACTTGCAATCCTTAAGGTCATGTGGTCCAAGACATATAGAGCACCTCTTCTCAGAGTTCTGCGCTGCTGATTTGTAAAATTGGGTAATTGGTCCTATCTTGTGTAGTAACATTAGCAGCTGGTCTCTTCGCTAAGAAAACTTGACGTCTCTAGGGCTCACGAGTCTTCATTATGTTTAGGCCATACTCCACTATTTTAGCCTTATTAACCACGATTGAGTAGTTATTAAGATCCATTAAGTTCACTTGATATTGAATTTCTCACTCTAGTCCGGTGATGAACCTACTAATCTTAGCTTCCTCACTTTCCTTTAATGGAATCTGGTAGGAATCTCATCAATCTATGCAGCTCAACCTCATGCTCCTCAACGGTCATCCTACCCTATTATAGAGTATAGTACTCCTGAAGCATCTTTTGCTTCACACTATCGGAAAGAACTCTCGATAAAATGCCTGTTTGAACATCTCCATGTGATTGCTCCTGCCATGTGTCTTTTAGTGCTC
This sequence comes from Combretum micranthum, assembly GCA_024138025.1. Lineage (NCBI taxonomy): Eukaryota > Viridiplantae > Streptophyta > Magnoliopsida > Myrtales > Combretaceae > Combretum > Combretum micranthum. The sequence goes on along the minus strand of JAMXBD010002216.1, from coordinate 189,127 downwards.
AACCACTAGTTGTTTGCTCTCTCAATAAGCAGGTAGGATGCATATTCCATCTTTTTGTTCCCTGGTATGTCCAAAGCATCAAACATCTTATCCACCTCCTCTAACCATAACCGAGCTTCCAATGGCTTCCCAGGCTGGGGCTTAAACTTGTAAACTAAGTCTATAAACTTGTTCAGACTGAGCACATCAGCATATCTTGCTCCATGGCCTCCGTTTCCACCATTTCCATTGTTCTTCTGTACCTTCTATCTCTAGGCCTCAGCATTGGCTTGCACGACTTGCATATCATTCCTCATGTCCTATTGTTGTTGGGTGACTACTCCCAGAAGAGTATTCATAGCTTGCATTAGTTGAGTAGCATCTATGGGCACCTGTTGTCCTACAGGAGGTGCTGGTGGTACCAAAGGTGGGGGTAAATCCTCCGACAGAGGATTCAGAGGTGGTTGGTTTTGTCATGCCCCGAAGGGTACCCTAACGTGGCAGTCCGCCACATATAATATCAAGGCTTAAGAATGGCTACCTTAGTCATGCGAAAGCCTTAGTATTATATGTAAGGCGTCTAACACGGTAATAGGAGACGCTTTTGGGAAGCATAGTTTAAGCAAGTAAAGTTAAACATACAAGAATTCAGAAATAAAGTATATCATATCATAAATAACCAAAGGTCTGTTACATAATTCTTAGGGGCATACCCCCGTAATCCAAGGATCGAGATAACTTCATAACATCCAAAATTAAAGATTTCAAAGGAATTCTAATCTAAGTCTTCGAGTAGATTTCCTCCAAAAGCTTCAACATAAAACGTATACGGATACTGGAAGACCCGGGCACAAAATAGGTGTTCCTGAGAATACAAATATCTATAGGGGTGTAAGCTTATGGCTTAGTGAGTAAATCCCAAAATTCATACTCGAAGTAAATTATCAATCAAGTTTATTATTCAAACATATGAAATGCAACAACCACGTGAGCATACAAGACATATGACTTTCCGGGAATCATATGTTGAATGAATTTACGCCCTTCATTCGGGGTTGGGGATTCAGGCCAATTACAGCCACAACTTTTAAAAACACTTTTATAGATCTTACCGGCTCCTATACGCCATCAAAAACTTGTAGTTATTACAGGCTCCTACTAGCCATCAATTTAAGTAGTTCTTACCGGCTCCTACTCGCCACTTACATGATATACCGGTTATGTCTACCACCACTATTATACACTTGTCCCACCAATTGTATAGTAGAATGCAATGTGACTCAACATATGAAGTGCATGAATAATTTCTTTAATTAAAGTCTAGTAATTACATTTAACTTCTTTCAAGTGATCAACCAATTTCAAACAATTCAAGATATTAATGCACATACAACTTTATTACAAACAAATCGAGTTTCGATATACTTAGTATTCTTTCAACATATTATCATACACTTCTTTTTTTTTCTTAATTCTAGTGCAACTAATTTACAAGCACAATCAAGAGTATGAAAAATAACGGGAAGTAACTCACTCGGCCATGATGACACCGTTCTTGAATTGGATGGGTCGTTCGGAAATTCCACTTAATCGTAGTAATCCTCGGGATACGAACAATCCTCCTCGTGATTATCTAATTCAAGAAGAATACCCAAAATGAGTATTTCATGAAATTCTATCCTTGAAATTCTAATCTTTTCTTAAAAATCGTAGTAAAATCGTATAAAGGGAAATTCCAACTTAAAATGGCCATAACTTGCTCATTTTAACTCGGAATTTCGCGTATAATATACCGTTTTCTACCTACTCGAAACGATCTACGCATTTCTAAGCTTATTTCCATAAAACTAAGTCGTTTGGGTTCCGAAAAGGTAGCGATCAGATTTGCCACGAATTTGTAAACACTTGTTTTCCTTTTTAAAACAAAGCTCATTTTGAAAAGATAACATTTCAATTATTTTGTAAACTTTTGAAAGGTATATATATTTTGTAATGACTCATAACAAATGTATGAAGTAAATGAAGTTGTCTCAACTTAAAAGTAAGGTTTTAAAAGTCTTTGAATTTGAGATTCTATTTTACTTTTGAAAGATCTTTTGTCATTAAGATAAAGATTTTATTTTAAATGAAATCTCTTGTAATTACTTTAATTTCCTAAAGTGTGGTTTTGTTTTCTAAACTTGGATTTCAAAAGTAGCAAAATGATATTTTATTTCTTGTAATGTTTCAAAAGAATTTCTACTTCTTGATAAAAGATAAGTTTTCATAAAACCTTTTGTTTATGTAAGAAAATCATTCCTATGCATGTTCATGGTTTTTAGAAATCCGTTTCCATATTTATTTCTTTAGAAAGAATCTTTAATTCAAGAAAACATTTTCTCATTTGTTTTTGTTGAGACAAAAACATTATGTTCATGCATGAATATGAATCAAAACTATAGAAATACAAAGGAACATAATAACTTGAAAGCTTAAATAATAAAGTAAATCAAGTATTGGGACCTTAGCTTTATCAAGGTACCCCGGGACTAAGAAAAGACTAGTCCCGAAAAAGAAAAGAATTGTTTTGACTTGATGAGGACAAGTCTAAGACTAGAATGACTAGTCTTAAAATCAACTTGAATTTAAATAACTTGAAATGAAGTAATAAATTGCATGAAAGATAAATAAATTGTAAGACAATGAGCTTATATGCTCTAAATAATATATATATTTATAGATATATTAGATAGTAAACATAAAGGAAATATAAAGAACATAAAGGAAATATAAGGAACATAAAGAACATAAAGAGATTGATATTATGAACAAAAACAAAGTATGAATCTAATGTTGCTTTCTTAACCTTCATGGTTTTAGAAAACACACACTAAGCTCATACTAAGTAATGAACATGAAGAAATCTTGAGAAATTTCTTACCTAAAGAAGCTAAACTTAAGAGGACTTCTTGAAGAACTCTTGAGAGAATTTGAGAGAGATTTTGAGAGAGTAACTTTAGAGAAGAAGAGTGTGAAAGAAGTGAAGGTATGAAGGGGTATTTATAGGAAAATGTGGGAGATAATTGTGTTAATTAAATAATTGAAAAAAAAAATTGGCATGGGAGAGAGGCCGGCGCTATTTTGAGTGCATGGGGAGAGAAAAATTTTTTTTTGTCTTTTGATTAATTAAAAGTAAGAAATGAAAGATGTGAAATTGTATTGGAAATGAAAATGTAAGAAATAGGTGTATGGTTTGTAAGAGTAGGTTGTAAGAAAAAGTAGAGATAGATGAATAGTGTAGAATAGTAGAAAATAGTGTAATGTAAAAGTAGACATGACAATTTAATACCGGTAGTAAGAAAATACGAGTATAAAAGCGATATCTGATATTTTTAGCTACGAAAAATTACGAAATTGATATTTTTGGAAATCTTATATTTTTACGAGTCTAACGGTTATTCGGAATATTTTTCCTATTCCGGGCTTCCGGACACATTTTTCAAGAACTGTGTCCGTTCGGGTTCGAAGGACATCCGAATTTCGCGAAACTGAAACTTTTATAAAACCTATGGTTATTACGAACTATTCGAGCTAATTTTTCCAACTTCGTTTTCTATGACTTGAGAAAACGGCAATGCCGGAGTTAAACGGTTACGGTAAACTAGGGTTTTGTTTGACCTAAGAATCCGTTTGACTTCCGTTTAGGGTTTAGGTCTTTATTTGGATCGAAAATTTCGGGGATTTACAACCTACCCCCCTTAAAGAAAGTTTTGTCCTCAAAACTTGAAATTTGCAACTTGAAATTCGTACCTGATTCTTCAAAGAGATTTGGATATTTCTTTCGGATTCATCCTCGGCTTCCCAAGTAGCCTCTTCTCCGAATGATTCCTCCATAACACCTTGACATATCGGATTTCCTTGTTTCTCAGCTTTTGAACCTTTTGATCCAGAATTTGAACTGGGTGCTCCTCATAAGTCAAGTTTCTTTTAGCCTGACTGGTTCAAGTTCCACAATCCGATCAGGGTCGGGGATATGCTTTCTTAGCACTGAGACATGGAAGACATTATGTACTCCCGACAGGTTTGGTGGTAATGCCAAGCGATAAGCCAAATCTCCTACCCGTTCGAGGATTTCGAAAGGTCCGATATACCTTGGGCTTAGCTTTCCTCGAGCCGTACACGATGATACTCTTTATCGGATTCACTTTCAGATACACATGACCAACGTTAAACTCAAGGATCCTCGTTTTTGATCCCCCAACTTTTCTGTCTATCTTGGGCCTCTTTCATCCTTTGTTGAATAATCCTGACTTTATCTGAGGCGTCTTGGATGAGATCTGGTCCAATTGTTAACTTTTCCACATCATCCCAAAATAGAGGCGATCTACACCTTCTTCCGTATAAAGCTTCGTATGGTGGCATCTTGATTGTTGAATGATAGCTGTTGTTGTAAGCAAACTCTACCAAAGGTAGGTGTACTTCCCAGCTTCCTTGAATTCCATAACACAAGCTCTTAACATGTCTTCCAAAGTCTGGATAGTTCGCTCTGATTGTCCATCAGTTTGTGGATGATAAGCTGTGCTGAACTGTAACTTGGTCCCATACATTTCTGAAGGCTTGTCCAAATTTTGACACGAATCGAGGATCTCGATCCGATACAATCCCTGCTGGAACTCCATGCAGTCTCACAATCTCCCTTACATATAGCCGGGCCAACTTTTCCATTGAGTAGGTCATGTTGATGGGGATGAAGTGTGCTGACTTGGTAAGTCGATCCACAATTACCCATATGGCATCATATCCCTGATGTTCGGGGCAATCCACATACGAAATCCATGGTAATTTGGTCCCATTTCCATTCTGGTATGGCCAATGGTTTCAAAAGTCCTCCTGGCCTTTGGTGTTCAATCTTTACTTGTTGACATATGGGACACTTCATTACGAATTCAGCTACATCCTTTTTCATTCCATTCCACCAAAAGCGACTTTTAAGGTCTTGGTACATCTTGGTACCACCGGGGTGCATGGTATATCCCGAGTTATGCGCCTCATCCATTATTTCCTTTTTCATCTCCTCATCATTTGGTACACATAATCTTCCCTTCATTCTTACTACATCTTCCTCATCTATCTCAAAATCGTCATACCTTCCTCCTTGTATCTCACTTTTCAACTTTTGTATGACTTCATCATATCGTTGAGATTCTTTGATTCTATCGATCAGGGTTGGCTCCATTACCAAATGGGAAATTTCCATTTCCGCACTTTGCCCCACAAATTCGATGCTCAATCTCTCGAATTCCTTTATAGTTCTTTTTGAGTTGTGAGCATGGCTGCAACTTCTCCATGGTTCTTTCGACTCAAAGCGTCTGCTACCGCATTCACTCTTCCAGGGCAATAATTTATTCCAAGATCATAGTCTTTGATCAACTCCAACCATCTCCTTTGCCTCATATTCAATTCCTTTTGTGTGAATAGGTACTTGAGGCTCTTATGGTCCGTATAAATCTCGCATCTCTGTCCATATAGATAGTGCCTCCAAAGCTTGAGAGCGAAGACAACTGCGGCTAACTCAAGATCATGCGTCGGGTAATTTTGTTCATGCGGCCTCAACTGCCGTGAAGCATAAGCAATCACCTTCCCTTCTTGCATAAGCACACATCCTAAGCCATTTCTTGACGCATCACTATGGACGGTATATGGCTTTTCTGGATCGGGTAAGGTTAAAATTGGAGCAGATACCAATCGTTGCTTTAACTCTGGAAACTTTGTTCTCTTTTCTCATTCCAAATGAATCTTTCATTCTTCTGGGTCAACTGAGTTAGCGGCTTAGCTATTTTTGAGAAATCTTGCACAAACTTCCTGTAATAGCCAGCTAATCCAAGAAAACTTCTAATCTCAGTCACCGTCCTTGGTTGTTTCCATTCCATTACGGCCTTAATCTTTTCGGATCTACTGATATTCCTTTCCCTGAGATAACATGTCCTAGAAAAGATATTTGATCCAACCAAAAGTCACACTTGGATAATTTGGCATATAACTTGTGCTCCCTTAAGGTTTGTAATGCCATTCTCAGATGTTCTTTGTGTTGCTCCCGAGTTTTAGAATAAACCAAAATATCATCAATGAAGACAATCACGCATTTATCCAAGAGCGGTTTATACACCCGATTCATCAAGTCCATGAAAGCAGCTGGTGCATTTGTCAATCCAAATGGCATGACCATGAACTCATAGTGTCCATACCGAGTTCTAAAAGCGGTCTTGACACATCTTGGTTTTATCCTCAGCTGGTGGTATCCAGATCTCAAATCAATGCGTGAGAATACACTTGCTCCTTGTAGTTGGTCAAAGAGATCGTCAATCCTTGGCAATGGATACCTATTCTTGATGTGACCTTATTGAGTTCTCGATAGTCAATGCACAGCCTCATCGATCCATCTTTCTTCTTCACGAATAATACCGGAGCTCCCCAAGGCGAGACACTTGGTCTAATAAATCCTTGGTCAAGCAATTCTTGTAATTGCTTCTTAAGTTCCTTGAGCTCAAGGTGCCATTCGGTAGGGCCCTTGGATATAGGTTCTGTCTTTGGCATCAAATCGATCTCAAAATCGATTTCTCGTTTTGGGGGTAACCCAGGCAATTCTTCTGGAAAAACATCAGAGAATTCATTAACGATGGGGATGTCGTCAATGTTGGGTCTTTCCTTGTCTCCTCCGTACTTCCCACATAACTTTCCCTTCCTTCTTCAACTTCTTCAATTAGCTCAAACGAACTTAACTCCAAACTTTTTGCGGATTCTCCCAAAAACGTAGCTTTCTTTCCATCTTGTCTCCTGAATTCCACCTTTTATTTCTACAATCTACCTTTGCTTCCACCATGGACAACCAACTCATTCCGAGAATCACTTCGTACTTGCTAATTTCTATTACTATAAGATCGGTAGTTGCTTCATGGCCTTGTATCTTCATGGGGCAATTCCTTATTACTTCTTTGGTAGTCACCACACTACCGGTGGGGTTTTTATACGAAAACTTGTTGTGATTGTGGTGATGGGTAAACCGGTCTTCAAGGCTACACTAGTGGCAATAAAGGAATGTGTTGCGCCGGTATCGAAGAGGGTATAAGCGGTTAGGTCCCTATTTGTATGGTTCCTGCGTTCAAGACGCGTGTTACTAGTCTTATTGTCTTTAAAAAGGTTTCCTAAACATCTATTAGCTCCAACATACATCATAACTTGATACTCAACAGATATTAAAACAGACATATATTTTAAAGGTTGAGGCTAACCTGTAACCAAGTTATAGTCGTACTCCTCTCCATGGTCCAGGGCAGCCAATTCTAATCCTTCTTCGGCATCCTCCTCGCAGACCCATTGCCCTTCAAGGTTATAAATTCTCAGCCCATGCATAGATGATGCCGAGCGACTTCCGCTTCCATTCCCACTCCTTGTCGGGGCAAGTCCTCCGGAGGATCCAACAGGTCGGTTTGCTGGAGATTCCTTTGGGGACACTCGTTAGCAAAATGTCCCAATTGCTTACATACGAAACAAGTCGTAGAAGCTTTCTTTGGGCAGTCCGGAATCTTATGGCTCGGGTCACCACAGAAATAGCACTTGTTCTGGAGAAGGGGGCATCTCTTCGGGTAATGCGCTCCTTTGCATTTCCAACAATTTGCGTTATCTTGGAATTATCCTTCTGTCCACTAAAATTTCCCTTAAAGTTGCTAATTGGTTTAAACCTCTTAGAAGGGAAATTGGAGCTCGTTCCAGGTTGAAATTTCCTTCCAAAACCTGCACTTTCTTCTCAGGGTCCCAGCTTTCCTTTTCTTGGCCCCTTCAACAATTCTGGCTCTTTCAACCAATTCTCTGAAGGTGCGAATGTCAAACTCTTCTAATCGCATCCTTAAGTCCTCATCTAACCATTCAGGAACACTTGTCGTTTCAGCTCCTCACTATACTTATAAGAATCCGGAGCATACTGCAGGAGTCGGCTAAATTCCGTCTCATATTGTTCTATGGACTTTCCTCTCTGGGATATGTGCAAGAAATCCGCACTATACCTTACTCTTAAACTTCCAGGGAAATAATTTTCCAGAAACTCATTCCGAAACATATCCCAGGTGATAGGCGGCGGCAATTCCCTACTCTTGGACTCCCACCAGATGCGGGCGTTGAACCTCAACATATAAGTACCATAGCTTATTCGAAGATGATAAGGAACTTCATAAGCGGCAAAAGATCGTTCTATCTGTGCGAGCCAATCTTCTGCTTCATCTGGTTTCCCAAAAGCTCCGTCAAAGTAACGGTTACTTTTGATAAAATCTGGGAGTGAAGTTCTGTATGGTCGAGGTGGTGGCGGAGGCGGCAGGGTGCTGTATGTGATTGAGCATCAGGTGCTGCTGGTCCATGTACAGATGCTTGGGGTGCTTGCTGGGGTGGTGCTTGTGCTGGTGCCGGAGGTGGCACATTCCTTTGTTGTTGCTGAACTAACACATTAAGAAGTTGTTAATTGACCCAGAGTGGCTTGGAGATTGCCTTGCTGGTCTGGGGCAGGAGCCACAGGGGCTTCTGGTTGGTTAACTTCTTCAGGCGGGTTATTTGATGCCTGCCTCATCCTCGGTCGTCCTCTTCTAGGTCGGCTGTTTTAATTGTTTAGTAAATACTGATTATTAAGTCTTTTACATACTAAGTTACGGAAATTGCGGAAACTTTTAAGAATAAATATAAAGGGAAATATCACACAAGAGAAATTTAATCAATAAATCAAGGATGAAATTTGTTTAAACCAAATAATTAAAAAGCATAGAAGGAATAAATCTATAAAAAATCAAGGTAAAAGAAATTCAAAATACAACAAATATTAAACACTTCTTCGAAAACATAAATTAAACTACTCATCGATTCTATATCCTAAGTCGTTCTTAGCTAGCTTGGTTACGAACAGCTTCAAGTTGCTTTGGTTCATCATTTTCCTTTGCGGGAGGGTTGATTTCTAGACGTGTTTGGCTCCCGTTGATCAAACTTTGTCTGCGCTGCAAGCTCCTCATCTGATACTTTCCTTACTTCTTCCTTGATCAGGTTTCTTAAACGAGATCGGCTTCGATTCGGGATATTCTCATCAGGTCATTTGAAATCTTAACTGGCTTTACGTTGGTTGGAAATATCCTTATCTCGTCCCTAACCTACTGGCTCATCGTGGCCTAGATATATTATCGTCCTATGGAATTCCAAACTCGTAAATCGGGAAAACTAACATCTATTATTTCGGAAAAAGAACGTAGCTTTTTGGAGCATAGGGGTCGTAATGGTACGTAAGACATTCCATATCGTAAGAAACTTCTAAGTCTGTCTAATAGGAAAACTCCTTAATAGGCTTCTTACTTTCAACCGGTAGTCCACAATGGTTTCTTCATTTCTTGAGTTCAACATTGGGTCTTAACCCTAACTTCTCCAAGGGTAAACTTTTAAAGGACATGGGAGATCCTCAACTCTCTTTTTGAGAATTTCTAATCTTGTCTAATCTTATCTAAGTCCTTTTATAAACATATCTATCTTTTTCTATTCTAGCTTATTCCTATTACCTTTATTTCTATAAACTTGTTGCTCTGTACCAACTTAAACTGTCACGCCCCGAAGGGTACCCTAAACGTGGCAGTCCGCCACATATAATATCAAGGCTTAAGAATGGCTACCTTAGTCATGCGAAAGCCTTAGTATTATATGTAAGGCGTTTAACACGGTAATAGGAGACGCTTTTGGGAAGCATAGTTTAAGCAAGTAAAGTTAAACATACAAGAATTCAGAAATAAATATATCATATCATAAAAACCAAAGGTCTGTTACATAATTCTTAGGGGCATACCCCCGATAAAATCCAAGGATCGAGATAGACTTCATCATCCAAGATTAAAGATTTCAAAGGAATTCTAATCTAAGTCTTCGAGTAGATTTCCTCCAAAAGCTTCAATCATAAAACGGATACGGATGCTGGAAGACCCCGGGCACAAAATTAGGTGTTCCTGAGGATACAAATATCTATAGGGGTGTAAGCTTATAGGCTTAGTGAGTAGATCCCCAAAATTCGTACTCGAAGTAAAATATCAATCAAGTTTATTATTCAAACATATGAAATGCAACAACCACATGAGCATACATGACATATGACTTTCCGGGAATCATATGTTGAATGAATTTACGCCCTTCATTCGGGTTGGGTATTCAGGCCAATTACAGCCACAACTTTAAAAATCATTTTTATAGATCTTACCGGCTCCTATACGCCATCAAAAACTTGTAGTTTATTACAGGCTCCTACTAGCCATCAATTTAAGTAGTTCTTACCGGCTCCTACTCGCCACTTACATGATATACCGGTTCTGTCTACCACCACTATTATACACTTGTCCCACCAATTGTATAGTAGTGAATGCAATGTGACTCAACATATGAAGTGCATGAATAATTTCTTTAATTAAAGTCTAGTATTATTTTAGCTTCTTTCAAGTGATCAATCAATTTCAAACACTTCAAGATATTAATGCACATACGATCTTTATTACAAACAAATCGAGTTCCGATATACTTAGTATCCTTTCAACATATTATCATACACTCCCGTTTTCTTTTTCTTAAGTTCTAGTGCAACTAATTTTATAAGCACAATCAAGAGTATGAAAAATAACGGGGAAATAACTCACTCGGCCATGATGACGCCGTTCTTGATTTGGATGGGTTGTTCGGAAATTCCACTTAATCGTAGTAATCCTCGGGATACGAACAATCCTCCTCGTGATTATCTAATTCAAGAAGAATACCCAAAATGAGTATTTCATGAAATTCTATCTTTTGAAAATTCTAATCTTTTCTTAAAAATCGTAGTAAATCGTATAAAGGGAAATTCCAACTTAAAATGGCCATAACTTGCTCATTTTAACTCGGAATTTCGCGTATAATATACCGTTTTCTACCTACTCGAAACGATCTACGCATTTCTAAGCTCATTTCCACAAAACTAAGTCGTTTGGGTTCCGAAAAGGTAGCGATCAGATTTGCCACGAATTTGTAAACACTTGTTTTCCTTTTTGTAAACAAAGCTCATTTTGAAAAGATAACATTTCAATTATTTTGTAAACTTTTGAAAGGTATATATATTGTTGTAATAACTCATAACAAACGTATGAAGTAAATGAAGTTGTCTCAACTTAAAAGTAAGGTTTTGAAAGTCTTTGAATTTGAGATTCTATTTTACTTTTGAAAGATCTTTTGGTCATTAAGATAAAGATTTTATTTTTAAATGAAATCTCTTGTAATTACTTAAATTTTCCTAAAGTGTGGTTTTGTTTTCTAAACTTGGTTTTCAAAGTAGCAAAATGATATTTTTATTTCTTGTAATGTTTCAAAAGAATTTCTACTTCTTGATAAAAGATAAGTTTTCATAAAACCTTTTGTTTATGTGAGAAAATCATTCCTATGCATGTTCATGAGTTTTTAGAAATCCGTTTCCCATATTTATTTCTTTAGAAAGAATCTTTAATTCAAGAAAACATTTTCTCATTTGTTTTTGTTGAGACAAAAACATTATGTTCATGCATGTATATGAATCAAAACTATAGAAATACAAAGGAACATAATAACTTGAAAGCTTAAATAATAAAGTAAATCAAGTATTGGGACCTTAGCTTTATCAAGGTACCCCGGGACTAAGAAAAGACTAGTCTCGAAAAAGAAAAGAATTGTTTTGACTTGATGAGGACAAGTTTAAGACTAGAATGACTAGTCTTAAAATCAACTTGAATTTAAATAACTTGAAATGAAGTAATTAAATTGCGTGAAAGATAAGTAAATTGTAAGACAATGAGCTTATATGCTCTAAATAATATATATAATTATATAGATATATTAGATAGTAGAAACATAAAGGAAATATAAAGAACATAAAGGAAATATAAGGAACATAAAGGAACATAAAGAGATTGATATTATGAACAAAAACAAAGTATCATTTTAATGTTGCTTTCATAACCTTCATGGTTTTAGAAAACACACACTAAGCTCGTACTAAGTAAATGAACATGAAGAAATCTTGAGAAATTTCTTACCTAAAGAAGCTAAACTTAAGAGGACTTCTTGTAAGAACTCTTGAGAGAAGTTGAGAGAGATTTTGAGAGAGTAACTTTAGAGAAGAAGAAGTGTGTAAGAAGTGAAGGTATGAAGGGGTATTTATAGGAAAATGTGGGAGATAAATTGTGTTAATTAAATAATTGGAAATCAAAATAAATTAGGCATGGGGAGAGAGAGGCCGGCGATATTTTGAGTGCATGGGGAGAAGAAAAATTATTTTTTTTGTCTTTTGATTAATTAAAAGTAAGGAATGAAATATGTGAAGTTGTATTGGAAATGAAAAATGTAAGAAATAGGTGTATGGTTTGTAAGAGTAGGTTGTAAGAAAAAGTAGAGATAGATGAATAGTGTTGAATAGTAGAAAATAGTGTAATGTAAAAGTAGACATGACAATTTAATGCTGGTAGTATGAAAATACGAGTATAAAAGCGATATCTGATATTTTTAGCTACCGAAAAATTACGAAATTGATATTTTTGGAAATCTTATATTTTTACGAGTCTAACGGTGTATTCGGAATATTTTTCCTAGTCCGGGCTTCCAGACTCATATTTCAAGAACTGTGTTCGTTCGGGTTCAAAGGACATCCGAATTTCGCGAAACTGAAATCTTTATAAAACCTATGGTTATTACGAACTATTCGAGCTAATTTTTCCAACTTCGTTTTCTATGACTTGAGAAAACGGCAATGCCGGAGTTAAACGGTTACGGTAAACTAGGGTTTTGTTTGACCTAAGAATCCGTTTGACTTCCGTTTAGGGTTTAGGTCTTTGATTTTGGATCGAAAATTTCGGGGATTTACAGGTTTTTTGGTGACTGTTCCTCCTGACCAGTCCTGGAGGAACCAACATCAGGGGCTCTTCTTCGTGGAGGCATTCTATCATAAACAAACACACTACATAAGATAAAAGATAAATCCAACTTGGAGATTAAACTCTAAAGATATAACTACTGGTAAAACAATACTAAGCTAGGTACACAACACCTATTATTGCTACCCCACTCATCAATGCTCACCATCCTAAGGAGTTCATAACCGATATCTATCAAGATCATCAAACCAGGCTCTGATACCAAATAAGCTGTAACGCCTTAAGTTGAAGGCATTACAACTCGCCAAGTGTCCTTCTCTTATTAAGAACACGCTAAGGCTATAAAATACTATCCACAATTATAATGAATTTAATCACCACAACTCACATTTTGATTTCTTTAAAACATTCCATAAAAATAATCTTTTGTTCATGAACTTACGAAAATCCAAATCGACATATCACCAAACAAATAAAAACCTAACAAACTAGTCTCATAAGATTTTCAACAACTAATAACAATCAAACATAAAACCCATAAAATCTTCCATTTCTCTCCACTAGATCCAACGTTCTAGATCTATGAGCCCTTAGCAAGATAGTCAAGTCCACTATCGCCATTCCCATGATCTACATATAGATCATACCTAGATAGATCATAAACAACATCATCTTCACCTGGACCTGAAAAATTAAAGGAATGAGCGAACATACATTCCTAAACTAATGCAACAGGCACAAATTATTATCTTTGATTAGTGAGACAAACAGCATAGTTTAGAACCATATGCATCTTGTCCTAAACCCGAAGGTTTGACACTGATTCACAATCTTTATAAAATAGTTTATATATAATATATTGATGTTGGGTACTCCCCACACATCGTTTTGTTCCGCCATATAGACCAGAACGACTCCTAATCTATCGGAATCATTTCCAAGTGCAACTCCACTAGGGACAACGACACATAAGGATCATCAAGGTGCCTCGTTCGTATCGCACTCTGCGTAGTCTTTACTAACTAAAGCCATACACAACCAACACTCTTTACAAATTATATGTCGGATAGGATTTAGTCAATTTATTTTCTAAACCTACACACACAAGTAGCAGATAAGGTAAGGTCGTACCTGGTATTGCTTCTAACTCAAATTCACAAACTAAACTTCTTAAAGAAAGAAACCCTAATCTCTTAGATATCCCTGATCAATAATAGTACACAATTAAACCCTAATTCCTTAATTTCATAACCTCACTAAAAGAATCTATAACCTTAAATCTACGAAAAGTAATTAACATACCTGTCTCTTTTGTTCACAATTTAAAGAAACCGCTCAACACAGCTTTCTCCAAAACCTCTTAATCTCTCCACAACTTCCTTCAATATATATACGTGAAGTCTCCAATTAACAATTCAAAATACAACAACAGATGAATTTCTTTGAACAACAATATAGAATGGATTCTTACGTACCTAGAACTTGTAGATCTCAAAAAGATGGAATAAGAACCCTAATCCACAAGTCTCCTGAATTTCGATAATAAATTGAAACCATAAACATATAATCCTCAAATTGTAGGAATTATAAAACCCTAATAAAGATATTACCTTTTTCTTTGAATCAGAGTCTCCTGAATCTCCAATCACTCTAGGGTTTCACCACAAATCTTGGATCTCCTTCAAATCCGTAGACCAACTCGTATTAGAAAGATCGAACTAAAAAGATGATTGAAAAAGTCTAAAGATAGACCCACTTACCTAGGGTTTTGTTAAGGAAAAGGTATGACAAGGTCATGGGGTCTAGGGTCTATTTATAGAGAGGGTTGACTTTAGAAAAACACAACCCTAGCTTCGGAAAAATGCCACCGTAGACTGGCCAGTATGCCGGCAGCCTACCAAGATACGTCGATGGCCATCATGCCGACGTAAGTCCAATTTTCTTAGCAAATTTTTGAACCTTCAACACCAAAGCTTATGTTGTCGTCCATTATATTTTGGCCGGTGGCTTAGAAGTCAAAGCTAGCAGCGTAGACATCGGCTTAAGTTAAATTCGTCTAATCATTCGCCCATGACTTCCTCGTGACCAAATTCATCTATTCAAGGACAAAAATACCCTCTTATGTATCACTATATTACAATTCTACCCTTCATTATAAATTATTTATTTATACTTTCCAGCTGGTTTAGCTATCAAGTGCAAAGGTATTGTTAAATTGTAGCCATACACAACTTCAAATGGAGATTTACCGGTGGAACTATGAATAGACCTATTGTAAGCGAACTCAACAAATATTTAGATATAAGTCCCAATTAATAAGATTCCTGCCAAGCGTTGCTTTAAAGCAAGGTTCTAAGAGTACGGTTGACAACCTTTGTCTGGCCGTCCATCTGAGCATGGCATGAAGTGTTGTACATTAATTTGGTGCCAAGTCTCCTCCAAAGTATCTTCTAAAAGAAATTGAGAAACTTGATATCCGTATCAGAAACAATGCTATGTGACACCCCATGTAACCTGATAATTTCTTGCACAAAAAGGTTAGCAATATTAAGGGCATCATCTGTTTTGTGGCATGGTATGAAGTGTATGATTTTACTGAAGCAGTCTATAACCACCATGATAGAGTCTTTCCCTCTCTATTTGTTAGGTAAACCCAAGACAAAATCCATACTAATATCAATCCATGGTTGAGTTGGTAATGGCAATGGCATATATTTACCCTAATTTTCCTTCTTTCTCTTTGCTCTCTTACACACTCCACATCTCTCTAAAACTCGATCCACATCTTTTAACATTCCCTTCCTATAAAAATGTTCTTTTAACAATTCCAATGTCCTCTTTTTTCCAAAATGTCTAGAAAACCCTCCAACATGGGCCTCCTAAACCAACAACACTCTGACAGATTTGAAAGGAATGCATAGCTTTCCTCCTTTATATAGAAATCCATCCACCATATAATATTATCAATCACTCCGCCACCAAAACATTGTTCAACAATAGAATTTAAATGCTCATCATCAACATATTGTTTCTTCATCGACTCAAAACTGAGTAACTTGGCCTGAAGAGATGTAATGAGAACATACCTATGAGATAACACATCAACTATAACATTAGTGCTTCCCTTCTTATACTTAACAACATATATAGAACTTTCCAAGAATTCCACCCATTTTGCTTAGTGTTTAGATAATCTCTGCTGAACCTTGGAATGCTTCAAAGACTCATGATCAGTACATATGATAAATTCCTTAGGAAGAAGATAGTGTTGCCAAGTCATCAATGCTTGCACCAAAGAATAGAATTCTTTATCATATATAGAGTAATTCAGTGAAGCTCCATTCAACTTTTCACTGAACTAAGCAATAGGACACTTATCCTACATCAATACAGTTCCACTCTCGACCCCGGATGTATCACACTCCAACTTAAATCCAAGCCTTTTCTCCCCACACAAAGGAGACATTCTTCTCGGTCAATTTAGTCAATGGACCAACAATGATGCTAAAGTTCTTAACAAACCTCCTATACAAAGACTCTCATCGATGGAAGCTCCTCACATCAGCTGCTAATTGTGGTGTAGGCCAATCTACTATGGCTTTGATCTTCTCTTCAGCCACTTTAACATCAGCACTAGACACCACAAAACCCAAGGAAATCACTTCAGATTGACAAAAAGAATACTTCTTGAGATTACCAAACAGCTATTGATCTCATAACACAGAAAATATAGGTCGCAGATGATCAACATGATTATCTAAATCTTGATTGTATACCAAGATATCATCAAAATAAACAGCAACAACCTGTCCAAGAAGTCCTTTAAAACATGATTTATAAGCTACATGAAGGTGCTGGGCACATTAGTCAAGCTAAATGGAATAACCATCCCTTCATATAACCCATGGTATGTCTTAAATGCGGTCTTCAATTCATCCCCTGCTCTCATCCGAATATGGTGATAGCCACTCTTAAGATCAACTTTAGAGGAAATTTAAGCTCCATTCAGTTCATCTATCATGTCATCAAGTTTGGGAATAGGATGCATGTACCTAATGGTGATCTTGTTAATAGCATGGTTGTCAATACACATATGCCATGTACCATCTTTCTTAGGCACTAAGAGCGTAGGAACTGCATAAGGACTGGTGCTCTCTCTAACAAACTCGCAATCCATCAACTCATCTGTCACGCCCCAAGGGTACCCTAATAGTAGTAAACAAGTCACACTTGAATACTATCACTAGATTACCTTTAGAGAATAGCAGGTTTTCAAAACAACAGGATCTTTTAGTTGCTTGATAAGAAATGATAAATACATGTAAGAAATAATTCAGTGAATAACTGCTATCTTAAACATAAACACTACAAAACTATTACAAACCAAGTAGTCTTCCTGTAGTATACAACTAATGAAATAGTATTAGATAATCTATTCTAGAAGTACATAACCGTTAAACCAAAATATAACCATAGATTCCAGCTCCTAAGCTCTTACCGGAGCCATACTCCTGGAAGTGACTAACCAGGGTCGTAAGGTAAACCTGAAAAGACTGTTGGAGTATGAGCGAAACCACAGCTCAGTAAATAACCAGACATATCATACATCACAAAAGTTATTAGCAACTCATATGTAATGCAAACACTCAATCATATGCACAGATACAAGCTTGGATGATCTAGAATCCAAACAGGAAAAAGATTTATGCCCTCTTTTTAAGGGTTGAAGAACCATTACTCCATGACCTACTTGCCCAGGAGAGACTAGTTTACAGGAGAATCAACGATTTCTTGTTTTAGGGTTATCACTTTGAATATAATCAATTAAACTGACCATCTCCTTCATCCACCTTAGAAACTCCCTAAGTATTAATCATTTCAAAGTGATACTACGGGCGACGTTCTTCAATGCCACTTAGTTCCCGTAGAACCAACGGAATAAAGAAAACCTTGGAAGAACTAACACATTAGAACAACCAAGCATTAACAGAGAACCGAAATATCAATACGTAGCAGGCTGTCATCCCAATATATATGCAATTTGTGCAATGCATGATCAGATTATTTTATTATGTCAATAGTTCTTATTCAATTTCATGGTGATCATACATTACACACAATCATCATTATACTACTTCACAACATCCAATCATTGCATTATCGCTTTTGTAAGGATATTTTAACAGTCATACAATTAGATCACCACATACTTTCAACAAAACATTCGTTTAATTATCTTTGCATTATATATTCAACTACTTACAAGCACAAACAGTATAATATGACTGAATTACTCACCTGCTCATACTGACTCAATAGTAATAATCAACTGGAAGATCTTCTAGTGTTTCAAAGTCACCTATTAAGATGAATAAGGTGTTCATTAATAATATAAATCTTATAACTAAATCTTATACGTGGCTAGTGTCCTAAACTTGATATTTATCAAGTTTTGGTAGTGACTAATACTGATTTTAAGTTATTCTATACCGAACCTAATATAGAAAATCATAATTATTTCTTATTACTTAGTATTGTCATGTTTCTCTTAATTTATCTTGTTATTTTTAGAAGTCTCATTACTCAGAAATTTAGCTTATTTCAATTTCCACTCTTACCTATTTTATCTATTTAGAACAAATATGTGACTATTTATAATTTTTTATTAACACTAAATATTTTTCCGTAATTCTAGGTTTTTAAGAATTATTAAATAGTAATCAAAATATTCTAAATATTTGTATTTACTTATCTATTTAATAAATTCTATATTATATGTATAATATATATTCAGTAGGTTTATTGCATATATATATATATAAATTCTGTTTATTTCAAAACTAGCTTTCGTTGAAGAAATTTGGGTGTACGGCGGCTTTGAAACCCAGGTACCGGTATTGATTTGGTTTTGCAAAATATTTTATATTGGGTGCACCGGCTTTGAAGGCTGTCGGCTTTCAACGTACGCCGGTCCTACGCCATCGGCGTAAATCCCCAGGTAGCCGGCTTACATTCATCTTTACGTGAAAATGAATTTTATGTAGCTTTTGTTCAGTGTAAGCCGTCTCTACACCGCCGGCCTATCCATGTAAGCCGCCGGCGTTAAGCGACTACACTGCCGGCTTATAGGCAGTGTTAGTACTATTCATCTTCTTTCTCGATGATCCGATTCATATTTGTTAAATTTTCCATGTTAAAAACATTCTTAAACAGTTCCTAAGTGTTTCTATATCTTGTATATAGTCATGCAACAACTCCTAACACTTTTATATACATATAACTTTAGATCTCGATCTTATGGAAATAAAACTAGGGTTTCAGATTTTTACCTCGGTTGAGCTTGTTTGATGTAACTCGACTCGAAGCTTGTATTTGTGTTGATTATGTTCTTATGATTATCAAAAGTTAGTTTTAATTCTTATATTTGAAAGAAAATCATTTGAACTTCATCGACTTACCTTTGAACTCGTATCAAATGGTTTTTCGTATTGATTTTCCTTTGATCCAAACTTGGATGTTTTAATCTGTTTGTTCTCTGTTTTTAGTTTGTTTTAGTGGTTATGTAGGAGCAATTTCGTTGGGAAAAAGTTTGAGAGAAATGAGAGTTGTTTGTTTCTCCATTGTGAGCTTTGAACATATATATATATAGAAGAATGAAAGATGAAGTTGTGGCTACATTTCCCTCCGAATTTACTCTCATTTGATCTGTTGTTTTCATACTAATTAATGCTAGGTTGAGTTAGCATTGTTTGATTGGTCCTTAGGTTGCTTTTGTTGACAAATTTGGATGAAGAATTCCGGCTCTCTTCTTCCCGTAGCTTTCCAATTCCACCAAAACATATATATATATATATATTAGTTAATTATTTTAATTTAGTTTTAGGATAATTTAACAAGTTATACGGGTACAAATTAGCTAATATTTGAGAGTTTTTGTATAAAAATATGTTTATAGGAGTATACAAAACACTTAGATTATCAAATAATACAATTTTAAGTTATATACGTGATTAATTATTTGTATAATTTTATCTCTCGTGATTAAAATTTCTTAAGCTCATTAGGTCAATTTTTATTTTAGGCTTCAATAGCTTAAGAAAACTCGATTTAGAATAATAGTGTGGTTCGATTATTTGTTTGAAATTCAGATCTTGAGTTATACGACAATTTATGTTTTCGTTGTGTATTTATAATCCTAACGATTCATCCTTAGGTTATCATTTTCTGTCTATAAGAGTAGTTAATTAATCACTTAATATCGCTTCTGATACAAAAGTTAAACTATATATATATCTTTAGTTTTGATAACCAACATGAAATCTTATTAGTAGCGTGTAATATTATCTAAGGATCTTGAATTTAAGGTTTAAATCCAAACTTAGGCTCATTACTACTCGTTGTTCTGATCTCAAATCATTGTCGAGTTCAAAAGTAATCAAATAATTTCTATATTCATATTTTCGGTTTAAATCTATGTGTAATACAAGTTTCGGGTTTAAATTTTAGATTTTCTTTTAATCATATCTTGAATTATTCATTCAAGATACGAAATCTCGTTTTTGGTATCAATTAAGGTTAAAAAAATTCTTTATTCACTTTCTAAATCCTTTATCTGACTAAATTCCAAGTATTGATCTATTCTTAGACTTTAATTAGAATCTAAATCTATTATCTAGTTCATATAATCTATTGTAAGTTCGTATACTAATATGGAAAATTTCCGAGGTTTACATCATCCACCTGTCACTTTAGCTTTCTAGCCTCTTCAAGATTCATACTATGAGCAAGTCTATTTGGTAGAATTGCTTCAGGCTACAAATCAATGGCATGTTCAATACCCTTCAGTAATGGTAATCCCTTAGGCAATTCCTTAGGGAAGATATCAATATACTCTTCCAGTATTTGTCTCACATCAATAGGTACTTGCTCCTATATATCAACCTCCAACATATATCTGATCTGCAGTAAATACATCGGCTTCTCCTCCTGAATAGCCTACTCAAATTTCCTTCTACCCCATAAATAAAGTCTTCTTTTTGTTGGTACCATTAATCTGCATTTGCACTTCCTATAAATTAAGTCTTCTTTTTGTTGGTGCCATCGGATTTAGAACAATCTTCTTACCATCTTTCTAGAACAAATATTTATTCCTAAACCCATCATGTAATACCTCCTGTCAAACAACTAAGGCCTTTCCAACAATATGTGTGATGCGCACATGGGCAAAATATCACAAACAATCTCATCATGATATTTTTCCCCAATATTGAATGGTACTGTCGCTCCTAAGTCACATGCAAACTGCCTTGCTCACTTAGCCAATGCAGCTTATATGGTTTAGGATAGGGAGTCGTAGCTAGCTTCAACTTGTTAACTAAAGATGCAACTACCACATTGGTACAACTTCCTCCATCAATAATGAGAGCACACAAGTTGCCCTTAACCTTGTAAGAAATATGGAAAAGATTCTCCCTCTATTCCTCCCCTGTAGAAGGAATAGCAGCCATAACCCTTTGCAATACATTAATGCATAAGTAAGGATCATCACCCTCATCTCCATGCACCTTGGCATCAGCATCTCCATAATATTCATCCATTATCGCGGAAAAATATCCTTCCTCCTCATCTTCACTCTCCATCTCCATAGTAGTCATGACCATTCAGTTAGGACATTAAGCTGCCATATGTCCATAACCTAAACATTTAAGCATTTAATCTGGTGGGACTTCCCATATGAGGATCCACCAACCTCCTTCTTGTTTTTAGCACTATATACTCCTTTCCACCTTTAGGTTCACAACAGACACATTCTTTTCAACAACCTTACTAAACCCTCCTTTTTCTACATACCTACCATCAAAATTATATGATTTATTTGAAGAACCATACCTATTAGATGCTGCTCTACAAGGATTTGGGTGTCTTTGCCTTTCAACTTTCGCAGCTAATTGCATGGCTTCTTTAAGGGTGCTATACCACTGTAATTCAACAATCCAGGCAATCTTATATTTCAAACTAGACACAAACTTAGCTAGTGTCTACTTAGGGGGTTTAGTAACTCCATAATGAATCATTAGGGTTTCAAACTCCTGCACATACTCATCGACAGTCTTACCACCCTGCCTCAGTGTCTGCAAATGCATGAAAAACTCATGCCTATAATGCTTAGGAATGAATCAACGTCTGAGAACTTGCTTCATCTACTACCAAGTGCGAAGCTTGACCTCTCCATCTCTCCTTCGAGTGGTAATGGTGTTCTTCTACCATAAAGCAACATAACCTGTGGATTCCACAACTCTTAATCAAACTATGGTATGATAATTGATTTCATAGGATTCAAACAATCCCTCGACCTTGTCCTCCCAATCGAGATAATCATCAATAGACCCTAGGATGGCATCTGCATCTTCACATATTCCAAGCCCCTAGGTGGTTGAAACTCACCATTAATGTCATATCTTCATCAAATTTATCTCCTCTTCCCTTACGGTAAGCATAATCATGGCCTCCATGCTGTCTATCTCGTATTTCTCCTCCCATTCCTTCTCTTTTAACATTATGAACTACACCCGAAAGGGTTGCTGAGGATCATTTACTGGTGGTGGTGCTTGAAGATTATTCACCGGTTGTTGACCTATAACCATCTGAGTCATATGGGATGCCATGTTAGTAACAATGGTGGTTAGATCCTGTAATTGTTCTTCTAAAGATCTCCTACTACCCGTAGCACAACGTTCTTGATTCCCTCAAACTTAGCTATTTCCTTAATTTCCCCTGCAACATCACACTATCATTCAACATGACTATTTATGTTCCACTAAACCACAACAACACATATATAACAAAAACCCTAATTCGCAACCAAGGCTCTGATGCCAAAATCATGATGTGCCTATGATATGGATCTCATAAACAAATCAATTTCAAGATCATGGATTCAAAAATCACCAATCAATTTCCACAATTGACCAAATAATAAAACAAACCCTAGACCTTTACTCGATATAACACACCAGCAAAAGAGTAGTCTTAGCCAATGTCGTTGATATGACTCACAACAACATTAAGCTGTCACTTGCTACAATCCAAGAATTGATAAGAGTATAAGATTTGAGAAAAAGACTCAATCTTGATATCTAAAAAAATGTCTAAAACTGTTTTCTTAACATAAGAACAAGTCCATATAAACTAGAATGAAGAGGAAACCAAAAGATAAAAGAAAATAATAAATGTTGCAAAACGAACCCTGGCTACTGGTTATCATACACTAGCAGTGTAACTGACGGTATTAGAAAACAATGATTCTGTGCACTTTGAACACTGGCTATATGTCGACGGCTTATATGGATACGCCAATGACATAGACTATGAAGGCTATTGGTGTTGAAGCCAACCTTAAGAAATTCAAATCTATAACACTTTAAAGTAGATCAAATGCTGGCGGCTTTTCCTCTTATGCCGGTGGTGGAGAAACTTGCACTAGTGGTGTTGAAGCAATGTTGGACTCCAACATGAGATTTCCAATGCTTTAAGTGTTAATACACAAATATTCTTCATATTGAACTAAAAGCCTGATTGAACTTGATATGCTTGAATGCTCCGATCTTCATTTGATTCTAAGTGACCACTCAATACTCTAGAAGTAAGATTCTGTAAACCCTTAGCTCGAACACGAGTAATTAATCTTATAGTTGCAATGGCTTGATTCCCATCATAAGGGATGTTGTCAAAACTGACTCAAACTTCATCAGTAGCTCGTTATCAATCTCAATTTGAGTAATTATCCAATAGATCTATTAGCTTATCAATCCTTTTTAGTTCGTTGCTTTATTTCAGGGTTAGAACCCATGATTCGTAGAGAACTACAAATTGCCAAACCTAAAAATTTAATGGACACAATTTAGCTTGCTCGGTTACATGAAGATAAAATCAATGATCAATCACATACCCTTAAACCCTTTCAGAGTTCTTTTGTTTCTAGTACACAACCAATTCTTTGCAATTCAACAAACCCTCATCATCACGAACATAGAACACAAGTCAGTCAGTTACAAATCAATCTAACCAAGGTAAATCTTTATCCATTAGAAATTGACTCCTAAAGAAATGCAAATACGTAGAGAAAAGGGTTATGCTTTAATTGTGACGAAAAGTTTTTATAAGAATCACAAATGTAAAGTTACACTTCTCTTGTTGTTATCTGTTCAAGATGAAACTAATGATACCTTATTTTCTCCTGATATGCATGAGTTAAGTGGTGATATTTAAGAATTGACTGGAACAATCAGTCATCATGCTCTAAATGGAGATATTGTTCCTTGAATGCTTAAATTTCAAGGTACTATTAAGTCTAAACCATTGTCTATACTAGTGGATTCAAGTAGTGCTCATAATTTTTTACGACCCTAATTAGTAAAGTGCTTAGGTTTAGCTGTTAAACCATCTTCCCAGTTTTATGAGATGATAGGAAATGGTCATAAACTGAAATGTGGTGGATTGTGTTAAGATGTGTGTTTGACTATTTAAGGCTTTAGTTTTGTGGACACATTCTATATTTTGAATATTCAAGGTGCAGAGTTGGTTTTGAGGGTTCAATGGTTAAAAGAATTAGGTCTAGTTATAATTGATTACTTTTAATTTGATCAAGACTTTCATGCATCATGGGTCTATTATCACTTTAGTGGGAAAAGAGGGCACAAATACTCAAATTAATCTCTCATCAGCAATTGAGGTAGCTAATTCAGATAGATGCAGTAGCATCACTTTACCAACTATTGGCTCAAAATGGTGAAGCTACATCGAATACCACTAGCAATCCATCATTAGATGATGTCTTGGCTAGATTTTCTCAATTATTTGAGCCACCTTCATCCCTGCCACCAATGGGAGATATTTAACATCAATTCATTTAGTGACTCGTGTGCAAACAAATAATGTCAAGCTTTATCGGTGCATTCATTTCCAAAAGGAGGCGATTGAAAAACAGGTTCGAGATATGTTAGAACAAGAACTCATACAACATAGTAATAGTCCATTTTCCTCACAGGTTCTTTTGGATTAAAAAAAAAAAAAGATGGCACATGGAGATTTTGTGTAGATTACCTTACTCTTAACCAAGCCATTATTAAGGATGAAATCCTTATTCCCGCTATTGATGAGCTACTTAATGAATTACATTATGCATGCATCTTTTCTAAATTTGATCTCAAGGCAGGCTATCACCAGATCTGTATGGACCTTAAGGATGTTTCAAAGACCATATCTCTTACCCATGATAGCCACTACAAATTTCTTGCCGTGTCATTTGAGTTAAGTAATGCCCTAGCCACTTTCAAGCTATATTGAATCGAATTTTCAAACCTTATTTGAGAAAATTTGTGATTGTCTTTTTTGATGATATATTAGTATATAGTCAGTCTTTGGAAATGCATGTGGCACATTTAGAGAAAGTGTTATCTATTTTGAGAGATAACACTTTTCTTCTAAAAACATCTGAATGTGCTTTTGGCCAAGGCTCTATTGAGTACTTAAGCCATATTGTATTAGTAAAAGGAGTTTAACCAGAGCCAATTAAAGTCGATGTGGTTAGAAAATGGCTAGTTTCAACTTCTTTGAAACAATTAAGGGGTTTTTTGTGCCTTTCTGGTTACTATCAAAGATTTATCAAATCATATGCTTTTATAGCATCTCCTCTTACTAATTTTTTAAAAAAAGATGCTTTTAAGTGGTTAGATGAAGCATAACAAGCTTTTAATGCTTTAAAAGTGGCTTTGACAACAACTCCTATTTTAATTTTGCTAGATTTTCATAAATGAGTTATAGTTGACACAGATGCTTCAAGGTTAGGTATAGGAGTCGTCTTATCGCAAGATAATTAGCTAATTTCTTATTTCAGTAAAAAGCTTCCACTTCATCTAATGAAAGCTTCAGCATGTGTTCATGAATTGCATGCGGTTGTGCAAGTAGTAAGGAAATGGAGACAGTACCTATTAGGAGCTCATTTTGTTATTCGAACCAATCACAAAAGCGTAAAGGAGTTGCTTTCACAAGTAATACAAATCCCTAAACAACACAAATACTTATCAAAGTTAATGAGATTTGATTACTCTATAGCATACAAAAAGGGCCAAGATATTATTGTAATAGATACTTTATCAAGGAAACATGAAGGATTGTTTCATTACTTAGCTTTTTCCATGCCCCACGTTTTTGTATTAGATGAATTAAAGGCAAAATATACATCATTACTTGCTTTTGTATCTATTTGCACCAAGCTTAAAGGGAGATAGCCATTGGAATGGCAACTGTACTAGAATAATGGCTTATTAAATTTTGGTCAGAGATTGTTTTTAGTCCTAACTTCAAGGGTAATTCCTTTACTTCTTAAGAAATTTCACTTTATTCCATCTGGTAGACATTTTGGGGTCTTAAAGGCATACAATCATTTATCGAGGTATTTTTAGTAGGAGGGCATGAAACATGATGTAGAACTTTTTGTTAGAGAGTGCCTTGTGTGTTAGCAAACTAAATACTCTACTAGACATCCAACTTGTTTATTGCTACCTTTACCTGTTCCCAATCAAATTTAGGAAGATGTCTCTATGGATTTTATTACATCATTACCTCTATCACAAGGACACTTTGTTGTTTTAGTAGTGGTTGATAGACTCAACAAGTACTACCACTTGAGAGATTTAGGAACACACTACAATGTAACTCAGGTGCCTCAACTGTTTGTACAAATTGTAGTTAAACTATATGGTATTCCGAGAACTATAATTTCAGATGTCATCTATAAAGTGATGGATAAACAAAAGTTTTAAATCATGTGTCGCAACAGTAACTATGCAGCTTTATAATGGACAGACCGGAAGATTGGGTAAAACTTTTACCTTAGGCTGAATTGCCATACAATACCTCTCATCATGAAGGGGCTAAGGCAACCCCTTTTGAATTGGTATATGGTTGGAAACCACTTAGCATTCCCATGTATACTCAGGGCAACTCAAATTTAGAGGTAGTGGAATCTGACCTGTTAACAAGGGATGAAGCACTTAATCAGCTACGTGAGAATTTACATAAAGCTTAGCACCGCATGAAGCAACAAGCAGATAAGCATCATTCTAAAATACAATTTAATGAAGGTGACTTGGTTTTTGTCAAGCTACAATTGTATAAACAAGTATCACTTACTAGAGGTTTTCATAAGCTTTCATAACGTTTTTATGCCCTTTTTAAAATACACAAATGAGTTAGTCTAATGGCTAATGAGTTACATCTACATGCTTATTCTAAGATTCACAATGTGTTACACTTCTCATGCTTGAAACTAGCTTATGGTTCCACTATTCCACTTTGGAACTACCTTCTACTTCCTTTCATAGTCACCCTATTCTAGTTCCTTTAGCAATGGTTGATTCTAGGGTTATTATACAAGATAACCAGCACATTTATCAAATTTTAGTTAAATGGAAAGCGTTACCTATCACATATTCTAGCTAGGAAGATTAGCCATTTTCAAGGACCTCTACATTAGTTTCAACCTTGGGGACAAGGTTGTTTTTCTAGTGTTGGAGACTACTGTCACAACATAAGTACGGACCAGACAACATCCTACACGAATGGAAGATTACATAGTAGTGTAGATGCATGTAATAAACAAAATAGAAACATAGTTGGCATGAGTTGTACGGATTTGAAATTAAAATTACATATCTGATGCACGTGCATTGATATAAAAGGAAAATAAGAAGTGAAAAAGGGGTATAAGTTTTACACCCTGAGAAATATTGTGTGAAGCTTATGGAAGCTTGAATATCCACATTATACTTGTAAAATAAAATTAGGGTTCGTTAGGGTTTCATAGACTAGAGTAAACAAAGGAGATGAGTTTGAGCAAGAAGAACTTACAAGAGTGAGAGTGTTTCGTGTAGAAACTTTGACTAGGTTATTCTACTCAAGTGAGCTGGGTCGATTATTGATAGATAGGGTCTATCATGACATGAATGTGATCCCTTGTGTCCACCTATTTATTGCCACTACTGGTTGACTTTTTGACTTATATCTCCTAATGTTAGTTCTCGTGGGGATATAGAACTTCGATAAATAGAAGAAAACAAAAGAGGAATATGATTAATGTGTAATTTGATTAATATGTGATTTGGTTTTTGTAATAAATTATTATTATAATAATAAATATGTTTATGTCTCTTTACTTTTATCTCGCTATCTCCAAGACCATGTTGATGGCATGTACTTTGATTAAATCAAGGAGCATGAACTCAACATTTCCTAAAATGCTCTAGTAATCTCTAGTGATGATCTGGTTACGTGAAAATTTTCTAGGTTCCAAGCAAAAAGTTTGATAATTAATTTGGTAATTACCTTATATGTTGTTGTGGCCATATGAATAATTTGGATAATCCAACTATTTATTCTAGATTGTTTCCTATATGGTTTCTAGATATAGATCTAATAAAATAAAGTTGCTTATAATGTTGTCTAATATTTGTATTTTATGGATTCACATATTGCATATAATGTTGTGATATTGCTTTAAATTACATAGAAGTGTATCAACATTTGAGGGTAATTTTATTTAACGCATCAGCATTTAAAGTGATTAAAAAGAGGAATCAATATTTAGAAATTTATTTATTTAAGGTATCAATGTTTTAAGTGGTCAAAAAGAGGTATTAGCATTCTACAAAGTGAGTCGAATAAGATATTGATATTTGACCATTAGAGAAAACTAAGGAAACTTAATTGAAAATTAATCCAAACATTTATACCTTAAATGAACTTTACAAAACGTTGATACCCCATTTGATCCGCTTTACAAAGTATTGATTTCTCTTTTTAACCACTTAAAACATTAATACCTTGAATGAACTTAACCTAAAACGATGATACTTTATATTGTAATTTACCCTACACACACACACACACACAAACTTATAATGGCATAAAGTTGCTCTTCTAAATGTTTCTTGACAATTTCAAATTGGTTGAAGTGGATATCTCTGTGGATACTATTCAATGAAATTCTCAAAGTAAAGAAATTTAGGGTGTTTGGTAGCATATCCGCTAGGTTGAAATGATACCTCACTAAAGTGAGCTATGTCGTGGAGACCATTAAGTGGAAACTACTAAGATGTTGTGATTGCAAATTTCATGTGGTGGTAATTGGCTTAAAGAAAGGTTCCTACTATCAAGCTAAGGCTTGTGATCATATGTAGTGATGAATCCTATCGATTATTAGGAGCTCATTATGAGTGCTAGTCGGCCCAAAGGAAAGCTAACACTTGAGTAGAATTTATTGCTTAAGCTTGGTCCCTACAATAAGAAAATCATCGTAAGTTGGCTCTTTGTCCAAAAACTAGGCTCAATGCAATGTTAGTTTCTTGTGATGGGGTAGTCATTATAAGTTTTAGCCCTTTTTCCCCATTTGTTTTATATTTATGAGCTTAATGTTGATTATTTGTCTATTATATATTGGTTTTACATATACCCTTACTTTATATTTCCAACAATATTTATAAACTCAATGGTTCAAACTTTAAGCTTTGGGAATAAAGGTTATGATTCATTTGAGTTGCATTGATATGTACTTGACACTTAGGGACTTACATTCTACTGAGCTTAGAAAGGAAAGTACTCCCAAGCAATGGAAGGAAATGGCTTAATGGGAAAGCCCAAACCGCCTTTGTTTGATGATTATGAAGAATGCAATACTAAAGACTTTTTTAGGACCATGATAGAATAATCAAGTGCAATGAAGTTCCTTGAGTAGTTAGAGCAGCTCCTTGTGAAAAGTAATAAGGCAAAAATCATTACACTTTAGTGTAAATATGTCCCCATGAAGCATAATGGCTTAAGAAATATAAAGGAAATACATTCTTAAGATGTCTCATATAGTATCAAAGTTGATGGCACTACATTTGGAGTTTCTTAATGAAGTAGTAAAGTATTTTGCTTTCATGTCGCTACCTTCTCAATTTGGTCATTTTGAAGTGAGTTATCATTGTCAAAAGGAAAAATGGACAATTGATGAGCTTATCTCTTATTTAGTGTAAGAGGAGGAAAGAATGAGGCAAAAAAAGATTGAAAGTACTAATTTTCACTTCTACCTCTAAGGGCTTCAATAAAAGAAAAGGCATAACGACTGTGAATGCTTTAGAGGGAAAAAAAAGAAAAAGTCTAAGGATGTAAAGTGTTTTTTTTTTTTCATTTTTCTTTCTTTTTTTTGGTAAGGATTCCTCTCTTATGAAGAAAGATTGTTCAAAGTATCATGCTTGACACATGAAGAAAGGTATATGTCTAACTCTTATTTGTTAGGAGGTTAATTTAGTTTTGGCACCTAGATATACTTGGTAGTTTAATTTAGAAGATGCTACTCACATTAATATATCTATGCAGGGTTGCCAAAGTTACCGCCAACCAAGTGATGATGAGAGATTTATCTATCTAACGGATGTCAGTAGAGTTGAAGTTCAAGTTATTCATGTTTTCAAATTGTTCTTGATGTCTGGTTTTGTTTTAAAATTAAAAGAGACATTTGTTGTACCATTAGTTAGGCAGAATTTGGTTTTTGTATCTATTTAGACAAAGAAGGTTATGTTTTGTCATTTGGTAATAGATAATGTCGTCTCTTTCATAATTCTAATTTTATGTACCAGTATTTTATCTTGTATGGACAATCTCTATATGTGTAATGTAAGCCCCGGAAAATTTCAGTAAATAATTCCAAGATGAACTTCGAATATAAACCCTAAAAATCACTCCAAATTAAAACCGAATTTCGACAAGTCCTAAATCACGAATGAATCCAAAAATTTCTTAATCATGAGAAAATGAAAATCCTTAAAAGTAAAATAAGAACTCAGTGGTTTTCAAATTCAAAACCACGACGTACGAAAAATTCCATATTTAACTCGACTTATAAAACGGGTTATAAGCCCAAAAACAAATTATAAAAAGTAAATAACGATTAACTTTCGAAAATGAAACCCAATTCAAAAATTCCGAAAACATTAAAAGATATAAATACTTAAAAAATAAAATGTAAAATAAATTTCTCAAATTAAATATGTTGTATAACATAAATATCAGTTTCCAAATTGGCAAAATCTAAACGGAAAATCACCCGGAAACCCTAACCGGAATACAATAGTGTAAGTCCGGCAATCTAGTGCCCCTAACCCTAGAGGCCGAGATGTAGTTTAAATATATAGAATAGCTCATAGTAATATAAGTTTGTTTAAAAATATCAGATTGGTAAATTTTTGACCTATTTCGAACCCGTTCGGATACAGACTTCGAAAAGCGTGTCCCGGGGCTCGAGATAAAAAATATACCAATAGTACCGTTAGACTCGTAATTTCATAAGATTTCTAAATATATCAGTTATATAATTTTTCGGGTTATAAAAGTTACAGTTATAACCTTTTTATCGTATTTTCATTACTACCGGTAATTGATTAGTCTTTTGCACTATTCATTTTTATTTCATTACACAATTTTATTATTCTTATAAATTCTTATATTTTTAGATAAATATTTTATATATTATAGAAAATTTTGTTTTTCTAAAATTTAGTTAGTTCGGGCTTTTACGGGATCAGATTCTGTTTAAGACCCGATACTAAAAATAAAATAAATTAATTTAATAATTTAAAAATATTTGAAAAATATTTATATTTTCATAAAATAATTTTTTTAGAATTTTTCGGGTTATAAAAATATCATTTATAGCCCATATTCGCGTATTTCGATCATACCGGTAACATATTTGTTGAAATACTAAAATAATTCAATTAATTATTTAATTTTATTTATGAAAATTCTGCTACTCCTTTAAAAATATTTTTCTTAATTTTATTTTATATTTTTCCCAATAAAAAGTACTTTTTCAACCCATACTTTAAGTACACTTCATTTGTCACTTCTACACATTAATCAAGTTTTCTTTCACTCATTTCACACTCCATTTCCCCACAATGGCAGCTGACCACACCCCTAATAATAGCCTCTTTTCTTTTATTTTAATTATTTATTTAATGATTTAAAGCCTCTTTTAGTTAGCACATTAAATGATGCAAGTTACATTTTCAAATTTCAAGTTACAAGGCAATGTAACCTCTCTCTCCCTCACTCAAATTCACGTGAAGCCCCCCAATTTTTCTGCCATTGTTTTATTTTTTTTCTCCTCTTTCAATTAATTAACACACATTAATGCACTCCTTCTCTCTCTCCCCTTCATTTACACCTTTTACCTTTTCATTCCTTATCTTTTCTCTCTTTTTCCTCTCTTTCTTTCTTCTTTTCCTCTTGTTCTTCCATGAAAAACAAGCTGCCCCCACTTCTAAAAATGGCTTCCACACTTCATTTTTAAAGATTTTCTAAGCAAATCTTCATCCCAAAGCTCCATAGGTGATATAGGTAAAGTGTAATGAAGGTTTCATGCATCAAATGAACTTCCATAAGCTTAAAAGCTTAGGATGATGATGCCAAAAATGAAATCTTTCTCTTCTCCACTTTTATTATCTTGTATTACAATTATTTTCTTGTTTAAAGTTGATATATATGGTAGATCTAACTTTTTATAGCTTTGATTTTTGTTTATGCCATAGATCTTGCTATTTAAGTTATTATTCTTGTTATTACTTATGATTTATGCATATATTTCTCATTCCCATGTGTTCATGCTTTCAAAACTAGTTTAGAAGACTAGATCTAGTTGTTTTAGGTTCATACATGCATTAGACTTATGTTTTATGTTCATGAATAACTTGTAATAGCATGATGATGGTAGGAAAGTTGTAGAAACTCAAGATCTATTTTATTTTCAACAAAAACAACTTTTGAAAATTCGGATGAAAATGGAACCATATTTAGAAAAGTGGTTTTTCAACTTCAAAATGTGTATTTTTCATTTAAAATGAAGGGCTTAGGGTATAGACAACATAAATGAATGATTTTGATAAGTAAAGTTTAGATCTATGAGTTTATAGATCATTACCATGGGTTTCTTTTAGATTTATGTTCATATTATGTGTAGATCTTAGATTTGAACTTAGACAAAAATAATGAAATTCGTATTTTGGCAAGACCCATATTTAAAAACCACTTTCCAAGTGTCAAAGTGTAAATTTTTCTCAAGAAAATGAAGGCTTAATATATGTATATCATCAAGACTTTTTTTACAAGAATGTGATTTTCAAAAGTTATTTTCAAAATAAAAATCTTATTTTCGGATTTTGGCCAAGGCATATTTTAAAAACATGTTTTCCAACTCAAAAATGAAGTTTTTGTTTAAGAAATGAAAGGCTCTTAGGATAGGATATGTAAGGAATGGATTTTCATGAGCTTAGATAGATTTTATCAAAAGATATAACAAAAAATGAATTTTGTAAATTCGGATTCCAACCAAGACCAATTTTTAGAACCCATGTATCAACTCCAAAACTCATGTTTTATGTGAAAAATGAAGTATATAGGTAATAGGTATCATTAAGTAGTGATTTTTATAAGTTGAAAGGAGTTTTGATGAGATTAAAGTGTAAAACAAGAAGTAGAAGCAAGATGGAAAATTTTAAGTTAGTAGTCAATTTGTGAAATTCGTAATTTTGAATGAAGGCCATAAGAACACCTAGTATTCAAGCTCAAAATGAATGTTTTATGTGTTAAATGAAGTCCTTAAGTAATTGATATAGTGAAGCCTTAAATTTTAATGCATTAAACAAGTTTTTCCCAAAGGAATCATGCAAAAAGTGGATTTTCTAAAATTCGGATTTTTGAGTAAATCATATTGGAAAACATATTTGCAAAGTAAAATGCAAATTTTTGTGTAAGAATGAAGCCCTTAGTAGTTATATATGGTTGAGCCTTAAATTTCTAAGTATCAAATGATTTTTACTTAAAGGAATCACTCAAAAACTAATTTTTGTAAAATTCGGATTTTGGAATCAACCCCACTTGAAAACATGTTTACAAGTGCAAAATGGAAATTTTTATGTAGAAATGAAAGTCATAAGTAATAGATATAATGAAGACTCAATTTTAACAAAAATAATTATATTTTCTTAAGTAATAAATCCAAAACAAATGAAATTATCAAAGTTAGAAAACTAGATTTTTCATAAGTAGTTGTTATTATGGTCTTGCAAGATAAAAGTTATAAAATTTCCTTTTAGCAAAAATCATCAAGATCATGCATACATTAAACTCATCTCATGTCATTCATGTTAGGAAATCATTCATATTGCATGTATAGCTAATCTATATAGTAGAAACATTACAAACATTTACAAAACTATTTTTCGGAATCGGAAACCGTTACTAATCTGATCTGATGCCTCTGTTCCGAAACCTAAATGTTTTCAAAACTTAAAAATAATATTAGAAATAGATAGATCTTTCGAAGTAGATAGAAATCGATACGTAATTTGCGAGATTCCGAGTTAAAATGACCAAGTTATGGCAGTTTTAAGTTGGAATTCCCGCTTACGACGAGAATTACGAATTGGATAGGTTGTATGAGATAGCTTGGACTAGTTAAGTGATGAAATACTTAATAGGGTATTTCTTCCTTTTTAGGTGACCCCGATATCGACGATTCCCTACCACCGAATTACTTGTACTAAGAGACTGGTGATCCAATGGCCGAGTGAATATTACTTCCGATTTCATTTATTGTATGTGATTGTAATAATAGTTGCATTAGGTATTTGGTAAAGATAAAATGGATATGCATGATGGGGACGAATGGTAAAGATGTATGCTTGTTGTTGATATGAGAAATGAAATGTAAGAATATCGAAGCCGAGTGATTAACTATTGCTTGTATAGATGAATTAGAATTGATTGTCTGCGATTATTGACTGATCACTTAAAAAGAATTGGTATAATTGATTATTCGGAATTGAAGATGAAATTGAACTCATTCATACACGATGGGGATGGAGGATTAGCATTTGTCGGTTTATCGTTATACCTTAAACGATTTTATAGTTTATAGTTGTTCGTAAGCTGAAACGGTCTCGTTCGTACCACAGGATTCGTTAATCTGCTAACCCGGGATGGAGGGTGCAAGTCCATCCACATATGATTTCTGGCAGGTCATATGTTTGTTGAATTCACGAGTTTGATGCATATCACTTGTCTGACTAATCACTTGATTGTATGACGTGTTATAAATGTAATCCTGGAAGTTTTCATTCACTAAGCTAGTGTAGCTTATTCCCCAATAGTTGTTTAAATGAATATGTTATCTCGAGAATGCTAAGTGGGGACTGAGATTGTCACGCCCCAATGGGCACCCTAAACGTGACAGTCCGCCACACTCAATATTAAAGCTTAAGTATGACAACCTTAGTCATTCCCAAAAGCTTTTATATTAAGTGTAAGGCTTACTTTCATAATTTTAGAGGATCATATATGGAATTATGAAGCTTAAGGAGATATAAAAACATATTAAGAAAAGAGGATTCACACTAATTATTCATTCATGGCAAAGACTTTATAAACTTAGGGACAATTCCCTAAATTACTAATCTACTATATACATATTTGCATGCTAATACTATGCTACACTATATCCAAGTTTCTAATTTCAAAAGAGATTACCTGCCCGCATGGTCCACGTGGCCTTAACCATAAGTAAGGGAACTGCAAAAGATATCTATTGGGGTATAAGCTAAATGCTTAGTGAGAATTATTTCCATAGATAACTTCTTGTAACAGGATTCAAACAAGTTGATTTAATCAAACAAATGTAATTCACAAGCACGTGGGCAAACAAGCATATAGTTTTCCAGGAACTATATGTTGAATGGATTTACGCCCTCCATTCGGGGTTTGGTGATACATAACCTCAATTCAAGTAGTTTTAAATAAAAAGTTTTCATGCTCGCTAGCACTCATCGCCAAGCATTCCGAATCTACTTGATTGACCTTGCTTTCGGATCTACCGCCAAGCATATTCCATTAAGCCGCAAAGCAATCGCTTTTGGATCTCCCGCCAAGTGTTGCTTTCGACATGAGCTTACTATCCTTCTCACCCAAGGATAATAACCCAAAATGCAATGTGACTCACTTCGTGGTATGCATGAATTCATTTATTTATAAGGTCATAGCACAATTATTGTCAAATTTAAGGCGATCCAGGAATTTCATACAAATCAATATTATTCTAAAACAATCATTTAAAACAATTCCAGTTTCGATATTCTTAATAATTCTTTCAAGGAATTAATTTACATATTCATCGGTTTATCTTTTCCTATCTCTAATGCAACTAATTTACAAGCACAACAAGTATAGCTTTTAATGGAAATAAACTCACGATGCCATGGTGACTATTCTTCTATGCGGGTGAGTCGTTCACACACTCCACTTAGTCGTAATAATCCTTGGGGTTAAGGAGTCCTTCCTCGGGGTCACCTAGCCAAAGAAAATACCCATAATGAGTTTTTCTTGAATTTTGACAAAACAATGTCAAAAGAACGTTAAAGTTCGTATAAATGAATGTTCCAATTTAAAATGGCCATAACTTGGTCATTTTAACTCGGAATTGCGTATATAATATACCGATTTCTACCTACTCGAAAAGATCTACCCATTTCCAAAATTACTTTCAACAAATAAAGCCGTATAGGCTCCGAAAAGGTGGCGACATAATTCACCACGGATTTCCAAGTAAAAACAACTTTGGTTCTAGAAATCAAAATTCGTTTAATAAATACTTAGTTATCTATATAGTTGGAAAATTCTCTTTTGATGATTACTTAGCTCATATTCATTCATGCTCAAGTGTTTTGTTGTCCATTTATTTTTCTTAAGAAAAATCATGTCGGTTTTGGAGTTGTTTTTAGGCAAATTTAGTTTACAAAAATTCCATGTTGGTAAACTTCTTGAAATGATTATGTTGTTTCTTTTTATTTACGAAAACGTTTTATATTAGCTTATCTATATACATATCTAAGTAACTTTTTGGAAATAAATTTTCTAAGTTTTCTATACTAATACTAATTTGGAGTTTTTTAGAAAATACACTATTATTCCTATTTATTTTTCTTGTACAATCTTCTTTACCTATTTGTTTTACAAAATCTTTGCTTGAAATTTCTCATTCTTTTCTCATGCTTCATAGAAATAATTCATTCATAAGAGTTTATTTTCTTCGTAAAAAAAAAAATAAGTGAATTGATATGTGACTTAAGAAATCTTTTCTAAAATTTTTGTGGTTCCTTTTGTAACTTGAAAAGAATAACTTTTATTTTTGTTTTCAAACCATAGATTTTCTTTGCCTATTTGTTTGTATAGGTCTTTTGCTTGAAATTTCCTTAGCCATTCATCTTTTATAAAAAGAACCATTTTTGTATCAACAAATATTTTCTTTTGGAAAACAAGATGGAATAACAAATATTTAAGTAGCTTTTTAAGTAAAAGTAGTTTCTAAATTCATAGTGAATTCTTTTTGTAACTTGAAAATGAATGAGTTTATTTTTGTTATCTTATATTTTTATAAACTTATCTCTAAGTGACAAAAATCCTTCTTTTATTTAATTATCTTTAGAAAATAAAATTTTTGGACAGCAATCTAAATGAACATGATTATGAGAATAATAATAAACAAAGTAACATAAAGCATTAATAATAAAGTCAAGTATTGGAGTCTTAGCTTTTTCAAGGCTCCCGGGACTAAGAAGTAAATTAGTCCCATAATAAGATAAAATGAAAGAAAGAAAAGCTTGTTTTGACTTGATGAGGACAAGTCTAAGACTAGAGACTAGTCTCAAAAACAACTTGAAATAAATAAATTGTATTGAAGTAAATAAATTGCATGAAAGGTAAATAAATTGCAAGATTATGAGCTTATATGCTCTAAATAGTATATATAGCTATATAGATATAGTAGATAGTTATGAACATAAAAGAAACATAAATGAACATAAAGAAATTATGATTATGAACAAAAACAAAGTATGAACCTATTGTTGCTTTCTTAACCTTCATGGTTTTAGAAAACACACATTAAGTTCATACTAAGTAGATGAACATGGAAACTTCTTGAAGAATTTTTACCTAAAGGAGATGAGCTAAAGAGAACTTCTTGAAAGAACTTCTTGGAGAGAAATTCTTGAGAGATTTTGATAGAGTAATTTTAGTGTAGAAGTGGTGTGAAAGAAGTGAAAGTATGAGGGGGTATTTATAGGAAAATGTGGGAGATAATTTGTGTTAATTAAATAAATGAAAAATAAATCAAATTGAGGGCATCAAGAGGGGGGGCGGGGCGCCGGCCATGTCCTTTAGAGGGGGAGATTGATTTATTTTTTTGACTTTTTGGAAAATGAAAGATATAATATGTAAGGTAGATGTGAAATAAAGTTATAGGAAAGGTAAAAAGTTAAGATTATAGGTTATGTAGAGTATAAGAATAGGTGTAAGAAAAAGTAGAGATAAAAGAATAGTGTAGAATAGTAATGAATAGTGTAATGTAAAGTAGATATGACAATTAAAGTACCGGTAGTAAGAAAATACGCGTATAATAGCTATATCTGTTATTTTTACTTACTGAAAAATTACGAAACTGATATTTTTGGAAAACTTATATTTTTACGAGTCTAACGGTGTATTCAGAATATTTTCCTTACTCCAGGCTTTCGAACACTTTTTTTGAGAACTGTGTCCGATCGGGTTCGAAGGACACCCGAATTTCGTGAAACTGAAATTTTTATAAAACCTATGGTTATTACGAACTATTCTAGCTAATTATCCCAACCTCATTTTTCAGGGCCAAAGAAAACGACAATGCCGGATTTAGTTTGGTATGGTAAACTAGGGTTTTGTTGACCTTTAGGGTTTCGTTTGACTTCCTGTTTAGGGTTTTGTGCTAAACCAATTCCGAAAATTTGGGGGTTTACTGAGATGGTTGAAGGCGAGAATGACTTTAGGATTCCGACAAGACATAAGAGTGTTTGAAGTTATTAGCTAGGTTTTATCATTTGCCTTGTAATAGTTTATGTAGTAGAATCTTTTGATGAATTGTAATTGAAGTTAATGAGTTATATTTTGAAGAATAGTGATTTGAATTTCCTTTACATTGTTCTCAAGTTGTATCAACATAAAATGCATTACTCTGATGAGTCTCCTCCATGTGTTAGACGCCTTGTACATAGTATGGAAGCCTTCGCGTGACTGAGGTGGTCATTCTTAGGCTTTAATATTGTGTACGGCGGACTGCCACGTTTGGGGTACCCTTCGGGGCGTGACATGTAACACACAGAAAAATAAGATAAAATGAAGATGAATGGATCATGATATATATATATATATATATAATATAAGCTTATGTCAAAGCCACAAAACAAGTTAAGTTTGGTTAATATTTTTTTTAGGAAAAAATTATGAAATTTTGGAACTTCTGCAATTTTTCTATAGATTCAACGTCGGCTTTTGGAAGGAGTATGTCGTCGGCGTGGAGACTGGCATGGGATGTCCACAGTGAAAAATTTTCTTATACTGGATTTGAATGTCGGAGTGTGTGTGTGTGTGTGTGTGTTTGTCAACGTTGATTTGGATCAAAAGAGTTATTATCTAACATCGGAGTCGAATGCCGCTGGCGTTGCCTTAGGTGAGACCAACTTAAACTATCATGCCCCACTAAATATAACAGTCCGCCACACTCAATATTAAAGCTTAAGCATGACATCTCAGTCATTCCTAAAAGTTTCGATATTAAGTGTAAGGCGTGCTCTCATAATTTTAGAGGACCATACTTTGAAATATGAAGCTTAAGAAGATACAATAACAAATTAAGAAAAAGGAATTCATAATATTCATTCATTTATAATAATTGTCTTACAAGTCTTAGGGGTATTCCCTCGCTAAAATAACTACAATCTATTACAAGAAATTTTCTATGAAATCTACATCCAAACTAATGCTAATCTTCACCTAAAAATTCCTTAACCAAAAAGGGAGAAAATACCTGGCTGCAGGGTTCACGTGGCCTCATCCACAAATAGTTAAATTGCAAAAGATATCTATAAGGATATAAGCTAATAGACTTAGTGAGAATTATTTTCATAAGCAAATTCTTATGTAATAAACATTCAAACAAGTTATTTAAGCATTCAAGTGAAATGCATCATACACGTGAGCAAGTAAGGCGTGTAGTTCTCCGGGAACTATATGTTGAATGGATTTACGCCCTCCATTTAGAGTTTGGTGATAAGTATTATCAAAATGAGTAGTTTTAGTTAAGTTATGCTTTCGATCTTTGCCACCAAGCATATTAAGTCTACTCAAGTTGAGCCGTCCCTTCGAATTACCGCCAAGCATTGGTTTGATTCCATGTCGCCAAGCAATTGCTTTCGATCATAGCTGCCACGTGTTGCTTTCGACTATGCTACTATCATTTTCACCCAAGGATAATAACCCCATATAATGTGACTCACTTCGTGGTATGCATGAATCAATTTATTTAAGATATCATAGCATCATTATTGTCAACTTTAAGGTGATCATACAATTTCATACATATCAAGTCCCATACTAAAACAAACAATTACTCACAATCAATTCCCACATCGATATTCTTAGAATTCTTTTAACAATTTTTACATACATAACAATTTGTCTTTCCTTAATTCTAGTACGACTAAACTACAAGCACAATCAAGTATTGCATTAAGGAAATAAACTCACGTTGCCATGACGACACTTCTTCTAAATGGATGAGTCGAACAAAGAATTCACTTAGTCGAAATAATCCTCAAGATCACCTAGTCAAGAAAAACACCCAAAATGAGTATTTCTTGATAACCTTCTCGAAATTTGACAAAACTATATCAAAAGAACGTCAAACTTCGCATAGAAGATAATTCCAATTTAAACTGGCAATAACTTAGTCATTTTAACTCGGAATTGCACATATAATATGCCGATTTCTATCTGTTAGAAAAGATCTATCCATTTCTAAAACTATGTTTATCAAACAATGTCATTTAGGCTCTGAAACAGTGGTGATCAGATTCACCACGAATTTTCCCATTCCAAAAGCCTTTGTTCAAATATTAAATCATCCAAAAATTGCTTTGATAAATACTTAGTTATCTACATAGTTAAGAAATTCCTTTTTATAGCTCATATTTCATCTATGCTTAAGTGTTTGTTGTCCAACCAAAATTCTTTAGTAAAACAATTTTAGTTAGAAGTTTAGAAAAAACCGTAATTTACAAGATATTTATTTTGTAAATTCTTTAAAATGAATATTTTGATTCTTTTGTTTCCAAAGAATTATTTTATGTTTATCTTACTATTTTCCTTAATGACTTTTTAATGAAAAATAGATTTCTCTATTTTTCTTTTACAAATTTTCAATATTAGTGTCACTTTCTTTATTAGTTTTCTATACAATTTTCTTTTGACCATTTCTTGGAAAATCTTAGTTTGAAAACTCTCTCATTCCCTTTTTTACGGGGTTTCCTTATATTATGTTTTTATGGAAAACATTTTAGTACCAAAAGTCATCTCTTTTGGAAAACAATATAATATAGAAATGATTAAAAAGCTTTTCAAAAAACAAAGGTAGCTTTAAAATTATAGTGAGTTCTTCCTAAAGTTTTGAAAAGAAGATATTTGCTTTTGTTAAATCATAAATTCTAAATTTCATATAGAACCATTCTTAGGAGATAAAATCTCCTTTTTGCAAAAGTATAATTGAAGCTTAAAGGTTAGGACAACAATCTTTATGGACATGATTATGAGAATAATAACATGCAAACGTAACATAATGAATAATAAAGTTAAGTATTGGGAGTCTTAGCTTTCTCAAGGCTCCCGGGACTAAGAAATAGACTAGTCCCTAATAAAGAAAATTGTTTTGACTTGATGAGGACAAGTTT
The DNA here is from genome assembly GCA_024138025.1 of Combretum micranthum. NCBI lineage: Eukaryota > Viridiplantae > Streptophyta > Magnoliopsida > Myrtales > Combretaceae > Combretum > Combretum micranthum. The sequence goes on along the minus strand of JAMXBD010002216.1, from coordinate 147,327 downwards.
AAGACTAGAGACTAGTCTTAAAATAACATAAAATAAATAAATTGCAAAGAAAGAAAATAAATAAATTGCTTTGCATGAAAGTAAATAAATTGCAAGTGAGCATATATACTCTAAAGAATATGTATATGTAGATACATAATTATATTTAGTTAGATATACTAACAACAATAATATGAGCAAAATAAAATAACAACATAAATATGTAAATAGATATTCATGAACAAGAATAATGCATGAACATAGTGTAGCTTCCATAACATTAAGTTTTAGGAAACTCACACGATTGTCATATAAAGTTACACGACATGGTAAGAAGAAACATATAAAGAAAAATTCACCTAAAAAGGATTTTGGAGTAATGTGGGTTTTGTGTATGTAGAAGGGGGTTTGAGAGTATTTTGGGAGAGTTTTGAGAGTATATGTAGAGAGAGTTTTGAGAGGAAAATTTTTAGAGTTTTTGGTAGTGAATTTGTGGGTAGATGAAGTGTGAAAGAAATAAAAGAGGAGGAGGGTATTTATAGGAAAATGATGAGTGAATTTTGTGTGATTTAAATAAAGAAAAATTGAAAATTTTTTGAGAGAGAGATATGGGAGGGAGGGACGCCGGCTATGGTGCGAGAGAGAGGAGAGAGTTGATATTTTTTATATTTTTGTTAATTAAATGTAATAATAAGTAAAGTAGATGTGATATAAAGTTATGAGAAAGGTAAAAAGTAAAGATAATATGTGTATAGAGTATAAGAGTAGGTGTTAGAAAAAGTAGAGATAAATGAATAGTGTAGAATAGTAGTAAATAGTGTAATGTAAAGTAGATATGACTAATAAAGTACCGGTAGTAAGAAAATACGCGTATAAATGCGATATGTGATATTTTTACTTACCAAAAAATTATAAAACTGTTATTTTTGAAAACCTTATATTTTTACGAGTCTAATGGTATATCCAGAATATTTTTACTATCCTGCACCCTTGGACATGTTTTTTATGAACTGTTTCTGTTTGGGTCCAAAACAGATTGTGGTTTTGCTAAACTGATATTTTTAAGCTTCCTTATGTTATTACAAACTATTCTACATACTGATCTCTTACTCACTTAAGGTTGCAAACATGGGATTGTCGGACTTAAACTGTTACGTATAACTAGGGTTTTGTTGATTGTAGGGTTTCCGATTGACCTTTCGATTATGGTTTAAACTTAATCGATCTTAAAACTTTGGGGTTTTACATATGACATTTTGAATGACGCAAAGGATTTTTATTGCACGACGAACGCCGCCTCCTGGGTTTCTACGCTGCTGGTGTAGATATCAAATTTGCCGGCGTAAGAGTAAAATTCTATGAATATGCAAGCGGTCAACAGATTTTTTTGCTCCTTCGTCCATCCTTTGTTCAGTGTTTGGCATCTAATCTTTGTGCTTGGAGTTTTGTGAGGCTTAGGATTGATTTTGGTAAGTGTTCTAACCATCTATAACATCTTTTCTATAGATCTAAGCATGATTCTTAGGGTTTTGTTGATGTTCTTGAAGGATTTGTAGGAGAAAAACCCTAGCTTTGGTTGGAATCCAAATTTGTGGATGCGAGTCAAGTTTTGGTGATCCAATTCAGTAAGCTTCATCTTTTCGCTGATTGATTTTAATCAATGTATGATTAGACAATTCTTATATGTTCTTTGTATTACGTAATAAAGGATTTGTGGAGAAATATTCGATAATTTATGGAGTTGTTCTTGAGGATTTTGTGGAGTTTGATAGGAGTAAATGGTGAGATATCAGAGATTTTTTGTCAGGTTAGGGTTTTTGGAGAATTCATGTCTATAAGGATATATTGATAACATGTTTATTTTTGTTAATGGATGTATATATGTTGTAACAGGGTATTTGGAGTTTGTGGAATCGTTGTTGGTGTTGATATAGGAGTTGGTGGAGTTTGGTTTATCTTTGTTGTTGTTGATATCAGATTTGAGGATTTGAGTTGTATTCCTGAATTTGAGAAATGTGTGACCAATCCTTGCTTGTTGTTTTTACTTGTAAGGTTAATATTGCTTGATTTGTTGTAGGGATAGAACTTTATAATAAACTTAATTTTATTCGGCTTAATAATTGTCTGCTTGGTTGTGCTTGACTTTGACCAGTAAAGACCTAGTAGACAGTGATACTGATGAGGCACCCTGATGATCTTAGTGTGAGGTTGTCCCTAGTAGACTTGTGTTTTGATATGATTCCGGTAGAAATAAGGGGAAACAGGGATGTTTGAGGAGTACCCACTCATCCATATATGTATATAATTACCTTATTTTCAAAGAGTTAATTGTTTTTAAAGAGGAGTCTGAGTTACTTCAACTTCGAGACTAGAGTATACATAGTTCTGAATTGTGCTGATTTGCTGACTATAAAAAGATAACAAACTGATTGCTTGCATTAGACTAAGTGCATTTGATATATATACCTATTGCGTGTGTGTGTGTGCATTTGCATTTGTTTTTAAGGATTAGAGTTATCTTACTAGGCTTTGTAGCTCATTTTTTTTAAATTTCAAGTTCAGCTGATGAAGACATTGTATATGATCTTTCGGGTTATGATCTGATCTTTGATTAGGAGGACGGCGATAGTGGACCTGACTATCCAGCTAAGAGTTAGACTTGTTGATTACAAGTTCATGGAAGAAAATAAGTGTCTAGATAGGTTGAAGACTTGATTTTGTTGTATTTTTCTTATTACTATGTTTTATGAACAATTTTTGGATTCCTTATCGTTGGAAGACTAAGTTGTAAATGAAGGATTTCTTTTGTAGACAATTTCAGTTGTTATGTTGGATAGTTGGCTTATGGATATGCCAACCAGGATGTTTGTTGTTAAGCAGGAATGTTATGAAGTGTATCTGTATTTCCAAGTTATACAGGTTATGTTGAGTATCCTATGAGATACCCTATGTATGTGTTTACAGGTGATATTTATATATTTGTGAATATTAGAGCCTTAACGTGTCCTATTAAAGAGAGGACACGTGGCGGGTTGTAATGCCTTTTTAGGGCGTTACAATATGCTTGAAATTGTTAAGTCAACGTGTGAAACCTTGCATGTTAGCTCAAGAGGCACTAAACGGCAATTAATAGATGAGAATTCTTATGCCTTGTGGCACAAGCAATTACGATATATCTCAAAGAGAGAATCAATAAGCTTATGACTAGTGGAATACTTAATATACTTGATTATTTGGATAGTAAACAAATATGTGTTGAGTATATAAAAGGTAAAACAACAAACAAGAAAAGGGTGGGAGCAAAGAGAGCTAAGAAAGTCTTAGAACTAATACATATGGACATATATGGATTATTTATACTGCTTCATGAAATGGTCAACAATATTTCATTACATTCATAGATGATTACTCTCGTTATGCTACATATACATAATTCATGAGAGGTCACATGCTTTAGACATTTTTAAAACTTAAGGTTGTAGTTGAAAATCAATTAGGTAAAAGGATTGAATCCACTAGATTTGATCGGAGAGGTAAATACTATGGTATAAATGATTGTTTAGGTGAACAATATCTAGGACCATTTGCAAAATTCCTAGAGGAATGTGGTATCATTCCTCAATATACCATGCCTGGTTTACCAAGCATTAAAGAGGTAGTTGAGAGACAAAATAGGACACATAGGGATATGGTAAGAATTATGAAGTATTAAAGATTGCAACCTATATTCTCGATAAAGTACCAACTAAAGCGGCAACTAAAACCCCGTATGAGTTATGAACAGGAAAGAAACCTGTACTCAAGCGCCTAAGGGTTTGGGGATATCCAGTTGAAGTCATGCCTTATAGGCTTAATGAAAAGTAATTAGACTCAAAAACCATTAGTTGTTACTTTGTTGGTTATGCTGAGAGGTCACGAGGTTATAAATTTTACGATCTCTTAAAAGGACAATCTTTGAGATTAGAAATATGCAACTCTTTGAGGATGTTGAGATTGAGGTTAAAGATAAGGTCATGAGCTTTGTTTTTGAAGAGGAACATACTACGTTGCCCATTATTCAGGTTTTGAGTTAGAAGCATAGTGTTGAACAACATTATGTTTCTCTTTCCTTTAGTTGTTCTGACATCAAATAAGGAGTGCACTCTTAGTGAGGTCAGAGAAAGTTTGATGACAATGTTCCTCTGCCCTTAACTGTTCAATAAGCTCAAGAACCAGTGCCTCTAAAGAAGTCCACTAGAGAGCGAAGAAGTGCAATATCAGATGATTATGTTGTATTTCTCAAGGAATGTTAGAAAATCACTAATTCATTAGAAGATGGTCGGTCACTTTCCATGAAGCCATTGAAAGTTAGAATGCTCATAAATGGATTTATGTTATAAATGAAAAGTTGAAATCCATAAAGGACCATGATGTCTAGGATCTTGTCCTACTACCAGATGGTGTGAGGACCATGATGTTGAAATCCATAAGGGACTCCTATGATAATGTGGAAAGATATAAAGTGTGTCTTGTCATAAAGGGTTACACTCAATGTGAGGGCATCAATTACAAAGAGACTTTCTCCTCGGTTTCTTTAAAAGACCCTGAGGATCATTTTGGCATTAGTCGCTAGACATCTCCTCGAGTCAGGTCCAAACTTGATCCCAGGGAGAACTAGACATAGCGGGTCCTCCATTAGACCCACTCCATCGAGTTGGAGAATCCAATACGGGTCCATCCTGAAGACCCAGTAGGTTTAATAGGGTTCGTTTGATTTTTGTGAAAAAAAAATAAAAGAAAAACATATTTTGGCTTGTGGAAATTTTTTTTAAATATGAGATAGGCCCATAGGACCCATCTGGTGAGCCAGCAGGTATGCGAGTCTTATCTGTTCCAAGTCCATTTTTTTGGACCTGGCCTTGGTGGGTCAGGTCCTAGTTCAAACCTCACCCTGGACTGGGGAGATGTCTACTTGTAATGCATTTGATTTAGAGCTTTATCAGATGGATGTTAAGATAACGTTTCTTAGTGGAAACCTTAATGAAATGATTTATAAGGTAAAGCTTTTAGTCAACCTAGGTTTCTTCAACTTTATCCATACATATTCTAACTCTACCATCTTAGGAGCCTTCCTTTTTCTAAGCTTTCTTTGCCTCACTAGCTTTATTAGTAGCATTATCATTCCTCTGTCGAGCAACAGTCTCATCCTTATCTTAGACTTACACGCCTAGTGCTTGTTGTCGACTTGATTTTTTTTTTTTTTTCTGACTTGCTACATTAAAGCTTCTCAAGGATCTCTGCTTGCTTTTTATCATTGTTGTCATTTGCAATAAATGAAATGATAAAGGAAAGTGTCGGTTATCATGACCTAACGGGTACCTTAAACGTGACAGCCCGCCGCACGCAATATTAAAACTTAAGAATGACTGCCTTAGTCACTCAAAAGCTTCCATATTGGTACAAGGTGTACATTCACATCAAAGGGAGATCGATGGAGTAATGTATTTTAAGATATTGGCAGCGGAACATTCAAAATAACACTTAATATATTTCATCGAAATATAGAGTCTTATAACTTCTAAGGGGCATTTCCCTGATAATTTTTGTAACAGCATAGTCTTACTAAGGTAAATAACTAAAGCTAGAAGATTTTAGAAGAAATCTACTCTAAGACTTCAAAACAGAGTTCCTCTAAAAGCTTCCCAAAATAAAGATTCTACCTGGATGATCAAGATGGTCTCGGGTATGAAACAAAGGCCCTGCAATATCAAATGTCTATTGAGGTATAAGCATAACTAGCTTAGTGAGATATTCCTTACACAAAAGGACTCATAACAGGTATTTAACCAAGTTCATTGAACAAGCATATGCAATGCAACAACCATATGATCAAACAATACATACGACTATCCAGTTTCGTATGTATGATGGATTTACCCCTCTATCGGTGGCTAGGGAATGATTTGAACTGGGCCCCAAATGACCTCCTTAAAAGTTGCACGCATCTTGGGGTTCTAACGAACCGTACTACTAGTCCCTGAGCTTTTCCTTACCCAAAGCGATCGATCCGGCTCTGTTATAACTTGAGACCATATTCTCCGAACGTCATAAATCCTTAAGATGTAGCTAGGCAGCTTACCTTTCCAGTTCCATGCTGAGTAGTAGTAAAAATGCGAAATGATATTCTAAGTAATACACATGAGTAATTTAGTATATGGGGATTCCAATCTAACATTAATTCATTTAAAACGATCAAGCAATAATTGCACACATAGCAATACATACATAGAAACAATTATATCAATTAGAGATAGAGTTCTGATATACTTATCATTCATTGATCACACATAAAAATTTACATACATAATTCCCATGATATCCCACATGCATATCAATTTTATCTTTTCCTATCATCTAGCGCTCTATTCTACAAGCACATGCGTGAATACATAAATGTAAAGGAAACTCACTCGTCCATAGCGATCTTCTATGAGTCGAAGTAATCCTCGGGAAACATAAGATCTTGGTCCTCGACACCTAAACAAAAAAAATACCCGAAAATGAGTATTTCATCCAACATTTACTCAATTCTCTAATTCTATCTTATTGAATTCGTCAAAATTCGCATGAATGGAAATTCCAACTTAAAATGGCCATAACTTACTCATTTTAACTTGGAATTTCGCATATTACATATCGATTTCTACCTACTCAAAAGGATCTATCTGTTTGTAGGGTTATTTTTATCAAAAGAATCCATTTGGGTCTCGAAACAATGACATACAGAACTATTACGAAATTCTAGTTTTCAAAACACAATTTTCCAAGCTTTTTTTTTTCATCCAAAAATTCTTGTACCAAAATATAAATATTTGTATAGTTGGAAAATCTTTTGAACATATATATATTGACTCATATCATAAGCATGAATTTAGTGAAGTTGTCTCAACAATGATTTTTGTAAAACAAGGTGCTCTAAAAGTTGGAAAAATAATGTTTTGGAAATTTTTATTTTAGCTTTGTTGGAAAAGTTTTTGGATTTATTATAAGTAAATATTTTCCTCTTTTTAACTTTATCTAGTTTTGAAAACAATTCATATTTTCCAAAATAATTTTATTTCTACAACTTCATTTTTAGGAGTTAAAAATGTAGTTTCTAAATGTTTTCTTGATAGTGATAAAACTTTCTTACAGTTCACTTATTCTTAGTTTTTTTCTAAAGTTAGTTCCATTTTAAAATAACAGTGTTCTTCTAATTTTATTTCCTAAGTAAGATTTATCTTTAAAAAGATTTATTTTTTGATGATTTTGTAAAACTTATCTAACCTTAGTATGTTGATGAAAACTTTACAAATGAGTTTAAGAAAACTTTTGTTAGATGAAGAATTAGTAGCATTAAGTTTAAAGAAACTTTTTATTTCATTGGTTTGACAAAAGAGTATGTGAAAATTCTACTTTATATATTCTTTGATGAAACTCTAATATGCCATTATTGCTAAAACTTGTTATGAGTTTACTTAAATTTTTAGAAAAGGTTTGTAAAAGTGAAATTCTTAACTTTTAATGAAAATCCTTTCTTTAAGTAACCAAAATTTATTTGAAAAGAGTTCATAAAAATATTTTCTTTATATTTTTGTTCAGACAATATCAATATTCATATGTGTGAACATGAATATGTAGTTATGTAAAATATAACATAATAAGATAAAGTAAATGTAACAAGAGCATAATAATAAAGTCAAGTGTTGAGAACATTAGCTTCATCAAGGTATCCCGGGACTAAGAATAGACTAGTCCCAAAAAGAAAAGAAAAGAAAGAAAATTGTTTTGACTTGATAAAGACTAGTCTTAATAATAGCATGAAATAAATAAAAAATTGCAAGGCATAAAAATTAAAAAAATAACAAGTGAACTTATACGTTCTAAAGAAATATATATACATAATATTATATACAAGTTAGATTAGAGCAAATAATAGTAACAAGAATAACAACAACATAATCACAATAATAACATAATGGAAAATATGAACATGAACAAAAACAAAATATGAATATATTGTTGCTTCTTTATCTCTCATAAGTCTAAGAAGCATACACTAAGCTCATGCTAAGTTATATGAACATGATGAGTATATGTAAGAAATTTTTACCTAAGGTTATGTGTTTGTTGAAGAGGAAGAGAATGGGTTGTAGTAATATGTGGAAAATGGTTTTATGAAGAGAAGAGAGGACTTGGGAGAGAATTTGGAAGAGAGAGTTTGTGGAGTGATTTTGGTAGAGTTTTAGTAGGAAATGAGTTGTGTGAAATAATGAAGGAGGAATGGGGTATTTATAGAGTTTTGGAGTGAAAATTAGTGTGATTAAAAATAATTGAAAATGAAATAAAATTGAGATGGGAGAGGGACAAAGGCGTGCTTGTTTGCCTTGTAGAGGAGGGGGAATTGATTTATTTTGTTATTTTGCAATAAAAAGAAGTAATGTGTAAAGTGTGGTGCGATTAAAGTTGTATGGGGAAGGTAAATTGTAAGGTATACGTATAATAATGTGTAAGAAAAATTAGAGATAGTGAAATAGTAATGAATAGTAGAAATAGTACTATGAATAGTAAACTAGACAATTAAAATACCGGTAGTAAAAAAAATACACGTAAAAAGCCTATATCTGATATTTTTAGTTATCGAAAAATTCTAAAATTGATATATTTGAAAACCTTATATTTTTATGAGTCTAATGGTATAAACGGAACATTTTTACTATCCAGTGTACCGGGGCACGGTTTTCAAAAACTGATCTTATTCGCATCCGAAAGACACTAGAAATTAATGAATATGATATTTTTAAGCTTTCCTTATATTATTACGAACTATTATCCAAAATTATCTCAATTTCGTTATCTAGGGTTTAAGAACACGGGATTACCAGATCTAGATTCACTAGACTAAACATAGAACTAGATTAACTTTAGAGTTTCAGTTGGACTTCCGGTTCTTAGGGTTTACTATATTACCAAAGGGGCTAACATCGGTGATGTGGCACTATAATCACAAATCGACCTACGCTAAGTGTGCTTCAAGAGGTTACTCCCTACCCACAATATATCACTGACATAGTCTTTACATCAAATGAACAAGCACAACAAAGATGGTTGAGCAGCATTTTTTGCATCAATCTCCCTTTCCTTAAAATAAGCTCAAGAGACACAATGGGAACCCTCTCGCAAAAAGTTAAGAACTTTGCCTGCATTCATAGGTACTAACTTCATTTCAAACTGTCAGTGCATAAAACTTATTAACTTGACAATGGTCTTCTCATCATTGGTACCTAACTTGTTCACTAGGGGTAATTTTGGTAGTTTAAACCACTAAGTGCAGAACCTTGGTTTCGAATTAGGCTCAACAATGTTGTACCTTTCCTTCTAGTCTTTTACAAAAGATTCTCAACTACGAAAGAGACTAACTTCTTTCCTTTATGAAAGGTTAACCTAATAATCATTCTTTTTTTTTCTTACATTGAAGAAATGCCTCGTTAGTTGAGGGGTTAATCTACAACACAAGCTTTTACATAACATTTTGAAAGCAAGACGTAACTTCCAAAAATTTGGCATTAACTTGAACTCTAATAAATATAATTCAAGCATACTTATTGAAAATAGGAAAGAGGAAAGCATTGTCTAAATTCTAAGCACTTTAAGTATGCGTGAAACTTTTAACTATATAATATGGTTACCTAATCATTCTCCCCTAGCATGATGATGGAATATTCATCCGATGTCCTCTCAATATAAATCCATCTGATCATTGCTAGTTCTTCCTTTACAATTTTGCTTACATTATGGTTAGGCCCTCAACCACTATTACTTGAAAAAGGACTATAGAAACATCCCCTAAGTCCTTTTCCTCTACATTTCCAATTGCATATATATCTCTTAGTACTCCCTCAATGGTAGTGTAAACACCTTTGATATCCTGTAAGCCAAAGAAAAAATATTCAATGGAGATTTTGTACATTACTGCCCTTGTGGCTTTCTTTTACATGATTGGAGTAACTATCATTGTCGATGTTGGGAGGCTAACATTCTTGGGCATAGCATTATTGAAGGGATTTGAATGAGCATAGGACGAAATGCTACTACTAATGAGAATTAATTTACAATCGATGAAGAAAATAAAGGAAGCACTCGAGTCACACCCGTGATCCAGGCCATGTCAGGACCTATTGAAGACTAATGAAGAGATCCAACTAATGATCACGCTTGTGCTACAGATGGTGAGTATGTACAAGTTAAAGATGAGCAAATCAAGCTTATGATGGCATTGGTGATCTCTAGTATCCCGCTTGGTGACATCGTCTATGATTAGTTATGAAGAATTATGTTAAGGAGATCGTACCCTACATCATGCCCGTGATGTTATATAGACCGCGAAGATCACACCCTTTGTAACAGCCATGATGTGGCTTGTGATGGCAATGAGAATTTGATTTAGATGATTTCTTTCTTTTATTTATTAGATATCTCTTATTAAATTTGATTGGTTATTACCATTTTACCCTTGACCTAGTTAGTAGGTATAAAAGGGACTTTCTTTGTAAACAATGACAAATTTATTAGTTTGAATAAAATTCTCTTTGAGCGTTCTTACTCATAGACCCTAACTCTTATTAATTAATCTTGATTGTGGCACACTAAAACAGGAGTGAGATATTGTTAGTCATGTCAATAGCTTACGAGCATTAAATCCTTTTTTGCTTTCTTGATGTGTCCTATCGAAGGTAAGTAAAGAGCTTATCTATATAGTTAAGAAACCTTAATTCTTGTGTTAGGTCTTGGGGATTTCTTTAGGGTTAGTTACTATTAATCCATAAATACATTAGTGATTAATTTTCTAGGCGTATCATATATTTTGATATTAAAGCACAGTTACAATAGCAAGATGTTTAGTAAGTACAAAATCTAATCTTTCTGTCTTATTAGGTGTTGTGTGTGGTTGTAACTAGGGCTTCATGTGGAATAGTCAATAGTTAATATGGGATATCATTGGAGTAGTATTTTTGTGTGTTTATGTGATGCTTGATAATCTAAGTTTTGTGTGGTGATCAAAAGTTAGGGTTTTTTTTTTAATCACTCTTATGCATGCCTTGCATGATTAGAGTTTGCATAGTATGGCTAAAAATTAAGGTTTTCTATTATTGGTATGAGATTAGGAATTCTGAATAGAAGCAATGATTAATGAATATTTTTGTGGGATTGATGCTATTAGTAAGGTATTATGTGAAACTGAATTACATTGCCTAAGTTTAATTATGGGTCTCTAGGAGATTATCTAGATTGGGAGTTCCAAGTAGACTAAATTGTTGGGGATTTTCCATACCGTAGTTGTTGGTTGGGTCAAATTATTGCCAAGAAATTAATTGGAATCACTGAAGTATGGTGGTGAGCTATCATATCTAAAGGAACTTAAATAGATCTAGAGAGAATTTATTGTAGGATCATATGAAAATATTGTTGAGGGATAAATTTATTCCACCTTATTATCAGGATGAGCAATATAAAAAGTTGTTAGCATTAAAGCACAATTGAATGTGTGTTGAAGAAATTCAAAAGTATTTAAGACTCTCATCAGATGATGTGAACTGAATGAAGATCTGTATTTCTTATCACTAGATTTGTAAATGGTTTGAATTCCAACATCATTACGGGTATTAATTGTCATGGTTTTGAGACATTAGAGGAAGCCATTTGGGTTGCTTCACTAAAGGAAGTGTTGATTTCAATTTTTAAAATAGTGGAGAAGATGATACTGCTTCAAATCACAATGATAACTAACTCACAAGAGGATTGCATTAAGCAAGATTGTTTGGTTAAGAAACATAGTAGTGATGTTCTTTAAGAGAGTTCAGAAGATGATCATGTGGTGAAGATGGGAATTATTAGTGGTATAGATTTTGATGTCGAAGGTGAGAGTACGGAGGATGTTGATGTGGAGGAGCATATCGATGTTACAGAAGATGTGATTGTGCACTATCGCCCTCAGGTTTGGACACTTATATGTTTACTTGAGATAGGATTACTTCCATTCATGTTAGAAGCTGTTAATAACCACAAACATGAGCATTGTCAATATCTCTTTACACTTGAAAGAATAATTAGGGTGAATTTATGAGATGGAGATAAGTATAGAGTGTTGAGATTTAACCATGAATGCAAAGGAAACACTACATTGCTTAAAGTAGATGCTGGAATACTCTGGGAACTATTATTCAAGAGAGGATTTATGAGTCGAGCAATGAAGAAAGTTTATCGATTGAGCATAGTTGGGAATTTTTATTTAACTATATTTGAGTTTTGCATGTTTATCTTTTTTTCAAGTGGATAGACTTTCTATCTAGATTTGAGGACAAATCGACAATAGACCTGAGAAGATGACAAGAATCAATTTACAGTTGATGAAGAAAAAGAAGGAAGCACTTGAGTCATGCCTACGATCCAGGCCATCACTAGAATGATTGAAAACCAATGAAGAGATACAAGTGATGATCATGCTCGTGCTACAGATGGTGAGCACATTCAAGTTGAAGATGACCAAATCATGCCCGTGATCTCCGGTGTCTTACCCGTGACATCGTTGATGATGAATAGTAAACAATTATGTGGAGGAGATCACATCCTACATCACACTCGTGATGCTCATGATGCTATATAGACCGTGAAGATTACGCCCCGTATAATAGCTGTGATGTGGCCTATGATGGTGACGAGTTCACTGGTTACTACCTCATGCACGGTAGTCCATGGTTATAGCTATAAGTATTCTTGTAATGATAACAACCTATAAGGGTGTAAGCTAACAACATGCTTAGTGAGATATTCCCCATCATTCACATCAAATAACCAGATCAAACAAGTTTATTAATTCAAGCATATGCAATGCTCGTACACTAAACACATGAAACAAACAAGTAAATATAGTCATTCGAAAACCATATATAGAACGGAACGGATTTATGGCCTCCATGACAAGGGTTAAGGAATTGTACCAAGGGTCCCCATGATCCTCTATTTCTAGTCCTTAAGCACTTGCCCATAGCATTTAGCAAGGGTTACCTTCCCCGAGCAATGTGTTTTCCCCAAGGAGCAAGGCTCATGTCCTAACATAATTGCAGCCTATCCAACTCTATACATAGGAGTAGCAGCTAAACCGAAATGTGTTCTGACGATGCAATGCATACTTGCTCAATTACAAGTTGAATAGGATTTATAATTATGGGGTGTTCAAGTAATTAATCACACACATAATGCCCACATATCAAATGATTAGCACATATATACAATCATAGCAATGATTTTGATATATTGAACATCCTTTACCCACGCACACATGGAAGCACATACATAGGCCATGAAACCACCATACATAACCCATGAAACCTCATACATATCTATTTGATCTTTTTCTTAACAAACTAGAGCAATTGACTGCAAGCACATATAAGGTAATGAAATAATAAGGGAAAAACTCACTCATCCATGGTGAAATCTTCAGTTAAAGTGATCATTGGGAAATGGCTTTAAGATCCTCGCTATATGGAAAAGGAAAAACCCGAAATAAATGTTTCAGATAAACTTTATCTAAACTTCTACTTCTGTGATTACTATTCTTGTTATATTTCTGGTTGCCTAGTTTAAACCTGAAAATAGTTATATCTAAGTCATTTTAAGTTCAATTTTCACATGTGAGTAGTCATTTTATACCTACTCTGAATGCTCTATCTATTTCTAAGGTTATTATGATCATTTAAGATCTTTAGGCTCTCAAAAAGCCAAAGTTCAAATTATACCTAGATATTTATTTAAACGCATTTTGACACTTTTCGCGAGTTTCATCTTATATAAACCCTCTAAGGTAAGTGTGTGTGTGTGTGTGTGTATTATTCTTATACTTGAACATAAACTTAGTAATAGCACATAGTTTATGCATGATCCTAGTGATGTTGTTCAAAATAGGATTTTCATTAAGGTAACATATAAAGAAGTTAGAATTAGGTTCTTAGATAATAAACTTTGAAACTTTGTAAGGTGTTATACTTGTATCATTCTTTGTAAATTTTGGTTTAATTTTTATTTGGGAATTTATTTAGCAAAACATTGATTTCCATGTGTTTTGAAGAAAAATATTTCAAGTTGCAAAAATTTCTAAAATTTTTGCTTATGATCTCAGCATGTTTTAAAATAATTAGGTGTAAGGTTTTTTTTCTTGATTTTATTATTCATAACCATTAAAAACATGGTGGTTTAAGAAAAGAAAATCAAAGTTTCACATCCCCTTTTTATGCTTGCATGCCATGGAATTTTTTGAGAAAAATAGAGGGATGGTTTTATTTCCAAATTTTTCTTTTGATAAAGGGTTTCCAAGTATTAAAAATGAGTTTTAGAAAATAATTTTACATAATAAAGTATTGTTAATCTATGTGGCTTAAGAATTCATCTCGACATTATAACATCACTATGAACATTTTATGAACATAAAACTTAACTAAAAAAAAATTGCGATATTAAAATGAACTTAAAGTAAAAGATTGACAAATTTTAATAATAAAATATAAATATAGCAAAATAAAACATGAGAGTCTTAGCTCATAACCAAGGCTCCCTAGGACTTCAAATAATCCAATCACCAAGAAAATAAAGATAATAAAACAAGATGAAATAAAATAAAGTAGAAGTCTTAGATTTACAAAAGGCCCTAAGACTTGAAATACTCCATTCTCATTTGGATCGAGTATAGATAAGTCCAAGATTAGAATTGGACTAGTCTTATTATGACTTGAAATGGACAAGTCTTAAATATGAAAATAAACTACTTGAAAGTAAAGAACATAAAATAAAACAAGTTAGGTTAGTAAGCAATATGCTCTAAAGTTATACATATACATTGATTAGTGTGCATAAAGTAAAACATGAATGTAAACATAAATATAACAAGAATCAAGTATGATATTTTGCATTTCTATTCCCTAACACCATGTATCATGGGGAAATCTTTTATGGAAATGGCATGAAGACACATACATGTTTACATAAACATAACATATGGGTTGTGTTTAAAGTATTTACCTAAATGAAGTAAACAAAGGTGAGTGGTTGATGATGGAAGAGGAAAGCTGATAGTGGTGGTGCAAAAAGGGGGAGGTGGTGGTTTGAAAAAATTTAAGGGAGGAGGAGAAAATTTTAGAGAGAAAATGAGAGAGTTTTGAGGAAGTGAAGTGAAGATGTGTAAAGTGAGAAAATGAGGGGATGAGAGGGTATTTATAGGGAATTTAAGTGTGAAAGAAAATTAAAAAGGAAAAAAATTAAAGGGGAGAGAGGAGGTCGATGATAGAGAGAGAGCGATAGAGTGAGAAAGAGAGAGTAAAGAAGAAGTTATGTATAGATTAGACAAAAGTTTGTATGGAAAAGGTAAATTGCAAGATATAGGTGTAAGAATAGGAGTGTAACAGCTGCAAAAAGAGGTAAATTGATGTGAATAGTGGTGAATAATAATGAATAGTAATTGAAATGAAAAAATTAAATTGTGACATTAGAAAAATAATTTAAAAATATTTTATTATTAATTTTTATTCAGTGATGTTGGGTCTGTTTGTTTTGGCTTTCTTTCGGTAGATACAGACACTTTTTTAAACTTTTTGCTAACAAATTATTTATCAAGAAATAGATATAGATAAAAAAAAGTTGGCAGTTCTCATCAAAAGATCAAATAGAATAAATATAGATAAAATTTAGATGCAAATCAGATATATTTACACATATCATTTTAAAAAAGATACAGATACAGATGAAAAACAGACATTCCAAACAGACCCGTTATCTTGATCTACATGCTAGTGATTGGGTACGGAAATGGTTTAGTTTAACTAATGAAATTTTGACTCAATAATTTAATACTATGTTATAGGAAATTATTTTATTCTTAAATTTTATCTAAACATATTGTCTCGATTTTTATGTTAGTGATCAAATAGACGAATTGTTTGGCATACGATTTCTAAGTTGAACGATTATCAGATTTTTGTTCTATATTCAAAGGCACTTACTTTCTTAAGGTTTTGTATTCCCATTTTGCTTATAAAATATTTAGGGTTACTCAAAACCTATTTGATATTGTCTAGGGTTTTTAGGATTTAGTTTTAACTTGAATTAGTTTTAGGGTTTCAGTTTTGGCACTATCTTTAGGGTTCTCATATAAAAGTACCAAAAAACCTAAGGGCTTACCATTTCTTTGTAAATAGTAACAAGCTTATTAGTTTGAATAAAATTCTCTTTGAGAATTTTTACTCTTAAACCCTAGCTCTTATTAATCAATCTTGATTATGATGACTGCAAACACGAGGAAGACATCATGAATGATATCAATAGCTTACAAGTGTTAAAACCATCTTTGCTTTCTTAGTGAGTCATATCCAAGATAAGTAAAGAACCTATCTTTATATTCAAGAAACCCTAATTATTATGTTAGTTCTTGGGAATTGCTTTAAGGTTAATTAGTATTAATCTATAGATATACTATTGATTAATTTCCTAAATGTATCAACTAGTTTCACTTGATATTGTGTGGAAAACTAAGAAAATCAAAGTATATCAAGTGTGAGTGGATTTTTCTCTTAATGATTGTAATATAAATGTAAAAAAATCTCTACCCAAGATGCAATTTAAGTGAGGGCTTTATGGGTTAACCCAATAATTACTAAGCATTGGAATTGACAATTGTTAATAATTGTTTAATATACTCTTACTTTGATCTAATGGTTGAGAATCCATGAGGTAGTTTGTCACAACTTTAATAAGGTATGGACTTATATTAAATTAGCCAAAAAATTTACAACACATGGATTAGTGCATCTGTTCTCACTTAAATTTAAAAGGGCATAACTTTTATAGCATGCTTTCAACTAAAATTTTTGTGATGCATTAGATAAATAATTATTATATATTAATTTGATTAGTCTGATATAACTTTTCCAACTTAGTGTTATAAATGTTGGAAAAGTTGCCCCTTGGACCAGTGAATCTTCCCTACCTTTGCTTAAGAAATGTATAAATATCGCTTGGCTTGAGAAAACAAGAGCTCGACTATCTTAACCTAACCCCAATAGTTAGGTCATGGTTGTTTTGAATCTCAGTTAATGATCGCCACTATTTCAATTGGCCACTTATGGCACATCATGATCTAACATTACCAAGCTTGATGCTTGTGACTAAAGCCTTTCAAATGACTTGGACTCCACCTAGACATCCCACTAGACTAACTCACTCTCCTTGTTAACTTATGGGGGTTAGGTAAGTGTTGATGGACAATTATGGAACATGGGCATCCGAGGTCCACTTTGACCCATTATAGCTTAAGCCAACCTACTGGGCCTAAGTCCAACCCATTTGGACTCATCGAAAGCCTTTAAGAGTAATGATCTTCTCCTTCACTTGTCGACAACCTTTGGAGCTAGGTAATTGAGGATGTGCCTTAGGCCATCAGGATAATTATTGTCATTTGTCTATTTATTTATTATTTATAAAATAAACCGTTCAGTTCATCATGTTATTGTTGGTTTTTTAACATGATAAAAGGATTCCTCGGATAGTTTGTTCTGCTTTATGTCATTAGAGTGGGTGACTTTAAAAGTAGGGATAATATCTTAAATGGTAACTAAACTTTAGTAAAATATACAATTAGGTATCTAAACTTTGAAAATAATCAATTTAGTATCTAAGCTTTGAAATTGATCAAGTTATTACCTGAAAAACTTTGAAATTAATCAGTTTTATACCTGAAAGAACTTGACAAGGGTACTATTAATATGCACAAAAAGTTTTTTTAAGGTACCAAATCAGTCAATTTCAAATTTTAGGCATTAAATTGATCAATTTCAAAGTTTAAATATCTAATTGTGATAGACATGAATTATCCATGATATTAATTATTGTTTAAGTAAAACTCGGGTCTTAAGTTATATTTTTATTTAAGAATTAATACTTAAATCAATAATATTTTCAATTCAGATAACCTTTAATCATAAAACCACACTTGGAGCAAATTAGAGTAAAATGGACTCAAAATATCATCCACAGCAAGGATCATGACCCTTTGGTCGCTCGTGAAGAAGAAAAATGCATATCAGAGGCAATCACCCCCTTTGGTCGCCCGTGATATGAAGATATGAAGGAGAAAATTTGCCAAAAACAAGAATCCCCCCTCTTTGGTCGCCCGTGCAAAGGTCGGTGATTTGGAAAAAAAAAAAGAATAACGCCCTCTTGGTCATCCGTGATTCGAAGGAAAATGAAGAACAGCATAAATCATGCCGTTTTGATCGCTCGTGATTGAGTTTTTTACCAAACGACGTCTTTGATTTTCTTTCATTTAAGTGACACATTTGTTGGATAAAAGATATAACTATTCATCTAAATGTTGTATTGGTTCGCCAAAAGATACAACTATTCATCCAAATGTTGTATTGGTTCACCAAAAGATACAACTATTCATCCGATTGTTGTATTGGTTGGCTAAAAGGTACAATTATTCATCCAAGTGTTGTATTGGTTTGCCAAAAGGTATAACTATTCATCCAATTGTTGTATTGGTTCGCCAAAAGATACAACTATTCATCCAAGTGTTGTACTGCTTCATGAAAATTTGAGATTATAAAAGAGAAGGAGAAGACATCCATTGGGAGAGATAGAATATAGATAGAGATAGACAGACATTATCCATAGATTTACAGAGATCTACATAGAGATCTATATACAGACATATATACATATATATACATACATATATACTTGTATTTGGTTGTAGAAGTGTTTACACATTTGTATCGTGAATAAGGGAGTATTATTATATTTTCTTTTTATTTTATATCTACTGTTTTGTTTTCTTATTATATCATGTATGAGTAATTATTAGGATTTGTGTAGCTACATGTATTTTAATGAATTATATATTTAAATGCTGTATGAATTCTTAATCTCTCTAGTGTATTAATTTATTCTAATTCTAAGTAGTAAACAATTTAAGATTAAGTCAAATTTTCACGTGATGTGATTGAGAAATCTACTCATGGAATAGATTTACATTATAGAGAAAGATTTCCCATGACACCTAGAGATAGAGTTGTGGAATTTTCTGCATATAATTAAATTATTACCATTGGGATCATATTTCTAAAGCAATTTTAGTCGGCTGTTGACTAGGAAGAGATTCCAGTATATAAGTTTGGATTAGGGTTCAATAGACTCGTGAGAGTTATTGAACTAATAAATGGGAATCTCGCAGTTAGGAATGATTCAACAACTATGGAATTTGTAGTACATATTATCTAATTGGTGAAGCGAGTCTGAATTGTTATTAGTTAATGTAAATTTATGTTATAGTGTAGTTTTAGTTGAAAATTATTTAAGTAAATTAATATTGAATCTTGATCTAAATTTATTCTGCTAGATAATAATTAAGAGGGTGAGTAGTAGCACTTGCCGACGGCCCCAAGGAATACGACCCTATAATCCATTCCTATACTACAATTGATAGGTGATCTTGCCTAGTGTAAACTAGGTCATAGGAAAAGATCATAGGAAATAATTTATTAAAACTTATTCTAGTTAGGAAAATACACGTCAAATTGCATATTTTGTTAAAGTTCATATACCATTTATGACATTACCCCTTAAAAGTAAAACCATAAGGTGATAAGAATACTACTCAAAACTATCCATAATCACATGTCATATGAAACGATAATGAATTAAGACTAGTTAGTTAGTTGATGAATGATAGAATTTTATTGATCATGGATATAAGATATCGAGTCATCATATAGATACATGTAGGAGTACATTGTATTAGAACAACTCACAATGAAAGTACGACATGGACCTATGTCATAAAGCACTTCTCATTACAATGTTATTTTAGTTCTTTAACTTGATGACACCATGGGTCCTTACATAGTGATTTCCATATTTTAATTCAGTTCTTCATCATCTTTAACCAAATGATTACAAGGCTGAGATTGTATATGGACTAAATTATGTGGAGGGATATGAGTGTTCTTGAAGGAATTTGTCACTCTTATTAATTTGAGAGAGATATCTTTTGGGTCTCTTAAAGAATGAGACTAAGTAAAATGTATGGTTATATTAAAATTAATTGATAAAGAATTATCAATGACATTTGTTTAAATTAGTCGAATTCTGGAATCAAGAAACATGTGATTATATAATATAAGAGTGGCATAATCCATGTTTTATGTTTATCATCAGATGTCGTGGGACAAATAGACTAAATAGCTGACTGTTTAACAGGTAAGGCCGGATTACCAATCTCCACTTAATTTAGACAGGTACAATGTTTTGCTAGAGGCTAATTATGTCTTGTGAGCCAAAAAAAAGGGTTTTAGGTCTACTACCAACATGCCCATAGGGTTGCACATAAAGAATGAACTAGATGGGCCATGGGTCTAATTTGAATAAGCCCAGCAGAAATATTCTAATTAATTATTAATCTTAAATAGTTAAGAATAACTGTAAACCCTTAGATTATCAGTAAGTTTAGATGAGAACTCTAGAGTTGGTGGCTGAACCAAAACCCTAAAATGAATTAAACTAATGATCGACCCTAGAACCCTTAGACATGATCAAATAAAGTAAAGAACCCTAGGATGCTAGATGGATGAGGGGAGACCTGAATCTCAAATATCAATTGCTTAGGAAATGTATTGTCAAAAACGAAATGAGAACTCAATAAAACATTCGATATAGGAACCCTATGATAGACGATTCTAAAATCCAATTATTGACTTGCAATTCGAGATAACACATTCAATTAGTAATTAATAATATAAAACAATTTCCTATAATGACATACTAATTTATCAAGTTAGAAAATTGTTAGTTAAATCGAGCATAGCACATATCCGAATGTCTATCGATAAAATAATTGTCATTTCTAAAACACCATTCATCAATATTCACAACTATTCATTACTATTTAGGTAAATTATAATAGAAGATCTCGACGTTTTGGGGCAAGTTCATTTAAGGTTTCAAAGATTGGAAAAGTATCTTCTGAATTTTAATTAAATATTTCTCTTATTGATTCATGTCAATAGAGACCTTAAAAGAAGAATTTTTTAAGTTTTAATTAAAGTTTCTCCTGTTGACACGTGCTAATAGAGACCTCAATCGACCTACTTCTCCAAATATAAAGACCTTTTTTTAAACCACTAAAAAACGTTGTGACCTCAATTAACCAATTTCTCCAAACATTAGGATCTCTTTTGAATCACTTAAAACGTCAGGACTTAAACGAACTTATTCCCAAACTTTGAAACCTTCTAATGTAATTTGCCCATTACTATTTACATCAATTTACTTTATGTCACTATTCATATCTACTCTCATAACCTACACCTATTCTTGGAACAACAGACCCTATACCATCAAATCTACCACCTATCTAATCTTTTCTTTCTTTCTTATTCTCTCTCTCTTATGGCCAGCGCCATGCATTCTCCCTACCTACCCCCACCCCTCCTTCCTCTTTTTTCTTGACATCATTTTTCTTACTCTCTTTTACATCTATAAATACCCTCATTACCCCACTTTTTCACTACTTTACTACATAACTTCTATACTCTCAACACAATCAAAACTTCTTCATTTTATCTCTTCTTTTCCCTCCTCCATACACGCCTCTCCCTTCCCCTCTTTTCATCACCTCTTGGATTTTTCTCATTCTCTATCAACCTTACACATTTCCATCTCCTTCTTTAGGTAAAAACCCTTAAACACTCATCTGCATTATGTATGACTTCTCAGGTGTGAGCCATAATACCATTTCCTTATGATTTCCCTATGATGCATTAAGCTAGGGGGTGGAAATGTGTGGCATCATACTTTATTTTATGTTTATGTTATATTTATAATTATATTCTTTTTCTTCATGCACTATAATCTAACTTCACTGACATTGACACAATATATATGTATGTATCTCCTTAAAGCAAAAAATTTCACTAATCTCACTCCTCTAACCCCAATATAACTTGTTATAGATGTAGCTATATGTATATGTATATATGTTCTAAAGCATAATGCCCACTTAATTCTCTAACATAACTTGCAATTTATTTATTCTTTTCGTGTTCTATGTGAGGTAGAATTTCACTATGGTAAACCCCCATATTTATGAGCTAAGATGGTAGGAATGAAACTTAAAACAAATGAGTTTTCTTTTTTATCCATGATAATAACATTTGTTTAAGGAAACTTGTTGTAAAAAGCAAATCCTTAGCTTTAAACTTTTTAGTGCCATAATGGCCAAAAATCTCTAAACAAAAAGGAAAGAAAAGTGATTATCATCACAATATCATTTTCCTTAGTTAGAGGGCCTAGCACATTAAAGTAAAAAGTTCAAGTTGTTATGAGCTTTTCCATTTAAACTATCTTTAGTTCAAAATTTACTTTTTTTTCTCAAAAGCTTGACAAAAGCAATTAAAAGCTTATTTTGAAGTAAATGAAAAATATGAAAACAATCTACCCCCTCTATTATCGCACGTGCTTAAACTTTAAATGGCCACAAACGGTGTGAAATCACATATTTCCTTCTTAGTTCACTTGTTTTCAATGTTTTAAAAAATGATCAAGTAAAAGAGTTTTTGTGTTTCTTTTGTTTCTCTTGAATGCTGAGACTTTCATGAACCTTAAAGGTTATTCCTAACTTTGAGTCTTCCAATTTCAAGGTTCCATGATGAGTCTAAGGATGTTAGCAAATCTATACAAGGCTATGAACTCATAATCCTTGAAACTTAACAAACTAAGACTTTAAAAACATGAACAAGAAAAACTTTTTATTTCATTTCTTTCCTTTTCTTTTGAGTTGTGAGTCTAAGGCTCTTGTTTGTGACTTTTTCAACTTCTTTTAATTTCACAAGGTGTAAACCCTAGTTTTCTTTATAAACCAAACTTGACTTCAAGAGTCGAATCGAAAATCGAAACCCTAAACCGGTATAGCTAGCGTTAGAAAGAAACCTAGGAACCCTAAGACTGGCTTCATCGAGAATAAAACCATAGATCTTATGAGAAGAAGTTGACTTAGATTATAGTTCTAAAGATTATTTTGAAACATAAAAAGATCAGTTTTCGGAAATTATCTGTTTCGAACGCAATCGGGATTGTTCCAGAAAACCGTCCCCCGGGACTCGAAATTAGAAAAATATTCTGGAATACTCATTAAGATCGGAATTTAATAAGGAATTTAAAAATATATTTATTATAATTTTTCGGTTTATAAAAATTATAAATTATAGCCTTTATATCGTATTTTTTTTACCAACCAGTAATTTAATTGTCTAATCTACTATTCATTATTATTCACAAGTACAAGCCCATACCCTACTCACACTCACAAAGCCATACCCCTACTCTTACACCTTACAATCAAGCCTTAAATTATTACATCACATTCTTACATTTACTTTTCCAACACATTTTATTACATATTTAATTTGAAAAATTGTATAAAATTTATTTTCTCTCCCCTCTCCCCCTCTATGGCGGCATCCCTCCCATTTTCCCTCTCAATTTGTGTTATTTTTCTTCTTTTATTTAATCATACAAAACCCTAATAACCCTAACTATATATATTCTTTTATGCTTTCATTCTCTTTCTTCATTTTCATTTTTGCAAATTTTACAAACTCCCTCTCTTCTCTCTCATTGTTGCCATGACACTCCCCTCCCCCACACACACTCACACAACAAATTTTTCTTCAAGCTTCCTTTTTTCAAACACTAAATAGGTATAGATCTAAACTTTACTACCACAAAGACATGTAATGGCTAGATCATTTATGTGTGGATTCATAAAAAATCCCTATGAGCTTCATGCTAGGGACATGAAATCACTAGAACATGATGATCAAGCCATCACAAGTTGTGGATCTTGTGATTAAAGGTTATATTTTTATCATGATCATAACATATGTTCATATCGTGATGATTTTATGTAGGAATCTTACTACTTTATCATTGTCATAAATAGTATATTTCATTTCATGTATTTAACATGATCATTACACTTAGATCTAGCTTTTAAACATTTATTCTCTTACATGATATTGGAGATCTCATGTATTTATTATGCTTAAGATGAATGAATGGTCATAAAGATATTTTTCTTATATAAATAAATGTTTTGTTATTTCTAAAAGTTAAGATATTTATGAATATGAGCCAAAAAGCTCAAGAACAAATTTGGTTTTATAAAAACAAACTTTTGTAAATTCGGATGGAAAATGAGTTGCATTTTGAAAACCTATTTTTTAACTCCAAAACATGATTTTTATGTGAAAAATGAAGAGCTCATGGAATAGGTAACAATAGGAAATGATTTTAGTAAGTTAATGGTAGATCTACTAAGAGAAATTTATCAAACAAGAAATATTTACAAGATAGAAAATTTAGATCTTAGGATAGTTACATGAAATTCGTAACTAGGAAAAGAGGATATGCAAACACCTATTTTTCAAACTCAAAATGGAAGTTTTATTAAGGAAATAAAGTCCTTATGGGATAGGAATAATGGAGCCTTAAATTTTAAAGTATCAAACAAGTTTTTCTTAAAGAAATCACTTAGAAACTATTTTTACAAAATTCGGATCTAGGAATAGACAATATTTAAACACTTGTTTACAAAGTGTAAAATGAAGATTTGTGTTGAAAAATGAAGACCTTAAGGAATAGATATGGTAAAGACTTAATTTTAGCAAGAATAGATCAATTTTATTAAGGAAAATCTCTAAAACAAGTGTGGTTTGTCAAGAACACAAAACTAGACTTACTAGGATAAGTATTCATGATATCTTGTGAAGTAGAAGTTTTCAAAAGTGTTCTCTAATAGAATATCATCATGAACATACATATAATAAGCCCATAACATACCATTCATGATAGTAATTTATTAATATTGCATGCATATTTAGCATGGATAGTAGAAATATCATAATTCCTCACAAAAACAATTTCGAAAATGGATGTTGATTACCGAACAGAACTGATCCATATTTTTTGAGACCTAAAAGTTTTCAAAATTGAGGTATTATATTAGAATTAGATAGATCTTTCGAAGTAGATAGGAATTGGTATGTAATTTGCGAAATTTTGAGTTAAAATGACTCAGTTATGGCTGTTTTAAGTTGGAATTTCCATTAATGACGAGAATTACGAACTTAATAGTTTTTATGAAATAAAATGGATTAGATATAAGTTGAAATACTCATTTGGATATTTCTTTCATTTAGGTAGCTTGGATCCCGATGATTCATTACCACCAAATTACTATTACTAAGAGACCGGCGACCAATGTTCCGAATGAGTATTACTTCATAAGTTCATTTCTTACTTGTATTTGTAGCAATTAGTTGTACTAGATTATGAGACAAAAGATAAAATTGGAATTGCATGATGAGAATTATGGGGGATTATGTATGCTTGTTGATGAGTTGAGAAACTATGATAAGAATATCGGAACCAGGTGATTAACTTATGATTGTTTAAAGTCTTCTAGGATTGATTGTATGCGAGATTGGTTGATCACCTAAAAATTTGTATTAACAATTATTCGGATTGATAAATTAATATGGACATAAACACTTCACAGTGGGGATGGAGCATTAGCATATGTTGGTTACCCATGATCCGTAAATGGCTAAAAGTTGGTTGATCGTGATCTATAAACTACATAAGTTGGTTACCCGTGATCCATAAATAGCATATTAATTCAATGGTAGTACCGCAGTATTTGTTAATCTGCTAACCCCAAATAGAGGGCGTAAATCCATACACATATGATTTACGGCTGATCATATGATTGCTTGTTCATGTTGTTGATGCATTCCATACGATTGAATAATTAACTTGATTGAATGATTTGTTGTAAATGTCTTTATAAAAGTATTCACTCACTAAGCTAGTGTAGCTTACGCCCCCATAGCTTTTTCTTATTACAATACACATATATATAGTTAAGGCCGAGGCATCCTACCGAGTAGGTACTGGGATTAGGAGTTTCCATTAAAGTTTGTGTTCCATTTTGTATAGACTTCCATAGAAAACCTTAATATTATTGGATGACTATAAAAGACTATTTTTAAACTCGATATTATTTTGCAGGGGAATGCCCATGGAACTTTTGTAACTAATTATGTGGACTCATGGTTTATATTTAGATGCTGGTAGTATGGAAAATTAAACTATTTATCTCTATTGGTTCATGTATTCTATTGTCGTAAAGGTACGCCTTACATCTGTACGAGACTTTGGAAAGGTTGTGGTAGCAATTTCTAAGTCTTATATCGAATGTGGTAGACTGTTATGTTTAGACTACCCTATGGGATGTCTGTACGAGACTTTGGAAAGGTTATGGTAGCAATTCCTAAGTCTTATATAGAATGTGGTAGACTGTTACGTTTAGACTACCCTATGGGGTGTGATACAAGGACTATCTAAGTGAACTTATATAAGGGGTACAAGCCATGGTGATAAAAACAAAAGAAAACTAACAATTTTCCCATGAACCATCTTTATGGAACCCTAATGGCAACTTATAAGTGATTGAATTTTTGAACGCCCTAAGCTCAACATGAGCCAAAACTAAATTATGCTTGAAGTTCCAAATCATTTTTGTTTCACATATTTCTTAAAGTGACCAAACCCTAAAAGAAACAAGTGTTAGCCATAACATTAACTTGCATCCTTTACGTCTTCTTCTTTACATACCTATTTATCTTTTAGATCACTCTTAGCTAAGTTGATATGAAAATTGCCAAAATTATGATAATTTTACTCTTTTTTTCATATTTTACCTATGATCACTGATAGAATTAATCCTTATGCATGTTAAGAAAGCAATTATGAAGTTAAAGCTTTAGAAAATACCAAAACAGAAGTAAAAAATGTAGAGGTTCAACCAAACCCTACTGATCCAAGACCATTCCAACCTAAAAGACAAAAATAATATCACAACTAGATAGAACATTTGACAATGATAGAAATCAATTACTTATACATGAAAATCAGAGTTAAAATGACTTAGATTTGACCGTTTTAAGGTTTAAACCAGGGAATAGGGAAATATAGCCGGAAATAGGATCCTTAGAAGTAGAAACTTAGATAAAGATAGTACGAGGAAACCAAATTCCCCTTTCTAGAATACTACTTCGATTGAGGAATTATGGCAATGGCCAAGTGAGATTTTCTACCTTAGAAAACACCCGCGCCCCATTCAATTCATCCAACATGTCATCAAGCCTAGGAATGAGGTACCTATACTTAATGGTGATCTTGTTAATCATTCGAATGTCTATACAAATCCTCTAGTTGCCATCCTTCTTAGGAACAAGTAGGGCAGGAAGTGCACATGGACTGGTACTTTCCATCACATACCTTTTTTTTACTAATTCATCCACTTACCGCTTCAGCTCCTTTGCCTCTTTTCGGTTCATGCGATGGGCCAGGTGTTTAGATAGAACAGTGCCGGGCCTCAGTCAACGACATCTTCACTTATCAGCTTACCAATTTGAATGGCTCGAGTAATCTCTCCTTTTTCCATAAAGAGTGATTTCTTCTTCTTCTATCCTCTGTTCATATGTATCTCTATCTCTTTAACTTCTTTGTTAGTCATGGGGTTTAATATATTTTTTTCCCATCCTTTCGAAACATATAAGTGTTCTTATGCCCATCATGTTACACTCGTCTGTCGAACAACCTTGGTCTTCCTAAAAGAATATGGGAGGCACACACATAGGTAGTACATTACACAAGACTTCATCCTGATATTGCTTCTTGACATTGAAAGGAATACTTACTTGTCTCGTGACATGCAAATTTCCTTGCTTCCTTAGCTAATGTAATTTATATGGTTTAGAATTTGAAGCATTAGACAGGTTTAACTTCTTTACTAAAGATGCAACAACGACACTAGTACAACTCATACTATCAACAATAAAAATACAAAGATTTCCCTTGTATCTATAAGTCGTATGGAACAAGTTCTTACGTTGCACTTCATCTATTAAGTGAGTTGTAAGCCCCAGATTTTTCGATAATATTAGCAAACCCTAAGAACCGAAAGTTGAAACGAAACCCTAAAGTTAACCTAGTTATACGATTAGTCTAGTGAATCTAGATCCGGCAATCCCATGTTCTTAAACCCTAGAAAACGAAATTGAGATAATTGTGGAAAACGGTTCTTAATAACATAGGGAAGCCTAAAAATATCAGATTCGAATTTTTCTAATGTCTTTCGGATCCGATCGGGATCAGTTTTCGAAAACCGTGCCCCGGAGCACCGAATAGCAAAAATATTCCGACAACACCAATAGATTCGTAAAAATATAAGGTTTTTAAAAATATCAGTTTTAGAATTTTTCGATATCTAAAAATAACAGATATAGGCCATTTACGCGTATTTTTGTTACTACCGGTATTTTAATTGTCTAGTCTACTATTCATAGTACTTTTCTACTATTCATTACTATTCACCTATCTCTACTTTTTCGTACACTCTACCATACCTATATCTTACAATTTACCTTCCCCATACAACTTTAATCACATCATACTTTACATATTACTTCTTTTTATTACAAAACAACAAAATTAATCAATTTTTCTCTCCCCCCATAGCCATTGCCGTCCACCCTCTCTCTCCTCTTCCTCTCAATTTTTTTTCTTTTCCAATTTATTTTATTACATCTAATTTCCACTCCAAAAATCTATAAATACCCCCTTCCTCTTTCATTCTTTCACACAACTCATTTCCTACTAAAACTCTCCCAAAATCACTCCACAAAATTACTCTCCCAAAATCTCTCTCAAGTTTCTTCTTTTCTTTAGAAAACCAAGCCTCACATAATACTACAACCCATTCTTTTCTTCTTCAACCAACACATAAACTTTAGGTAAAAGTTTCTCATATTCTCTCATCATGTTCATATAACTTAACATGAGTTTAGTGTATGTTTCTTAGACTCATTGAGTTAAAGAAGCAACAATTTATTCATGTTTTGTTTTTATTCATGTTCTTGTTTTCTTTATGTTTCTATTATGTTGTTATTGTTATTATTATTTGTTTCCAACCTAACATATATAAAGTATTATATATTATGTATATATATTTATTTAGAGCATATAAGCTCACTTGTTATTTATTTTCAAGTCTTGTAATTTATTTACTTACTTGATTTATGCAAAATTAAGACTAGTCTTTCTAGTCTTAGACTTGTCCATGTCAAGTCAAAACAATTTTATTTCCTTGCTTTTCTTTTTCTTTTGAGGACTAGTCTATTCTTAGTCCCGGGATACCTTGATGAAGCTAAGGTTCCCAATACTTGACTTTACTTTTATGCTCTTATTTTATTTATGTAGCTTTTATGTTATATATATTCTCATTCATGCATGAATATGTTGTTATTGTCTCAATCATAATAGAAATGAGTTTTCTTAAAATAAGAATAAGAACTCTTTTTAAATATAAATTTTGTCACATAAGAAGTTATTTACCTTAAAGGTTTGAAATTTATCTTAAACAAATATTCTTCTAAAGTTAGATAAGCTAGCTCAAGTTTTAGTAATAATATGTGGTTTTCACCAAGAAATACATAAAGTAAAGTTATTATAAATTCTCTTTTCAAAGAAATAAGAAAGTTTCTTTAGACCTAAACAAAGGATTTCTTAAGATTCAATTGTCAAAGTTTTCCACCAACACTAAAATCTAAGATAAGTTTTTTCAAAAAATAACTTATAAGATGATTTCTTTTAAAAATGGAACTACCATAAGATTTAGAAAACCTTGTTTCCAAAACGCAAGAATAAAATTTATGAAAATCTTGAAAGATTAAAATAACTTTTTTTTGGAATGAAGTTAAAAGGAGAAATAATCATTTATGATAACTTAGGGAATTTTTCAAAAAAATTCTTTTCAAGCCTTAAGCTTATCTCACTTCAAGACAATTGTTTTACAAAACCATTTGACAACACCAATACATTTATAGAATTATACATATATGTATATACATATATTCAAGGATTTTTCAATCATACTATATATCTATATTTTTGTACAAAAGCCCTTGAGTGAAGTAAAATTTGAAAACTCTAGTTTTAAAGTTTGGAAAATTCGTATCAAATCTGTACGCTACTATTCTGAGACCCAAATAACTTCTTTGATGAAAATAACCTTACAAATAGATAGATCTTTTCGAGTAAGTAGAAATCGGTATAGATATCAAAATTCAGAGTTAAAATGAGCAATTTATGGCCATTTAAGTTAATTCCCATCCCATACATAATACGATTTTTACGAATTCCTTTAAGAGAGAAATAAATTTGAATAGATCTTGGATGAAATACTCATGTTGGTATTTCTTTTTTAGGTCGAGATCACCATCTTGTCTTCCCCAATTACTTCGACTCCTAGAGCGCTATGGACGATGAGTTCCTTTACGCTTATGTATTCGCGCATGTGCTTTAGAAAGAACACTAGATTAGGAAAAATATAAAATTGATATGCATGTGGGATATTATGGGAATTATTATTGATTCAATTTGTGCGATCAATGAACGATAAGTATATCAGAACCCGATTTGTGATTGATATAAATGTTTCCATGTATGTATTGTTATGGTGCAAATATTGTTTGATCACTTTAAAATTTAATGCATCATATTGAAATCCCCATATAATAAATTGCTCATGCATATTACTTAGAATATCATTCGAAGTTTTGCTGCTACTCCTCAGCGTGGGACCGGAAAGGTAAGCTGCCTAGCTACATCTTGAGGGTTAGGACGTACGGGGAATACTGCCTCGATGTAGCCGAGCCGGATCGATCGCTTTGGGCATGGAAGGCCCGGGACTAGTAGTACGTTCGTTGAAACCCCAAGACTGCGCAAACTTAAAGGAGTTGTTCGGGACCCAGTTCAAAGCATCCCCTAACCACCGATGGAGGAGTAAATCCATCAAACATACGAAACCGATAGTCGTAGTAATGTTTGATCATATGGTTGTTGCATTCATATGCTTGATTAATAAACTTTTTGATTGTTTTATGAGTACTATTGCGTAAGGAATATCTCACTAAGCTAGTCATGCTTATACTCCTATAGACTTTTGATATTGCAGGATTATCTTTGCACCCGAGACCACCTTAATTTCCCAGGTAGAATCCTATTTTGAGAAGCTTTTGGAGGAACTCTATTTTGAAGTTATAGGGTAGATTTCTTCTAAATCTTCTAGCTTTAGTTATGTTATATTTAGAACCATGTTATTATGAATTATCGGGAATGCCCCTTAAAGCTGTAAGACTTTTTTCAATGATATATATATATATATATATTAAGTGTTATTTTGCATGTTCCGCTGCCAATGTCTTAAAATGCATTACTCCACCGGTCGGTCTCCCTTTGTTGTGAATGTACGCCTTGTACCAATATGGAAGTTTTCGAGTGACTGAGGTAGTCATTCTTAAGTTTTAATATTGCGTATGACGGGCTGTCACTTTAGGGTACCCGCTGGGGCGTGACATGAGTAGCACCCAATAACCTTTTCAACACTAAACCCATGTACTAGTCTCCCTCATGTATCTCACGGGTAGTAGCTCCCTCATCTGCATAATAGGCTTTCAACACAGCTAATAAATCTTCATGCTTCTCTATCATCTCTTCCTCATC
The DNA here is from genome assembly GCA_024138025.1 of Combretum micranthum. Lineage (NCBI taxonomy): Eukaryota > Viridiplantae > Streptophyta > Magnoliopsida > Myrtales > Combretaceae > Combretum > Combretum micranthum. The sequence continues at coordinate 115,596 of JAMXBD010002216.1, read as the reverse complement.
TTCATTGACTGCTTCTCCTTCAATGGTCATCAACACTCAGCGGTTGGGACATTGAGAAGAGATGTGGCAATGCTTGTAAACCTCGGTTTTCCTAGTAACCAAGTAGACTTCGAGAACCGAAAACCAAAACTCTAAACCGGATTAGCTTAAGCTTAAGAGAGAAACCTAAGAACTCTGGATCCGGTTTTCTTTTGATTTTAAACTAAGGAACTTTTGTAAAATAAATGAATCTTGAATATTTTTATAAAGTATATTTCAAATCATAAAAAGATTTGACTTCGAAAAATTTTCTATTCCGGGCCTTCCCGAGATCCATTATAGAAAAAGCGGGCCCTAAGACTCAAAATTTGAAAAATATTCCGTAATACTCTTTAAAACCGAAATTTAATAAAGATTTCAAAAATATAAATTTTATAATTTTTTGGTTTATAAAAAATACAGATATAGCTCTTTTTCTTATATTTTCTTTAATACCGATAAAGTAATTGTCTTGATTACTATTCACAAGTTAACCTACTACACTCACAAGCCATATCCTACTCTTACATCCTTACAAAACACTCAATTATATTTTCTTTTTGAAGATAATTTATCTCTTAAGAAATTATTACATTTTAAGACATATTATTACACAAATTAAATAAAACAAAACAAATTAAAACTCTCCCTCTCTCCCCCTTGCAAGTAATGTACACACACACACCCCTCAATTCCCCCCCCCCCCCCTTCTCTCACCCTCATTTGTGTAATTTTTATTCAATTTATTTAAACCATTAACTCTAAATTGCTCCTCTATATATACCCCTTTATATTCTCTCTTCATTTTTACTCTTTCACTCTTTCACTCAAGTAAAACTCTCTCAAGAACTCCCTCTACTTGTGTGTGCCGTGACCCTCCCATACACACTCACACTCACACTCACACAATTGATTTTTCTTCTTCATTCTCGTCTTGTTCCAAGTTTTAGGTATAGATCTTTACCCTTTCTACCATTAAACCTTGTAATGGCAAGACCATTCATGAGTATTTCATCTTTTAAGTCCCCATGACCTCTTACTAGGGATAAGAAAATACTACTACATGAATATCAAGCCATCACAAGAGTAGATCTTGTAATTTGAAGTGTTTTATATGATCTTCATTTTCATGCATTAGTAGTAGAGCAAAGTAAAGATCTTGCACAAAAATCTATTTTCGTGTTTTCAAACTCCATTTCATGCATCCTAAGTGGTAGATTTAGCATTTAAATGCTCATATTATACTTGACATTCATGATCTTATATTTGTGTTTTGTGCATTGATATCATGAAGACCTTTGTCTTGTGTATATAAATATTGTAGTTTGTAGATCTTTAAGTAGATGAGACAAGAAACTCAAAAAGGAAAATTATTTATTTGAAATGATCAAATGTAAATTTGGATGGTTTCAAGACCATGCCTTAAAAACTCTTTTATCAACTCTAAACTTGTGTTTTATATGAAAAATGAGGAGTATAGGTAATAGATATCATCAAGTGAAGATTTTTATAAGTTAAGATGTGATTTGCTAAGAAAAATATGTAAAACAAGGAGTAGCAATAAAGTAGAACATTTTTTAGTTGCTTATCATTTTAAGAAATTCGTAGTTATGGAGTAATGGCATGAAAACACTTATTTTGCAAGCTCAAAATAGAAAATTTATTTAATAAATGAAGCCTTAGGGTAAAGGAATAGTTGAGCCCTAAATTCTATATAAAAACATAAATTTTCTTGAAGAAATCAACCTAAGAACGAACTCTTACCAAATTCAGATTTTGGGGTAGTCCATACTATAAGACATGTTTATAAAATGAAAAATGGAAATTTGTATAAGAAAATAAAGGTCTTAGGATATAGACTTTATAAAGATTAAATTTTCATAAGAACAAATGGATTTTTCTTAAGGAAAACCCAAAACAAATAAGGATAAACAAAGTTCAACAAGTTAACTAGCTAAGTAAAGTAACATGAGATGTTTCCCTAAAGTAAAATTTATATAACTTCCTCCTAATGAAAATCATCAAGAATATATGTGCATGAAGTTAATAACATGCAATTCATGATAGGAAATCATCAACATAGCATGTAGATTTGATCTACACATTAGAAACATCATAAATATTCATGAAATCGGTTTTCGGAATGGAAGTTCTCTATTGATCAGAACTGATCAACCTCTTTCAAAATGTAATTGTTTTCAAAACTTGCTTAGGATATCAGATTTAGAAATATCTTTTGAAGTATATAGAAATCGATGTATAATTTGCTAAATTCTGAGTTAAAATGACCAAGTTACGGTCGTTTTAAGTCAGGACTTTCACAAATGACGAGAATTACGAAAATTCTAGTTTTGTTTAATGGTGTGGTTTAGTTAAGTGATGAAATACCCATTAGGGTAGTTCTTCCTTTTTAGGTGACCCCGAGATTGACGATTCCCTTCCACGAGACTATTACTACTAAAGGACCGATGTTCCAATGGTTAAATCAGTATTTATTCTCGATTCCATTTATTGTATGTGATTGTAATGATAGTTGTATTAGTTTTAGGTAAATATAAATTGATATGTATGGTGGGGATAAATGGGAATTATGTATGTTTGCTGATGATATGAGAAACTGAAAATAAGAATATGGAGGCCAGGTGATTAACTAATGGTTGTATAGATGAATTAGGATTGATTGTCTGCAATTATTGATTGATCACCTAAGGAATTGGCATAATTGACTATTCGAAATTGATAAGTAATATGGACTCATTCACATCACAAATAGGGATGGAACATTAACATTGGTTGGTTGCCCGTGATCCATAAAACGGAGTAAAAATTGGTTAATCATGATCCATAAACGAAATAATGAGTTGGTTAATCATGATCCACAAACGAAACTATAAGTTGGTTGACCGTGATCCATAAACGACATATTTTAATAATACCGCAGTATTCGTTAACCTGCTAACCCGGAATGGAGGGTGAAATTCCATTCAAATATGATTTCCAGCTAGTCATATGTTTGATGATTTCCATATGTTTAATGCATATCGCTTGCCTGATTAATCACTTGCTTTTATGATGTGTTATGAATGTAATCTTGGAAGTTCTCACTCACTAAGCTAGTGTAGCTTATGTCCCTACAGTTTCTATTTGTTGCAGCATTCATTCATCTGGCTTAGATAGAGGCACCCTACGGTTCAAGTACCGGAGCTAGGCATTTCCTTTAGAAGTTATATTCATTTCTGATTAGACTTCCGTAGGAAACCAAAAGACTCTGGATAACTGTAATAGACCTCTTAACAATATTCTTTTGTAGGGGAATGCCCCTTAGTTTTTGTAACTAGTTATATGTGTTTTGATTTATATTTTAATGCTATTGAACGTCAATTTAAACTCTTTATCTCCATCGATTCAAGTATTCTATTGTCGTAGAGGGATGTCTTACATCCATACAAGACTCCCGAAGGACTAAGGTAGTAATTCGTGGGTCTTATATGGCATGTAGCGGACTATTACGTTTAGGGTACCCTATGGGGTGTGACAATGCCCTAATCATTGGAAGCACTTAACATCTCTGAACTTCGGTTTTAGAATTACTAGTAAGGTTTCATTTAAGTTCAACCATGTTAGTAGTTGCTTTACCCTTATTAACAACATCTTTTTCATTTAGTTTAGGCATTACAAAGTGACCCTTTTCATTTGGTTTGCTAGAGTTGTTCTTGTCCATCTTTTTACTGTCTGGAAGGTAACTCCTACATGAGCTACCATATCTACCCATAGAAGATCTATAGATGTGATTCTTTCTTTACCGTTTAACTTTGAGCTAGTTGGATAGCTTCATCAAGAGTGTTACATTGCTACAATTAAGCTATACAAGCTATCTCATATCTAGTCTAATCACAAACCTAGCGATGGTTTGTTTTGGACGTTTAGTAGCACCGCTCCTGATCATCAAAGTCCAACTCCTACACATAATCTTGTACACTCATGCTTCCTTGCCTCAATGTCCAGAGGCACATGTAGATCTTTTGCTTGTAGTGTTTGGGTACAAACCTTCTCCTCAACGCCTGCTTTATTTCTTGCCAAGTTCTAATATCACATTCTCCTTCCCTCCTGATGTGTGCTACTATATTCTTCCACCATAAGGAGGCATACCCAGTAAATTTTATTATAGCTAACCATACCCGGATAGCCTTTCACTGACATAGCATTCAAATAATCCCTTAACCTTGTCTTCTTAATTGAGGTATTCATCTATTGAGCTACTCCCTGACTATACCTACCTTGACATTTTCTAACCCTCAGTGTGGACTAAAATCCTTCATTGGTGGTTCATCCCTAGGATAATTTTCTCCTTTACCTTCCCCTACTCTATAATCGGTTTCTCTTCATCCTCCATATCTCATTCCTCGCCCTCCTCCCCTATTAACATAAGGTAGTAGAATAGGGATTATATTCCATTGAATAGGTGGTGGTGGAGCTTGGGTTAAACCTCAAACCCTTGACTCTTGCAATTGTTGCTCCATAGACCTTCCTCTGGTCACAACATTCCCTCTTGTGCCTTAAACCTGGATATTATTATCATTAGCCAAGTTCCCCTACACACCATCATTCGACATAATGGCTGCAATTTGCTCTTCGCTATACAAAAACTCATAACCAAACTTGGTTCTAGCAATTTATCGAACATCTAGTAGTCACACACTTCTACACAAGGTTCTCACCAATCAACTCCACACTGCAATCACTACTACAACACAACATTGCTACTCAATGCCAATTAACACAATGTCAATAATAATCAACACTCCATACACAACTAAGTCATCACTACAAAACTAATAATCCTAGTCACAACTTACACTCTGATTCCAATAAGTATGATACGCCTAGGAGGATTAATCACTAAGGCATCAATATCTTGATTCAATAGTGAAGCAATATAAAGCCCTAAATTTGTGATGAACTAAGGTTTGGAATTAACAAAGAAAGATGGTCTTTACTTACTAGATATGGTGCTAGATATGGCACACTAATAAAATAGGAGACCGTGTGAGATGTGAACTCGGTATGACTTACGATTCCTATAATCACAATACACTCATCACAATGAGAGATTGATAAGAGTAAGGTAGTTTTAGATTTAAAGACTCCAAAATGATAATTCTATATTGATAAAACTCTGTTCGTACAAAATAACCAATGGGTTTATATGAGACCCACATAATGACAAACTATAAATAAAACAAAATAATATAACAAAGGTTTGTGTCTATGCAAGGGAAAGCTACATCTTGTATGAGGCCACACGGGCTAGGCCATGCATGTATTTGAGGGCATGATATGGATCGGTGTATTCGATTTAACGGCAGATCTAGTGCTTCTAATTGCGAATGAAGGCTTGTGATAAAACTCGCGATGACATAATGAAGTAATAGAAATATAGATATGAATGAATTAATCCCCGAATATGACATACCAAAGACTTAATCGAACTAGTTATCCTAGTCTATCGAATGACTCACGAAGACAAAAAACAACAAAGAAATTCTAGACAATCGATATTACTCACATTTGTTAGAAGATCAAGGATAGATCGATCTTATAAACGATCAGGGATTCATCAAAAAGGACAATTTCAATTACCCAAAGATAGAATTCAAGTCAAAAACCAAAAAGTATCTATTACATCTTCTAAAATCCCTTATATAGACCCATAAGTTGGGTAAGAGTAAATATGTAAAATAACTAAACAAAAGAAATAATATAATAAGGTGTGTCTAAACTACGCATGACAAGGAGAAGATCCCCTATATATCACGGTCGTAACACGAGCCGTGATCTTCTCTGCTCAATCTGCACTACTTCAGCTTCTAGCTGCTACAAGTGTGATTGCTCAATTACAGTCTTCATCACGGGCGTTATAGAGGCCGTGATCTCCTCGAATGCAATGCATCTAACATCAGAATCAACCACTGTTTGTGTTATGGCCATTATTGACATTGTAGGTGACGTTACGACCGTATCAGTAGGCGTGATCTCCACTGTTGATGATTTTCCAAATTTTGTCTTCTCTTCTAAATCGAGTGGTCGCGCGAAGTCATCCATGATTCCTATCATCTCTCTGAGCTCATGAAGATTTGCCCTCAAATCTTGATCAAAGTTGTCTTGAGTAGGAGGATCACCCTTCATCTTCAAACTCTGTTCAACATGTGACATGTGCTTTGTTTACCTACCGCAAATTTCTTCTTAGGCTTTTGGCACCAACAATAATTACTCTCTTAAGAGGATTCAGCTCCTCATGTGTTTGTTTCACAACTTCGAGACTTATAGGAAACAACTTAATTCTCCTCCCTTTGAACAAATAGAATAAGTGTTGTCCGTACCATTATGGTTCACGTCTCAATCAAATAACCACGGACGCCCCAAAAGAATATGGGATGCATTCATTGGCACTACATCATAAAGAACCTTATCAGTATAATAATTTGGTAAAGAAATAGGAACCGATACCTGCTTACTGACATGACCAGATCTTTTGTCATTAATCCAATGCAACTGATACGGTTGTGGATGGGGAGTGGTTGAAAGTTGTAATTTCTCCACAAGCGATGTTGCCAAATATTAGTGCAACTACCCGAATCAATGATAGCTACACAAACAACCCCAATCACCATGAACTCATATGGAATATATTCTCCCGCTGTTCTTCTTCAGCTACTGGTGTCACACACAAACTCCTCCTCAACACACCATTTAAAGGAATAGCAAGCTAATATTTGTTCAGCTTGTACCTCTTCTTCACATTCCTCGTCAGAATTAGTATGATTTTTTCCTCTTCTTCATCACTCTCCAAACAACCTCCATAAATGTAAACAGCACGTCTATTCAGACATTGAGCAGCAATATGTTGAAAACCTAAGCATTTAAAACATTTAATGTCTTTAGTTTTCTTCCCAACACAACTAGAGTCATTCGATTTAGACATCGACTTTGTTTTCTCCTCATTAGACTTCTCATGACTAAACTTATGCTTCTCAACATCCTTATGATTACTAATAACCTCCTTTTCATCATTATGCCAAGAAAACTTTCCGTTACCTTCATACTTAGATAAGTTACCTAAAGATTGGTGAGATTTCCGTTGCCTTTCAATCTTTTCCGCCATCAACATTGCCTCTTCTAAAGTATCGATCCACTATAGCTCTACAACATTCGATATCTCAGTTTTCAAACCAGTAACAAATCGAGCAATCACTTGTTTAAGAGTTTCCATCATCTGGCTTTGAATGGTTATAATCTCAAATTCTTGATATATTCAGCCACACTTCTACTCCCTTGGCATAAAGTATGCTATCACATTAGTAACTCTTAGCTATAGTATTCCGACACAAATCTTCGTTGTAATAGCCTTCGCATCTTAGCCTAAGTGTTCACATCTCATTGTCCACTCCTCCATCAACTAGCCAACACATTTTCCACCAATGGGAAGCATAACCCTTGAATTCAATTGCAACTAATTTAACCTACTGCACATCATCACAATCATGGTAATCAAATAATTTCTCGATTTGATCTTCCCAACCAAAATACTTATTAGCCCCTCCAGTGCCATCAAAAGATGGAACCTTTAATTTCACGGTCTCTGTACCATGCAATCCTCTAGAACTACGACCATCATGATATTCATCGAAATCATCATCATATTCTTCAATCCTACGTCCTCTAACTGGATGATGAACAAATCCCCTTCCTCTTCCATGGGCATCCATTGCTCCACCACGAGGAAGTTGCATTCTAGGGTTTTCCTCCGATTCCTCCATGTGTCCTTGTTCAGGCGGGTCATGGGTAGAGGGGTACCTCTTGCAATTCGTTCCATACCTCTTAGGGTTTCCCCTTGTTGTCGCATCATGTTTTGCATTCCTTACATCATCTCCCTCATGAAATCCATGAAGTTCCCCATACTAATGGTTTCCTCCCCTTTAACGTATTACCATCTCCACTCTTAATATCAATATTCCCAAACATTCTCAAAGAATCTAACTTTTGCAATGCAAAGTAAGCAATTCACAAAATCAAGTCTTACTGAACAACAATCCAAAACACTATCACGTCCAGTCACAATCCGCAACTTATGCTCTGATACCAAGATGATACAAATCGGTGCATCCGATTTAACGGTAGATCTATTGCTTCCAATTGCGAATGAGGGCTTGTGATAAAGTTGCGATGATATAATGAAACAACAGAAAAATAAAGATATGAACGAATTAATCCATGGATATGACACACCAAAGTCTAAATTGGACTAGTTGTTCTAGTCTATTGATATGACTCACGAAGACAAGAAACAATAAAGAAATTCAGGACAATTGATATGACTCACGTTTGCTAGAAGATCGAGGATAGATCGATATTATACACAATCAAGGATTCATCAAAAGGACAATTTCAATTACCCAAAGGTAGAATTCAAGTCAAAAACCAAAAGTGTCTATTACATCTTCTAAAATCCCTTAGATAGACCTACAAGTCAAGCAAGGGTAAATATGTAAAATAACTAAACAAAAGAAATAAAATAATAAGGTGTCTAAACTACACATGACAGAATAAGATTACGGACCGTAATCTTCTTGGCTCAATTTATGCTGCTTCAGCTTTTGGTTGCTACTGGCATGATTAATCAGTTACAATCTTCACCATGGGCGTTATAGAGGTCGTGATCTCCTCAAGCACAATGTGTCCAGCATCAGAATTAACCACGATTTGTGTTATGGCCGTTATCGAGATTACAGGAAACATTACGGTCGTATCAGTTGGCGTGATCTTCGCTGGTGATGATTTTCCAAATTTTGTCTTCTCTTCTAAATTGGGTGGTTTCCCAAGTGATCCGTGATTCCTATCAGGGTATACTAGTGCTTAAAAAAAATTATAAAGAGTTCCATTAGCCGATGCATGCTCGTGTTATTAGCATTTTAAAAGAAACATGCCTGTCCACATGCTCATGGGTTAGATCTCATTGCATTCGGTGTTTTGTCCCTATTTCGTATGACTGTACCTTTAGCCACATGTCCATTTTGTTTCCTTTGCTTGCAATCTTCGTCCTTGTCTCCTGTACGTCAATCAAGTTAATAATCAAAACATTATAAGAACTATTACATAATAGAAATTGCTCCTCATTTGACACGAAGGTACTCTCTAACATTCTCCAAATAAGGTTCTAGAGGCCTCAAGCTCATGCCTTGGTAATCGGCTTTGCTAGTTGATTCCTATTAAACTTCATACCACAAGAATGGTAATATCACCTAGATTCCTATGCACCTCTATTACCTACATTTTAATAAATATTCTTTACTAACTTAAGCCTCAAAGTGGTCATACCAAGCCAAGCTCTGATATGTCACTAATGGTGTTCTATTTTGCAGCCCAGTACATACCTAATACGTGTGACTTCAATCTAACAACTTGTCTATATCAAGTTTGAGCGAATGACACATGACAAACAAAAATTATTGATTAAATTGATGGGTTACATAGGAAGATTATATTAGAAAAGAATAATGGTAATAAGTGGGATATGTAAACCCCTGAAAATTTCATAATTCTTAAAAATAATCCTAGAAGTCTAATATCAAAATTTAAATCCCGAAAATCGATTCAAGATAAAAACCCAATTCTAGACCAAGTCAAAATACCGGAAACAAAACCCTAAAAATCAAATCAAGTTAAAACTTAATTCCAAATAAGATCAAAAACGAGTTTTCTCAATCTTGAGAAAACGAGAACCCTTGAAACAAAATATAAAGTCCAATTACCGGCATAATCAACGTTCGTACGCCAATTAAATGATCTACCCAATTCTTAAAACACAAACCAAAACGATAGATCCAAATAATGCTTAACAACGAAATGATAAAATCTTAAATCCTTCGGTAAAATTTTAGAATCACAATTTTTAATTTTCACCAAAAGTCAAACTGAGTCAACTCATAACCCTCGACTCGGTTAAACGATCCCGAGAACTAAAAACTATTAAATAATCACAAATAAAATAAGATAAACCATAAAGGTCGAGCTAAAAATATAAAACGATAAAAACTCAAAAATTATACGGTCTTACGAATATCTTGACGAAACCAGAAGTCAAACCGGAAACCTAAGGTCAACAAAACCCATAACGAACCCTAGTGTTTAAGATCCGGCAATCCCGCGTTTTCAAACCCTAGAAAACGAAATTAAGTTAATAGCCTAGAATAGTTCGTAATAATATAGGGTAACATAAAAATATCGAATTCACAAATTTCGAGTGTCCTTCCGACTCAAACGGGGACAGTTCTCGAAAATCATGTCCCGGAGCTCGGAATATTAAAAATACTCCGTTTATAGCAATAGACTCATAAAAATACAAGGATTCCAAAAATATCGGTTTTAGGATTTTTCGATAGCTAAAAATTACAGATATCGTATTATTACGCGTATTTTTATTACTACCGGTACTTTAATTGTCAGTCTACTATTCATAGTACTTTTCTACTATTCATTACTATTTCACTCTCTCTACTTTTCCTTACACCTTTTTTCTACCTACATACCTATTTTCTTACTTTTTATATTTCCAATACACTTTTTATCAAATCATACCTTACATATTAATTATTTTCTTACAAATTTCACTCAAAAATCAACTCACTCCCCCTCTTTTACATCAAGCCGCGACGCCCCCCCCCCCCCCCCCCCGCCCCCCCCCCCCCCCTCTCTTCCAACAATTTATTTTTCTTTTTCAATTTATTTTATTACATGCAAAATTCACTGGAAAATTTCTATAAATACCCCCTTCCTCTTTCACTCTTTCACACAATTCATTATACTATCAAAACTCTCTCAATTTCACTACACAAACTCTCTCCATAAACTTCTCCCTCTACCAAAACTCTCTTTCACCAAATACTCACAATAATTTTCCTTTACACAATACAATTACCATTTCTCCATAACCACATAACCATACATTCACTACCATCTTTATACCACAAAAATACCTTAGGTAAAAATTTCTTTCAACCATTTAAATATCCATGTCATGTGACTTAGCATGACTATGGTGTTGTTGAAACTCATATAGTAGTAAAGCAACAACATGTTCATGTTTTGTTATTGTACATAAGTCCTATATTATTATGTTGTTATTATTATTGTTATTATTTGCTTCTAATCTAACTTATATATAGTATTGTATTATGTATATTATTTATTTAGAGCATATAAGCTTATTTGTTATTTATTTACTTCCAAGTTATGCAATTTATTTATTTTATGTTGTTAAGACTAGTCTTTCTAGTCTTAGACTTGTCCATATCAAGTCAAAACAACCTTTTATTTATTTCCTTTAATCTTTTGGAACTAATCCATTCTTAGTCCCAGGATACCTTGATGAAGCTAAGGTTCGAATACTTGACCGGGATTCCTTGATGAAGCTAAGGTTTCCAATGCTTGATATTTTACTTTCTTGCTTATTATTTGTTTCTAGTATTTTCTTATGTTTTTATTATTTTATATGCTCATGATACTTGCATCTACATAATGTTAATGTCTTAACTAATCTAAAAGTAGAAATTCATCTTCTATTATGTGATTTGTCACAAAATAATAACGTTATTATCAACAAACATAAAGTAATACAAGTTTTCTCAAAGTTTTCTTAAATAACAAAGATAGTTTACCAAGGAAACATAAGAAGTAAATATTTTCTTTGTATATTATGTTAACCTAAGCTTTAGTAAAATAATTTATTAATATTAAAAGTTTTTACAAAAAGCTTAAGATTTAAACTGTTTTAAGCCTCATAATAAAACTAAGAAACAAACTAGTTTTCAAAGTTAAGATAAAAATCAACTCATAAAGTTATGAACCCACTTAGAAAAAGTAATTATTTTCAAATTTCTAAAAAGAAGGAACTCATTTTCAAAAGAATATGAATAAAGTAAGATTAACAATAATGGATTTTATCAATAAAGATGATTCTTTTCAAAAGAAATAAAAGAACAAGTTTTAGAAAGCAAAAACTTATATTTTAAAAATAGATATAAGAAGACAAGATTCATTTTCTAAAACCATCTTAAATACAAAATTATAAAAAAAGGGTTTTCAACAACCTAAATATACTTTTTGATAAAATTGATCTTTTATCACTATAAGTGAAATTTATGAAAGACTAAGATTAAAGGAAAATTTACTTGTTTTGGAAAAAGGAATGAAGGAAATAAAATAAGAATATACTCATTTATAATGAAAATATAAAATTTCTTCCAAATACTTGAAAAGAAATTATCAAAGTTAAAGTTTTAAACTCAAAATGAATTGTTTGTTGAGGCACGACCATTAGAATTTTGCATATAAAGTGAGTTTACCTATATACTCAAAGTATTTATCAAATATATGTTTATATATTATATATATATAATATTGTTACAAAAGGATTTTCTTTAAAATGAAAGTTGAGTTAGAAAATGGATTTGCAAAGTTTAGAAATAATTCGTTTTAAATCTGTACCTGATGTTTTCGGAACCCAAATGACCTTTTATGACAAAGATAAGTTTAGAAATGGATAGATCTTTTCGAATAGGTAGAAAACGGTATATTATATGCGAAATTCCGAGTTACAATGAGCAAGTTATGGCCATTTTAAGTTGGAATTTCTTCTTATACGATTTTACCGCGATTTTAAGAAAAGTTTAGAATATCCAAGGATAAGAATTTCATGAAAGACTTATCCTGGGTATTTCTTTTGTCTAGGTGACAAAAGGCACGAGAATACTCTGCCCGATGATTACTACGACTAAGAAGATAATAAAATGGGCGAGTGAGTTATTCCTCATAAATTCGTTACCTTGCTTGTGTTTGTAAAGTAGTAGCATTAGTATACTAAGAAAAGATAAAAATGGATATATATTTGGGGAATTCGGGATTATGTGTATATATGTGATTCTATGTTTATGCGTGAAATGAGAATTAAGAATATCGTAACTTCGAACTGCTTGTTTAAATAATTTTTGTTTACTTACTTGTATGATTGTTTATTGTTTGCTAAATTGATTGATCGCCCCTAATAAACCTTAATAAGGTTTGGCTTAAGAAAACTAAAACGCTCACGCATAGCCTCCATCGAGTCACATCTATTTCGGAAGGCTGCTACTCCTACACGTAGAGTTGGATTGGCTGTGATCGTGCGGTGCCACGGGCCATGTTCCTTCCTAGAGAATCCAAATCGCTCGGAGAAAGCGACTCTAGGTTCGGAGCCAAGCCAACCGAACGCTGTGGGTGAGGACCTAGAGACTAGCAATAAAAGGTCGAGGACCTTCAACCCCGATTCCCTAACCTTTGATACGGAGGGGTAAATCCATTCTATATATGGTTTCCGGATAACTATATATATATTTGCGTAATCATGTGATTGGTGCATTGTATGCATAGCATATATGTGAATAAATAAATAAACTTGTTTGAAAATATGGTGCGAATGAAAAGGAATATCTCATTAAGCTAGTTGTAGCTTATACCCCTATAGATTTTGTCGAAACAGGTATACCCGTGGCTTAAACTGAAGATCATGATATTAAGAAAGTCATGGAAGGATGATTAAGCTTCTATGAAGGGAATGGAACAATAAGATGAAGTAATTTTGTAAGATTCTTTATATGTAATGACCTATATGATTAGCGATGTGTATTTATTTGAAGATAATAGAGGGATATGCCTCTAAGAATGGAAATGCAATATGTATGCTTTATGATAAGTATTCCCTTTGTCTTTGTTGCTTATTTATTATCAATGTAAATTGCGCTACTCCGATGTGTTCCCTTAGTTGTGATGTACGCCTTGTGCATGATATGGAAGTCTTTGCATGACTAAGGTAGTCATTCCTATGCTTTAGTATTGTGTACGGCGGACTACCATGTTTAGGGTACCCCTCGGGGCGTGACAGGATAAATATAAAAGAAAAAAAAAAGTAATTTAGAAAGACAAATTAGTTGTCTTTTCAAGATATTTTTCAAATCCTGTTTTTTAGTATTTATTTTAAAATTATATTTTTCCTTATTCCGATAATAAGCTATATTGATTGGTTATAATGAATTATGTAAGTACTATTTTTTAACAGGAATTTTTCTAAGTAATTTGCATGCGATTTATTTAATTGATTTATTTTAGGGATAATGTCATAAATATACCTGAAATTTGATAAAATATACAACTAGGTACTTGTACTTTGAAATTGATCAACTTAGTACCTAAAAAAAAATTTCGTGCACACTAATAATACATCTGTCAGGTTCTTTTAGGTACTAAATTATTTAATTTCAATGTTTTTATGTACTAAATTGATTATATTATAATGTTCAGATACTTAATTGCATATTTTGTCAAAGTTCTAGTTCTATTCAAGACATTAACCCTTTAATTTGCCAATGGCATTATAGTTTGTGGTATCTTCCTAGTCTTCAAGGTAAAAGATCCCAGGTTCGAATCCCTTCTCCCGTTATAATGAAAAAAAAAAACCCTTGATTTATTTTATTTTTGTGTAATATCACAAATAGTATCTGAACTTTGGAAAATATATAATTAGGTACCTAAACTTTTTAAACTAATCAATTTAATATCTAAACTTTGAAATTGATTAATTTAGTATCTAAAAAAACTTGGCGGAGGTACTGTAGGAGTGCATAAAAATATTTTTAAGTACTAAATTGATTAATTTAAAATTATATATATATAATTAAATATTTTATTAAAACTCATGTACTGTTTGTCGTATTAACTCTCTTACTTCTTTAGCGTGAGGGAAAAAGGAAATAAATATTATTAATTATAAAAATTACAGAAATGTCAATATAATGAAAATAATCCTCATTTTAGGCAAGTTGAACTCATCTTTTCAATAGACGATGTCATAAGTGGTTGACCTTGTCTGTTTAAGAAATGAACTTAATTTTTTTTTATGAACCTCATTTGTTGAACAAACGAATTTATTATAAAATTACTAAAATGAATACGAAACTAAATTCGAGATATGTTGGAATCGATTTGAACTCGTCTATATATGAAACTCGCCTATTCCAACTATAGTATTAAACCCATGACCCCACTCAATATCTACGCGAATCGGCGCAAGAGCAAAAGGAGTCATGTAGATGTGGATCAAAAATTGGATCAAGGTCACATGTGAGCCATGCATGCATAGTGTTTCATCCTCCTTCCTTGGTTTGTGTAATTGGAGTCCTTGTTTGGTTTAGGGGAGTCGGTGAGGTGGAGATGGATAATGGCTTCAGGTTGTGATGATTCTCGAGAAAAGATGGAGTTTTTTTCTTTTTTTTTGGAAAAAAGAAGTTTGGGGGTGAAGATGATGTTCTAAAGAGAGAGTGAGAATGGAGGATTAGAAAGAACTCCTCTGTTAGGAAAAATGTTAAGCTTATCTTTTGAGTAGATGAAGCTAATTATTTATGATCTCATTTATTTGAAATGTGGATTTAACTTATCTAAACTTATGATTATTTTCATTCTAGTTACACTTTTATAACTTTTTAAAAATTGATAATATTTATTTCCTTTTCTCCGCCCGGGGGGGGGCGGGGGGGGTAAAGCTTGAGGCACGAGGTTCCGGAGTTCTGTTGACCGCTGATTCGGTAGCCCACAGGGATAGCCACCTGTCCGCAGTCCACGTAAGCAGATATTTTTGTTGCCCCCTTTTCTTCCGTTTTCTTTTCTTGTAACGTAAGCTGGCCAACAGCCATTCCTTTTCTGTTTTCCAATCTAACATTACCAGCAAACAAGATATTCCCTCAAAGTCACAACCAAAATTCTTTCACATAGAAGAGCTGTATTCGGGAATAAAATAAAACCCTAATTTCTCAAATCCGCTTATCAAAGATGAAGAAACTCCATAAGTTCTCGGCTCTAATTCTTAGTATTGTGGTGCTGTTCGCAATGAGTGTTTTGGGTATGTGCCGAGATGCAAGGATGGTGCCCGGAGGTGTTCATAATATTAAGGGTAACACAATCACCGATGACATTAAGGACATAGCTCGATTCGCTGTTGAGGAGCACAATAAAAAGGAGGTTCTTTCCCTCTCTCTCTCTGTCAATTCTCTTCTCTAGGGTTTGATGTTTAAAGTCTCTTTTGTGGGACTCTGAGGTTTCCATTTTCAATTTCATCCATTAATTCAGAGTATGATAATGTTTCCAGAGAATTATGAGCTGGGTTCTCTAATCGTTTTTATAGGAATCGTTTTGGTTTGACTTTGATAATCCTCATTTTTTTTTCCTTTTTTGTTCAACTGGGTTTTCTATTGCATTGTGAAACCACCGACCAGGATATTTTAGCAAGGTACCTCTGCCTCTTGTTTCGGTGCAAGATTTTACATTTCTAAATTGTAAAGTCTGATAAGCAATTCCACCGGATATATTCAACAAATTTGCGTGGTGGAGTCAGCTGACAGAGGGTTTGGTTGTGTAAGAAAATGATTTTGCAGTTATCCCATAATTTCAAAAGTTTAGAGGGAGTATCATCGTAATTTACCTGTTCCTTTATAATTTAATCCTATGTAAAATAGTTAAGAATTGATTGCTGAATATTATGTTTACAATGGGCAAAAATAATATTGGCAGCAGGTGGGAATATGAGGTGGTAATTAGCAGCTTGTGCTGGTAGAAATCTGATGATGAATCAAAGTCAAATGCATTTTTCTAGAGAGTAAATTGTTTTTCTCAGTTGTGGTGCATCGGTTTTCCTCTGATGGAATCAATGCATGTTCCATTTTTTTTATTAAGGAAAGTAGTTTTACAAAATAAAGACACTCTTTCATGACCTTTATTAATTGAGGTGCTATATTTGGAGTTATTATTTTGGAATTTCATTAACCAAATACAGATGTAGCGACCCCACATGAGACACCAACATGTGAGATTCATTGCAAGTCCAGCAGCATATTACTCAATGAGCTGGATATTTTGTTGGTCTGTACTGGTGTGCAAAACTAACTTCTTTATGCAAAAGAACTGTTGAGCGACTCTTTAGTTGAATTACTGAGAAAATTTATTCTGGATTATTCAGTTGTTTGAAGTGTTCTTGTCATGCATTTGTCTACTATAATTTTAATTGTGGCTATTCTGCAGAATGCCCTGCTTCGGTTCACACAGGTGTTGAATGCCAAAGAGCAGGTAGTTGCTGGAATGATGTACCACCTCACTCTGGAAGCAGTTGATGCTGGCAGGAAGAAAATTTATGAAGCCAAAGTCTGGGTGAAGCCATGGATGAACTTTAAGAAGCTGGAAGAGTTTAAGTATTCCCGTGATAGTCCTGCCTACACCCCTTTGGGAATTAGGATGCCAGGTATATCTTGGAAAGATATCTAATTTGGCTCTCTATGTACTTATTCTCTTTTTGTTGAATTGCATTTAATTTCATGAGGAGAAAACTTCCTACTAGGTATGCAACTTGATGTGATTGAGAGGTCTTGCTTAGTAGGTCATAATCTAATGGTTAATTATTCATTTTACCTTTTGCTCTCATGCCACGTGGGCTCCAAGATAGTTTATCTCACATGGCTTGCTCAAATGCCTTTCAGTTTCAACTTGACATGCATGTCCCATGTGGTATTAAAAGTAAATTATAGGCAAGATTGAGGAAATATATCCACACACCCCCACAACACCCCCCTCCTCCCTCCTCCCTCCCTCTTCTCTCTCCCCATGTGTCTCTTTATCTCATTTGTAGGGCAAAGTGCGTCTTCTTTTCTGATGTCCTGAGAAAGAAAATTAGTTATCACAGAGATGGGCTATTGTCTAATATTTAATAACTTCTACTAACCACCCACTTAAATTGCTTAAATTTTCTTTGCCACTGTTCCTCATATTTTCTTCAACAATTAATCTGAGTTCCATTTAATTATTTCACTAAAGAAACTTCGTCATTGTATTTCTATTGAAATATATAGTAGGGGATACAATTATTTCTATTGCATTTTAGACATATCATTTTTCATAATTGTGTTTGCACCAACATTATACTTATGTTCCTCCATAGCCATTATCTTGATGGTCAAAAGCAAATGTGATAGAAAAAAATCATATTAATGCAATGGGGTGCATTTCTGCAATTGATTATTAATATGCTAGATTGAAACTGTTCTGTTCAACTTTAGCCACATTTAGAGATTGGATAATTATAATTTGATTGATTAAACAATGATTTTTTGGTCAAAGAAACCAAGTTCATCATATTGACTTGTCAAGTAAACAGTTTCTACTTTAAACCAAAGCTTCACTGATGAACTTGGTTTCTTGATCGGTGCAGTGGTTTTGCTCTAGTATGTTTTCTTTCATATAACTTCATTTTGCATGTTGGAAGAAAAGTTTCCTCAACTGCTCCATGTCGATTGCTGTTCTTAAAAGGAAAAAAAAAAAAAAAAGGCATGCATCATGTCAAGGAATTCAAAAGGAGAAGAGTTTTGTGGATCAAAGCTTACATGATGAAAACTTACTAACAACCCAACAATAATCAATTTTATCCAAAATTAGTACACCCTTTTTTTTATGATTGAATAGTACATAATTTGGGGAAATATGTGCATGGGTTTAGTGGATCATCAAATGGGCATTTAGCAAGACTGGTAATAACTGCATTCCAGCTTTTAACAGCCAAACCACTAGGGCACATAGAAGAAAGTCAACTAAACCAGAATTACATAGAAGTGTTCGCATAAAACAAAATTCTTTAGATAGGATACAAGGGGTAGAGAGTGGGTTACCTTTCTCGTTGCAGTGTGTTTCCTCCAAAAAATATTTGCAGCTGTAAGTGCAGCAGTAAATGGCAAATTGTCTTTGTTGCTGAGCAAGACGTTGCCACCAGGCCTCTAAGTGCACGACTCAGGGATCATAAGAGGGAGTACACTGTAGCTTTCTTGTCATTTCTCACTATATTTTACTTGAATACGGGTATGAAATAGAATACAGGCATGTGTTTCATCATCAAAGTTGCCTATAGGCACACTTTTCTGTTGGTGAGTTCCCACATATAATGTTTGTTAGTCATATACAAGTTGTTGTAGATGTTTTGCCAAAGGATGAAAGATTGCCTGGAATGGTTGATGTAACGCCTTAACCTAAAGGCGTTATTAGCTTGCCACATGTCCTTAACAAGACAGACACGCTAAGGCTATATATTTCTAATTCTACAAAAATATATATAAATCATCAATTTTTCACAATAGGATACTTTAGAACTTCAATACTAATAGGAAACAATCTGTCTTCATAATATCAAAACTATAAGTTTAACATAACCTAAATCCTTAAAACATTTATAATCTCAAAAGAAATTTATTTCAAAATAAATTGTTTCTCCTCTCCAATCACTAATCTTAATTGTCAGTAGGATGGTCCAGCCCACTATCGCTTTCCTCATAATCCACGAAAACGTCATAGCCTGTCGAGTCATAGACAATAGATGCTTCACTTGTACTTGTAAAAATAAGGGTTGAGGAGAACGCCCGGTACGCCAAACCGAAAGCATATATATATATGATCTCACAATGAATAATATCACATACGACTTATGTTCTAATGCAACAAGCACAATTTTTATTATCTTTTCATTAGTCTGCAACCAACATAGTTCAGGAATATTCATGACTAATCCCAAACCTGGGGTATCTTATGATCCCGATAAAACAAATATATAGATAGTACATATAAATATATATATAAGTGTGTTCACAATTAAGCTGGTAACGACTCCTAATCTATCGGAGTCATCTCTAGGTGCAACTTCACTCGGGTCAACGCCACACAAGGATCATCAAGTTGCTAGCGTTAGTATCACCATTCTACAGTTCTTTACTAACCACAGCAACTCACAACCAACACTTGATTCAATTAATGTCTAATATTATTAAGTCAGATTTGTAAACCTAATCCTGCTAGCACAAGCAATCAAACATGATAAGGTTGTATCTGGATTCGCTTCAACTCCAATCTCACCAACAAAACATCTATCAAAAAAGAATTCCTAATCTCACAAGAATTCTTGATCACAACATTTCTCAATCAATTGCGATTTCATGCACATAATACAATCTTAACCCTGAATTCCATAAATTTTACTTCTAATCACAGATCTATAAAAGATCAACACACCTGTTCCTTTTGTTTACAATTCAGTAAAACCTTCAAACACAACTTTCATCAAAATTCCTAATTATCTCTACAATTCCTTCAATATACAGATTCTTTAATTAATAAAATAATTACTAGAAAAGATTATAATTTAGAGCCACAAAGATTTGATTAGATGTACACTTACCTAGAATATGCAAATCTCGCTCAAATAGAACTCTATTCAAACAAATAATAAACTATGATCAATATCCTATTATCCACTGTTTTTAAGAAATTACAAGTTCTAAGATAGATCTTACCTCGCCTTTGAATCGAAACCACACAAATCTCCAGATCTCTTTTAGGGTTTCTCCACACGATCTTGATTATCTTCAAAACCAATGAAACGAGCTTATAAGAAATTTACCCCTTAAAGAATTGATTAGAAAAAGGCTAGAGAGAGATCTACTTACCTAAGGTTTGCTGACGGAAAGTTGTGATAATTTTGAAGCCAAAAGGGGTCTATTTATAGAAGAGGAATAGGGTAAAGAAACTTTTGTGACTCTTCAATTTCCATAACAGTACAATGGAAACAAAAAGACCCGAAACCCTTCATTCTTGTAACGGAAATGAAAAGACACAAAACTCTTCAGTTCTTATAACAGCACTGGAAAGCGAAAGGACACGAGACCCTTCAATTCTTTTCAACATATGACAACTTTTGCCCTTTAAAATTATTTATTTTTCTTTATATTATAGTTGACTTGTTCCATGTCACTTTTCTCCAGTTGACTTGTTTAGCCGAGATAAGGGAATTGTAAGCAGTCATTATTCTGAAGCTTGACCCTGAGAAAGCCCCCACCGAACAGATCTGTCATTTTGGTCCATTGCTGGTTTCAGACAATCCAGGGTGATTATGGATTTTGAGGCGTACTACAGGCAGTCCCCAACCACTTTCCTTTATGATAGTCTCGTTTCTTTAGGGAGCCTTGAGCCTCTAATACTTCTTAATTTATTCTCTTGATGGAATTGAACGGACAAAATCATTGACTAGATGAGTTGCAATCACCAAATTTAGATGTCCAGCTATGAAGAGCTTGGATTAACTTGCTACATAATAAAGGGACCCTAAGATATCTAATAGAAGAACCCCAGGCTGGAACCTATTTCTTCCACCAACCTGTGCCTGTTATCACCAGGAACACCACTTATGAATACAATACTTTTGTGCTCAATTGCTCGCCACCTTGCATCTTCTCAGATTCACGTAGGACACAATTGATTAGCCTTAGTGAAGTAGAGTTGGCGTTAGAGAAGATGACAGGGTAATGCACAAAACAAAGACAGATCGAGCTCACCTTCTTGCATACCCAGTAGAGTTTCAACTGTGGGTTAGTGGCAAGGCTTTTCATGAAGACCATAAAGGACCTATATACCAATAATAGAAAGATAGGGTGAATTAGATCACCTTGTATTAGTCATCGATGATTTTTGAAGAAGTCCACTAACTCACCATTGAAGTTGATTGGAATATCAAGGGGATGTCAGGGATTCTGGTATCCACTATTGATATTGGTCATGGAATACCATACATTGAAGGACTGTATTTAGAAAATTCTAGCTAATCATCTCATAGGCTTTCATGAGGTCCACTTTGAGAGTTTCATCTTTGAGAGTACACCAAAGTTGGCCTCTGCTCATTCTACCTTCCAACAAGTTATTGGGAGAGAGGAATGTTTTTTAACATTTTTCTTCTCGAGATAAAGGCAACCTACTTTCAGCTCCCTAAGTTTAGAAACACCAGTTTGAGTTTGCATTCCAAAATTCTAATGATGCACCTGTATATTGTATTACAAGAATAAAAGGGGGGAAAATCTTAAAGAAGAAATGGGGTCTTGACCTTGGGAACTTCTCTCCATGGAAGAAACCACTATAGACAGATAAATGGAATGGAGGGGTGGGGCAACTTGTACAACTTGCTTCCACTAAATTTTTGCAAATGAAAAAGCTTGGCTCTTGTAATGACATATCCACAAAAGAAAATTGGTATATTAAGCACCAAAACTTAAGACAGAAACAACTGGCCTTTCTAGTTATGGAAATTGTTTATGTCTAAATAACATCTGTCTCCCTCTTCTAGCTACTATAGACTGCGAGAATTGGCCACAAAAATCTGGGCTAGGTATGAATTATGAAAGGTATACTTACTGGTTTTATCGCCAAAAATGCTGGAGATTATGAAATGTTTTTTTTTTTTTTTTTTTTTCACTTGTATCTCTTGTGTTTTCTTTGTTCTCCCTGTTTTCTGGGATGCAATGTGTAAATGCATTGTCTTATTGACTGAAATAATATGTGGGTTTTGGTAAAGAAGCTTTCTGGTGGTGCTCTTTTCTCTGTCCATGTGCATTGTTGAGTTGAGGAGAGTAAGGGATATATTGCTGCTTTTTGTTATTTATTTATTTTCGAGAGAGAATTGGATGTGTTGATTTCAGGTGAAATAAGCCATGTGGATTTGGCTGAGTCTTTGCATTATGAAATGTGGTGCTTCTTTTGGACCACTACTTTCATAGTATTACATAGGAAGAGCTAAAGCATATATATTTGTGTTAAGAAAATTCTAATGTTGTGATGCAATGGGGTGCCTCACTGCTTTCAAACCATCGAATGTCTCCATTGGCAGATCCAATTTTCTTGCCTTTACAAGCCATCAATTGGTGTTTCTCCTCCCAGCCACCTGGGATCCATTTATTTCCACTTGTTTATGTACTCAATCAATCTCCACTTCTCCCATCATACTTACCCCTTTAGCTTTGGCTTTGCATATGATGAGATGCTCACAGGAAATTCCTCATCTTTAGAGGCTTCTGATAAGGGGTATTACAGAGTTAAAATCATAAGGTCCTGGTTGGTGGTTCCATGCCTTTCAGTGTTCAAGTGCCATTCTTTTTAAGAGGATCGAGACTCTTGGATACCTTACTAACCTATCCTAGATCAGTTTCTGCTAAAATTTTCTGAACCCCAATTCTGGCCTTGCTTCTGACTAGCACAAAAAACTGGCTTCATCCCCTGAAGTGATCCTGCTATTTCTGGCGTTTTATTTGGTACCAGAAAGTTCTAGATATAAATAGTTCCCTGTTGACCTGGATGATAGATTTTACTTGTTCTTGATCCTGATATCATAGGAGCTGCAAATGATGCTATCAAGACCATGCCCTTGATGAACTTCTGTAGCTTTTTGGCTAATGTCGATATTCATTCCAGCAGACATGTTGACATTTTGCAAATCTCTTTATCTCTTTTGTTGTCTTTTTTGTTTCCGTCTGGTGAATTATAGAAGTGAATTTCTAATGCTTTACTATCTGTTGCGCAGGTGTGTTGAAAGTGTGAACTTTTTTGCTACTGAAGGTGAGGGGAGGCGAGGAAAATTTTACATTGATGTAAAGAAGAGCTTTGGTTGCAGTCTTTATATAAAGTAGATGGATCTTTCCCAAAGTTACTAGTATTTTCCTATCTGGATATAAAATAGCTAGATCATATATAGCATCCAAAAACAGTTTGCTACTCTATTATGTGATGCTTGTGGCTGGTTTTATGCTGTTGTTGCTAGTTGTACAGCCGCGTGTATATAGAAGTCAGAACATAAGTGTTATTATATTTCACGTATGTGCTCTCCTCGCCAGGGTAAACGTAGCTGGGGTGTATATAACTCTTATGTTCTATGCTCGTGCTGGGGTGCTCTTGATCTCGTTGTGACCATATTTAATGTTGCTATTCTTTGTTCATCCCCCTCGTTGATGTCCTTCCCATATGAATTAAAACCGTCAGTTAAACAAATTATGCTTCTTTTTCATTTACATATCATGACGGTATGGGTTGATAATGTTCTGATGGAGCGATCAAAGGTTCCTCTCCTTCTGGTAAAGAGATAAAAACTACTGTATTGGTATTGAATTGATATTTGTAATGAAGGACTTTGAACTTTGTGTTGTTAGGTTAGCGATGTTACAAAGAGCAAGTAGCAACGTGTGGGCTTAGGCAATGTTACCGACCCAAGTAATGACCCATGGGTGTCTTAACATGCCGTAACTTAATAATTTAAATTTTAACAATTAAAACTCCAACTGATATTTCCGCCTCAGAATTTTTCCCGCCTCTTACAAAAGGTTGGGGAAAAAAGAATAAGGAAAAATAGCTGGAAAAAGATAAAAAGAAGTTTATTCTGAAATATGTCGCTTCAAAGAAAGGGCACATTACATGAAATTGTATTAACGCGATTGGCTTAACTAGCAAGAACAGGCACACCTGTGGGCGTACGCAAAACTATGTGTCTGTGTTAAGGTAGATGCCTTCCTGACATTTCTTACCTCCACTTATTACACTTTGTTTTCTTTCGTTTAGGGATGTAACTGGGTTAGGTTTTGGATGGATCATATAAATTCGAAAGTTGATTTGTTACTTTATAAGGTCTATCAAATCCGATCTGTTACTTTATAAGGTCTACCAAACCGATCCTATAATCTATAGGGTTTTAATGTTTTATCCAAACCCATTCTCTAGGGTTTGATTTAAAACTCGGAATCCAACTTTATAACGCTATTTTTTAACTAGTTTCAAAATTTAATAATAAATTAAAAAAACAGTACTTCTAACACAAGTTTTGTATGCATTAAAAATGAAAAAATGCATGCGGGATTAATAAAAAATGTTGCAAATTACATTCATTATACAACATTTAAATATATGAATATATTACTTTTGTCACTTTATAATATCTTAAAAATATGGTTAAATTAAATCTCCTATTATAACTAAAATATAACAGACAACAAATAATATTAATCTCCATAACAAATATGAATTGAACAAAATTTAATAAAAAAGTTTTGAAATTCGTAACTAATCTAATAAATATAAAAGAAAAAGCATTTTTAGAAGGTAAAAATGATTATAGCCTCTTCATGTCTTTTTTTTCCCTTGCTCCTTTAATAGTGTTTTTATTTATTTATTTTTTAAATTATAATATCGGGTTGTTGAGTATCTATTGTTATATAATCAAAATCCGATCCTATAACTCTATAGGATTTTTACTACGTATCTAAACCCGACCCTAAAATCCTAATGGATCAAGTGGATTAGAAATCCTATGACCTATCCGGTTACATCTGTGCTTGGCTACTTTCATCTCTTTATTAGTGGTTAAAAACCGCTAGAGCAATAAGGCTATGTGGCTTGGCGGATACCTAAAATTTAGGAAACCTAACGTATGCTTCGAATAAGATGACTGCCTATCTCGAGTGTGGTGGCATTTCTACATCACTCCAACTCCCAACCATTCTCTTACTCAAACTACCCACCTAACCATTTTTCCTTTTAATTTTTTTTTAATATTGTGTCTTACTTAGAGGGTTAAGGACATGATTTCAAATTATTATGAAATCATATCTCAAAAACCACGATTTGTCAGAATTTTTTTTTTTTAGTGACATTTTTCAGAAATTTATCTATTTGAATCTTCAGGGGGGAAAAACATTTTTTTTTTGGCTTTTTCTAAAAAGAAGTTAAAAAACAAAAAGCTTGTGGATGCACTTTAAGATGGAAACATTCTCGTTGAAGTTAGCTTTAATGTTTAGTGAAGATTGGTTGAGATAATATTGTTGGAAACAAAAGGTTCAGTTTGATACTGGAATTTGGAATTCGAAAGTTCAAATTAACATTTTTTATTTTTTTTGAGTCAATGTTTGGTATCAAGGGAAGGAAAATTAGAGGGGCGAAAAAAATCATCATTGGTTGATTGGTCCCTGAAGCCAGCTCATGCTGTTCAGCAAATATATCAAGTTTTTCAACAATATAACATTGTTGAGAGCAATTACAACCACAAATCCGTATAATCTACTGCTGTATCTTCAAATTTACTTATCCGTAGATTCAAAAACAAATCTTGTCCTGTGCAGATTTTCATCACAAGTCCAAGATAAAGGCATGCATGCAATACAACACTTCCCAGATTGTGTAAATCAATTACAACAACCATTTACAATGATCAGTACCGATTGAAAATCCAAAAATTAGAGCAGTGATGGTAATGAATAAGAAAGACTACATCTCATATGGCACTCTTTTGTACAGTTCCGAAGGTAGGCGGGGAGTAGCTACACCTTGAATAGGAGTCCTCATGTAGGCAACCAACCCCGGGTTCTCAAACATGTCTGTGTCCTCTGGCTTGACCCCTTCGGGTGGTGCCCAAACAAAGTGGTGCAATAAGTGACCCAACATGGAAGTAGTCAAGTTGATCCCAAGCTGCGCACCTGGGCAAACCCTCCTTCCAGCACCAAATGGGAGTAGCCTAAAGTCATGACCTTTCATGTCAACATCCTCCTCGAGGAATCTTTCCGGCCTGAACTCGAGTGGATCTTTCCACACTGCTGGGTCACGAGCTACAGCCCACACATTCACATGCACGTTTGATCCCTTCGGAATGTCATAGCCACCAATCTTGACATTGGCATTGGCCTTGTGAGGAAGCATCAATGGAGTAGGAGGGTGTAGCCTTAGTGCTTCTTTGGCCACACACTGTAGGTAAGGAAGGCTTGGGAAGTCATTCTCAGTCATCACACGTTCAAAGCCAATCACCCTGTCCAGTTCCTCTTGAGCTTTTTGTTGCACTCTAGGGTTCTTAATTACCTCAGCCATTGCCCACTCAACCGAAATTGCGGTTGTGTCCATTCCGGCTGTGATCATGTCCTTCATTGTGTAATGTGGTTACAGTTAGTACAAGACAATAAATCACCACAAATATGAACATAACCAAAATTGCCATTAACATTGCTTTCCTACAAAATGGGGCTTTATCTTAGTTGGAAAATCAAGTTTCTATAGGGACTTCTTGCTGTCCAAGTGGGGCAAATTAACTTACCCATAGGAGTCCAATAATTGTATCCTCACTAAGGTCATATTTGTCCTTGAGAGTGAGTAATGCATCAACAAAATGATGCTTGGTATCACCACTCTCCTCCCTAGCCCGGGTGTGCTCTTCCATAATGGCATGAGTAAGGCGGTCCCGGCGTGCACCATGCTTGGCGAAAGCCTCTTCCTCCAAGGGGAACATCCATCGAAGCCAGGGAATGTGCTCTGCCATCGCAAGAGATGCACCGATTTTGAGTCCATTGTGCACAATCGCCTTGAATTCAAGTCCTTGCTCGTCTATTGTCCCATCGGGCCTTTCAAACCTTTTCCCAAATGCAAGCCTCGTTATGTTGTTGAATGCCACAGCACCTAAGTACTTCCTTACCAATAATGGCTTCCCAATGTTATCTGTGATTGGAAAAAAAAAAAAAAAATTTCCCACTTCATCAAGAATTCGACAAGGTAAATAAAACGTACAGATAATAAGTTCCTATCACTGTAGGGACATCACACTTTCCTCGTTTTAGTTATATATCAAAATTCTAGGTCCTCCATATGGTTTGACACAAGTACAGTGGTCCCATATGAATATAAGGATTTTGCAGTCATACAAGCCTTCAGATCCAGTATATCAATCCAAATTTAGTAGAGACTATTGTCTATTTACCCAATCACATGTCCCTATTAAACAAAGGAGCCAACTTCCTCCGGTTCACAAAATTTTAAATTGGGCATCATTTTGTTGAACTAAGTAGACATTACCCATCCCATGTCTGCTGTTCCAATTATTCTCATCCAATTATGATCAATTGATGAACAACGGATAATATAATACATATTTGGAAAATATGTATAACTTATCAATGTATTTGATTGTGATTGATTGAAACACCATTCACAAAATAGACTTGAGACAACGACATGCTTTTTATAAATGGTATATTACATCAGAAGATCATAATGTTTGGAAGTAAATTTGTTTTAGGTCATTGTGATTAGAAAATATTATGAGATTAATTAAATATTTTTTCCTCATGGATACATGTTAATGAAGCCTTAAAAGAAGGGTTTTTTAAATTTTAATTAAATATTTTTTCTGTTGAATCATGCTTCCCTAAATGTTGTGACTTCTTTTTAAACCACTCAAAAATGTTATGACCTAAAATGAGCTACTCACTAAATATTGTGACCTCTTTTAAATTTTATGAAATGTCGTTATGATTTAAAATAAACTTACTCCGAACACTGCGATTTTTCGATATAATTTATCATTTTTATAAACTATATGGGTAAATCACAGAAAAGGGGCACAATGCCTATGTATGTACCCAAGGATGTTGGGACAGCTCTCCCAACTAAAGTACAGAGAAAGGCAAATAGGTGGTTGAAGGCATAACAATGATTTGTAAGTTACCAAACAGAAAAAAGTCGCAAATGCCTAATAAATGTAATAACAAAGTAATTCAACTTTCATCTAAACACAAGAGCCACGATCCCTACTCTAATATTAAATATTCGAACACCCTTAAACTAACAAATCCAGCTAGATTATTATTATTTATATTATATTAATTATTTTTTTCCTAGTGGTGGGTGGTTGGTTGACACCGAAGCCTAGATAATGATTTTGTTAGTTAAAAGAACAGAAAATAGACGCAAATGCCTAATAAATGTGATAACAAAGTAAGCCAACTTTCATCTAAACACAAGACC
Organism: Combretum micranthum; assembly: GCA_024138025.1. Classification (NCBI taxonomy): domain Eukaryota; kingdom Viridiplantae; phylum Streptophyta; class Magnoliopsida; order Myrtales; family Combretaceae; genus Combretum; species Combretum micranthum. Next base: position 86,820 of record JAMXBD010002216.1, on the reverse strand, counting down.
CACGATTCCTACTCTTCTATTAAATGTTGGTGCACCCTTATGCTAATAATTCCAGCTAGATTATTATTATTGTATTATATTAATTACTTTTTCCTAGTGGTGGGGGGCTTGAAGTCACCGAACCCTAGATAAGTCATATTGTAATAATCAATTAGAAAGAATAGCCATTTTCCTGTTACCATTTCAACCGTCATCTTATTATATTTATTTTTTTGTTTGTTTTATAGATTGATAAAGAAAAAAATCCATAAAACTCCAACGCCTCGTTACAGTAGTTTTTTTTATTTATTCAAATTGACGAAAATTATATTTCCAGATCTGGATCGAGCTAAAGATAGAAGGTATATGGGCAATTATATGTAAGTTGAAGTTGTCATACGATGATGAGGACTAGGAATCGTGAAAACATTTAAATGGGTGCATCAACGCCCGTGAAAACCTGCACTTTTAGACAGGGCACATGGTATGAATATCTATTACATCATTTTAATGCACCAAATTTGATATTTCCCGATGCATGAAACACGATATCTCTCGACATGAATATAGATGCATCCAAATTGAATCTATTCAATGGCTTATTTAAGAAATTTTCTCCGTGTCAAACGGTTCATAACTTCATATTAGTCCAATTTATTCATATTTGCGACTACATGCACCCTGAAATGATTTTGATCAATTTTATTGGAAGACATCGTCTTTGGGCTTAAATGTAAAAGCACAAGAACAACCTGATTATTATTCCATCAATGTGAAAATGTGCACTTTCAATGTTATTATCAATACTTTCTTCTCTAGGAAAAATGGCTTTTTTTTTTTTTATGCCATTTGAATATATATAATAGCATTGGAAATATCTATATTTCACAATTTAGTAAATTAGTGTTGTGCTTTCATTTTTATATTTGTAGTGTCTCTAATTTTATCTTTTTATTATATTAGTATCTCTCGAGCATAAAAATATGAAAAATGAAAATTCAGACATATATATCAAAATGCAAAAAAAAGGTATTTTGAAAGCTTTTTTTCCGTCTTGTCTAACTACTTTCAATAACTAATATAACACGTTATGTATATAATGTGTAACTACTAATTATATTTTGATATTTGAAAAAAATATAGTAGATAATTATTACCATTCATAATCTACTAATAAAGTTACATATCAAAATATAATTGATATTTTTTCACAGCATGAATACCAATAAAAATAACAAAGGAAAAAAAAAAGCCACGAATGAATATGAACATGTAAGCCTAATCCATTCCCAAAAGAAAAACAAAAAAACTCTATGAACAACTGAAAAAGATCAAAGAAAAGTGATGTCATGATTAAAATCATAGTTGAAGTATTAAAAAGACGAAATTCTCAATGGATAAGCTTCTGATGAGTCAAAAAACTTACCAGGATTGGTGCAATCCTTGAAAATAGACTCAGTCATGGCGGTGATTTCATCTTCTCTGATCGGTCTAAGACCTTCAAGCCTTCTCGGTGTAAAAAGCTCAAGCGTGCAAACTTTTCTAACCTTAACATAGTGAGGACCGTAATCAGCCCATATGAGGTCTTGGCCATCTCTACTAAACCTTGCAGCTGACCTACTCCTATGCCTATCAGACAGCTTTTGATCTTGTTCCTTAAGAACTTCCCTAGCCAATTGGGAATTTGACACGATGACGTTTAAAGTCGAACCGAACCAAACCGAAATGATCGGGCCATAGGCCTGTGCCCACTCGTAAAAGCACCGGAAGCGAACCGGTTTTATGTCGTAGAGGTTTCCTACAACCGGCCATGGACGTGGGCCAGGAGGAAGCTTGAATCTGAGGCGCTGGATGAGCTTGTATGAAATGAAGATTGAGAGGATGGAGATGAGAATGAATAAGAAATCCATGATGGAGGTTTAAAAGCAGTGCTTTTGAAAGCAGCAAAATGAAGAGTTGGAGAGAGTCGGGTATATATTAGAAAAAGGAAAGGAGGGAGTTGGTGAACGGATATTTTTTTCATTTTTTAAGGCTTTGGGTGTGAGGGAAAGGACGGAAGACAGATTGGGCTTTAATGCCATTATCAAATATATTATATTAATTGATTAGTGCCTTATAATTATTAATATTTTTTTAAAAATTATTAATTATTATTACCATATAACAAAATTATATTGATTGTTATCTCCCCTGTGCATCATAAATTCTTTTTCTATACTGGAAATTAATGTGTTAGAGTTGGGACCGATTAAGATAGGAAATTGAGATAAATTAGTAAATTACACTAAAAAGTCTCAGCATTTTTGAAATAAGTTCATTTTAGGTTTCAACATTTAAAATAGTTAAAAAGAGTCTTAGTAAGTTTATTTTTTGGGATAAGTTCATTTTGAGCATCAATATTTGGAAAAATGATTCATTCAGGTCTTCATTGACAGTGTCAATAGGAAAAATATTTAATTAAAACTCACAAGACCATTATCTTGTGTGGCACAGGTCCATGGAGATTGAATTGAATCACTTTTCTAAACGTTAAGTTTCAAAATAAACTTACCCTCAAACATTGAATCTCTTTCTAACCACTTGAAACATTGAGACGCAAAATAAACTTACCCATAAACGTTGTGACCTTCTATTGTAATTTTCCCAAGAATAAATTATTATTACCATTTTTTGGTTATTTTCTTAAGGAAGATGATTAGTACCCTGCTTTTTTTTTTTTAGAAAAACATAAACAATATTTTGAAAGCAAAGCATAATATCAAGTTCCAAGGCTTGTATTAGACAACAAGAACACACTGCAAGAACAAAATTTTAACTGTATTAGTAGAAGTTAATACTGAAACATGAGTCAAACATATGCACAAAAGCGTCAAAAATTGAAATAAACAACACAAAAAAGATCATGGAATGATCATGTCTAAATCCATTTGTTTTGAGAAAAAGTATTTGTTAATGAAAATAGTTTTTCTTTGAAAAAGTTTTATGGAAAAGTAACATATTTTCAAATATTTAGATAATTTTATTAAAATACTTTTTCTTTATTTACAATTTCGAGTTAACTCATATACTTTAAGTATAAAAAATGAAAAAAGTACATATATTATAATAAAAAAATAAATCTACTTAAAAGAAATATATTTAAAAAAATTAATAATAAATGTTTTTGAAGAGTAATGATTGGTAGATGGACTCATAAATTTATAAAAAAAATGACTTACATATTTATATTTCATAACTTTAAAAAAAAAAAAAAAAGCTATGAAAAGTCTATATTTTTCAAAGCAATGGAAAATATTTATTTTCCATTGACTGTCCCATTTTTTCTTAAAAAAACACAGAAAAATGAAAAAGATATTTTTCTGAAAGACATTTCATGGAAACAAACAGGGCTCTACTAAGCTTCTAGATTGCAGCAACCAAAACATGCGCTTTCATGTTTGTCTCCTTAAAATTCCACAACAAATTCAAAGCCATGTGCCTCCTTTGCTACTTTTGCATCAAATCTCAATGTAGATTTTTGTTGCTAATAAATTCCTATGTAGATTGATAGCATAAGGAACAAAGTTAGTTTGTTGTTTTGGCTTTGTGAGCCAATCAATAGAAACCTTGTAGTTTGTCTCTAAAATTGTATTCTCTAGATTAAATTCCTCGGCCGTTTTTCAGCTATAGTATATTGCTTGGAGATTTCAGCTTCTAAGGGTGACACACACTCTTTTAATAACTCTGTCAATACCTCTTTCGGTAATTTCTAAAATTTTAATTATAATGCATGCATAAGTATCATTAGAGATAAAAGATGCATCATTGTTTATTTTAAAACATTGAACAAGTGGGTTGATCCAACTATCACGAAAATCCATGTTGCAAGGCCCTAATCTGAAGGCATTATAACTAGCCACATGTCTTCACTTCATATAGACGTACTAAGACTATTATTCCATAAATCCACAAATTAGATATATGTCATCAACATCTCACATATATGGATACTTTAGAAATATCATGTAATAACCAGAAACTTCATAATAACAGCGTAAACCAAAGACCAACTTAATTTAAACTAAAACATCTTAAGAAAAATCTTAAAAAAATTTAGATTTATAAAAACATATAAAACTTCATAAGATATTAAATTTTTTCTATCTCCAAACCAAAACATATAAACATCAACAGGAAAATCAAGTCCATTATTGTCCCACTCATAGTCCACATAGACATTATATCCAGCTAGTCAAACACTACATGTTCATTACTTGTTCTTGAAAAATAGAAAGGAATGAGCATAAAAGTTTAATACGCTATACCACAAACACATGCAAATGAACAAGCATAACACATATTTCACATACAATCTAATATTATATGCAACAATCAATATGTTATTATCTTTGGTTAGCCGGCAAACAACATAGTTTAGAATTATTAGCCATTAGTCCTAGACCCGGAGTAACTCATGACTCTATAAAATCAATTAGTATGGAAAATAGGTAATATATACATATATTAGTGCTTGAAACTCTCACATACCTTAGGTACCGTTTTCGCACCACTCCTAGACTACCGGAATCATCTTTGTGCATGACTCTACTCGAGACAACAACACACATAGATCATCAGGGCGTTGTCCTATTAGCAATAGTCCTCCCAATCTACTAGACCCAGCCATAGACAAGCAGCAAATCAAATTTAAAGCTAGATAACAATTAATCAGTTTACAATTTATAACCCTACAAACAAAAGCAATAAATAAGGTAAGGCCATACCTGAAATCACTTTAGGAATAGGAACCCTAACTTCACCAACAATACCTAAATCATCAAATATTCAATCAAAACATCTTCTCGTATAATAATCATAAATTTACCATCATATAAACCCTAAATTAGAAAAAGACTACAAACTTTAAATTCATACACCTTTCTCCTTTGATTTGTCAAACCATAAAATCACTAAAAGAACAGGGTTTTTCTAAAAACTCCTCCAAAAAATATGAGTTCCTTCAACAAAAAACCAAGCAACTCAGAAAAGACCTCACTTTTTAGATCACCAAAGGAAAAAAAAAAATTCAACTTACCTATCTCTTTATACTTGTTCTTCCTTGATTATAGAACACTAATCTCCAACAGACTTAGGGGTTTTCTCCAAAACTCTCTTCAAAATCAAAAAAGGACCTTAGGAATAGATTACTCCTTAGATTGTTAAAGACTTGATGATAACTAACTTATCTTGATCTTTTGCTTCTTGATCTTCACTGATGCAAAGATCACTATTAGAGAGGATTTTGGAAGAATTCTATACTTAAGAATGGTTTTAGTGTAGGAGGAAGCCTAGGTTATATACGAGACAAGGAATAACTCTTTACCTTTAACAACATCTCTTAATCTTTAATAACGTCTCTTCATCTTTAATCGTGTATCTGCCAAATGACAAAGCATTTAATTATACATTATAGTTAACTATAAAACCCTCTTATTTCTAATCAAATAACACTTTTACTCTTAACTATAAATCATTTATCTTTATATTACATATATAGTGTTCCACTTTCTATTTGTTGTAAAGTTCCTAAAACTCTAAGTTGATAGCACAAGCAAATGGAATCGAGATTGATTAGCATTACTAGGATTGAAAGTCCTTTTATTACGTTCAAACTAGCAACTCCATAAGACATGGAAAATGCACCTCATGGGGCAATTACTAACTTTCATAATGTTCTTATTTCACTATGTGTTCAACTAGATCCACTTAAAGAAATCCATCCCTGATAATGTAAATTAAGCAAATCCAATCCTAGCTTTGACCACACATTTTTTATTTATAGGCTTTCTTTAGTAAATGTTTGATCGATTTTGGATGTAAATAGAATAAATAAAAATAATTATTATCAACTTTCATTCCTCTTTTGAGTAGATTATCCTTGGTGAGCAATCCATTACAAATGCTTCTCCATATGAGAAAAAATGGAAACCAAGTAGTACTAGAATCTTCCAAATCTAACAACCATTAAAATTTTTGGGATTATGCAAATTCTTAATAGTTGTTATATCATGATATGCAAACTTAAGGGAAAACTCTCCACTTGCTTCCTTAGACTAAGTAAAAATATCCTCATCGTTGGTATCTTGATCTAGAATAAGACACCTAAGGAGTTGTTTGATATTATCATCATTTAGATAAGATATAGTCTCTTCATTCTAAGTATAAAAGTCCATCCAGGTTTGAGCCAAAGTGATTTGTAATGCTTTCCATTAAAAAGGACCAAATATAAAGGATGAAAGGTTGTTTTACTAGACCAACTATCCAACTAGAATAAAAATATTTTTCTCATTTCTAGGTTTGAACTCCACAAAGTCTGTTTACTAAGTTGGTTGATTTCACAGTTTCTTTTATGAGCTTACCAAAACTAGATCTTGGAAGTTTATTCTTATTAGTTGGCAACATTTGTCTAGAATACTTTCTTGCTTTTCAACTTACAAGCAAGCTTTATAATATAGGAATCATTTCTTTGTTTTAGATTCCATTTACTTGTTTTGCCAAGCTCTCTAGGTCTTGTTACTTGTTTCCAATTCACTTTATAATAAGCACATTTGTCATTTTAAATCCCTAGAAGAAAAACCCTTACTTACATTCTCAATTTTATTAAGAATATATCTAAGACTATATAAAGCTAGTAGGTAATAACTCATGACTCCTCCTATTAAAGGTTTGATAAAAACATGCTTGCCAGCCAAGCTTAAGTTTCTAAACTTCCATCTTGCGATTTTACTTCTTATTTTATCTAAAAGAAAGTACCAATCATTTGATTTAACATTTCTATTAGGTAGGATAGGATAACCAAGATAAACTCCTTAATCATTAACTTCTCTCATTTCAATGGCTTAACATATTTGAGTTTTCATGTTATGATCCACATTCTTCAAAAAAACTATTTTGGACTCTATCGAATTCACCTTACATCTCGGTCATTTATAGGAAATCTTGAAGGCTTTCCACATGATTAAAGCATCATGTAATGAGGCACTACTCATTAGGACAATACCATTTCCAAATAAGAGATGAGATAGAGACATATGTATATTTTTAATTTTAATAGTTTTCTACCATCCTTCATCGACCTATTTTAGGATCTAGAGACTTAGCAATTCCATGGTGAGAATAAAAAGATAAGAGGTCATATGATCCCCTTGTTTAATTCCTCTAGATGACTTGAAATGTTTAGTCAATTCATCATTTGGAATCATAGAGAAAGGAAAGGAGGAAAGGTTAAATCGTATAAGTTTAGCCTACTCTATAGAGAACTGAAGAAATTGCAAGCTCTTTATTAAGAAGTCCCATTCTAGGCAATCATAATCCTTTTTGAAATCCAACTTCCAAACTATCCATTCTACGTTCACTTTCTTTCTAGACAATTTTCTCAAGAATTCTTACATAATGATCACATTATTCGGTGTGTTCCTACGTGGCACAAAACTAGTATGAAAAGAACTAATTAAGTTGTTATGCATGTATCAAACACTCTGTATAAAGATCTTGGTAACGATCTTATAAATAAATGGTTGAATAAAGGCTTATCAGTCTAAAATCGTTTGTGCTATCTTCTTAGGTATTAGCATAATTAGGCTTTAGTTTAAATCACCATGCATTATTGTACCATTTTAGATAGTAAAAATTTCCATGGTAACTCAGCAACCCACTATATCTAAGCAATTTTGATAGAAGGCAAAGTTAAAGCTATCCATGCCAACGGGCTCATTTGTTCCCATGCTTTTCAAAGCATTCCACATATCAATTATGGTGACATTTTTACTCAAATCAACCCTATTATGCTTAGTGATAAAAAGCCGCTCCTAAACACTCCCCCAAATGGAGGAACTCATCTTTCAAAGGGACATAGGTCTTCTGAAATTAGAAAGTATTTTGAATAAAAGGAGCAAATGGTAATTCCCCACTATAACCAATTGGCTCCATACATATCTTATGCTCAAAGTTAGGAGTCTATGCTTGAGTTCGTTTGCCATCAGTTTTAAGCATACAAGTCTCTAGGAGCATAAGAATTAACATAATAAATATTGTTGATAGATAGATTTAGATTTAAGGCTCCTTAAGCTCAACTTTGCCTAATTAGAGCTTAGCTTAGTCTAATAGCCCATAAGCCAACCTCCAAGTCTTGCTTAGTCATTCATGGCAAAGCTGCATAGACCAAAATCTTACTCAATCCACTCAATTTCAATCATCTCACTTGGTACATGGTCACTCCATTTGGACTATATTACCTCCCTTTTTAACGATTTTAGAAAACGGCTTAGTGCCTCAATGTCCACTACTTTGGTAACTTTCATGCATTATACCACCTCCATGATGTGCATCCACTCTCTTAAACAGCCAATCGTCATTTTTTTTTCAAAAATATCCCCTTTAGATGTTTGCTAGAGACAAAAGGGTAACATTAGGCCTAAACTATGCTCCTTTGTTTTCTCAACACCTCCTATACAATACTAACTTAAGCAATAGAGTAATTGTACTAGATTAATTATGGTGCCTACTAACTTATTCTTGTTCTGTATATTTTGACATTGATAGACTCAAATTCAATCTACTCTACTAGTAGGATTAAGGCAACAATAGCTACATATTTCAATGGTTCAATTGTGGTTTGGTATAAGTTTGAGCTTTTCAACCGTTAATGGGACTAGTCCATAAAACAAGGGTGAAATCATGTATTTTTTCTTAGATGTCTATATATATAGATGCAATATAACATACAATAGATATAAATAATGACCCATAACTATTGCTTTCTTTAGATAACTATTCATAATTACTATTTTTTTTTATGAATTCATAAAAAGTCCTTCCATGAGGTACTCATCAATTTGTTTGAAGTAATTTAGATGTTTTATTATACAACAAAGAAGTAATTTTATGGGATAAAAAGATTAACATCATAGCATTGACTTAATAATATAGACATATAATAATGTAGAGATGTAATATAATATCATATATATATATAATAGATATAGATAACTATCCATAATTATAACTTTCTCTAAACAATTATCCATAGTTACCACTTTTTTACTAAATTTTAAGAAAATCCCCCCATAAAATCCTTCTTAGTTTGTTTAAATTAATTTACTATATATTGTTATACATGTTATTTTAAGCTGGAAAAATAGTGCAGAGTCGAAAGGTCTTATGTATTGACTCAATATATGTATCTAAGAGCGCACACACACATATGCGATGCAATAAATAACTTGATCCATTTCTAGTCAATTTGACCTAATTCTAACTGTTTTAAGATTTTAATACACTCACATCTCACTCATGTTTCTAATGGGTTCTTGACTTTTTAAATTAGCTCTGATTTCGTCTAAACTATCATACTTCAAGCTTAAAGGGCACGCTAGTCCACTGTATCTCTATACCTCGATAAGAACATACAAGGTCCACTCTTATGCTCCAATTTTAACTTTTTCTCTTACCTAAAAAAGAAAAATAAATAAATAAATACAATGCTAAAATAAGGTGAGAAAATGCCCAAAAGTGGTCTACTTTATCAAACACAAATGAGTGATGATCAGTAAGAACCTTTAGGCATGCTAAATTCTAATGCAGTTAGTAATAAAAACTACCCAATAGAATCTTAGTGTCCGAAGCAGTGTAGTGTCTCTTGACAATTTTACACCCCTAATACCAATAAAATGATTATCTATCCTAAAGAGGTCATGGTACTGATCATTAGTACTACTCTACAATCATCCATAAAAATATCATTTACCGTTAGTATGACCTAATTAAAGCTTAATTTATTCTAGTAAACAAACCTATATCTCAATAACATCTTAGTCAATAAACTATGGCTAGAAATTCATTTGCATGGCAACATCGACGCCTAAACTATTACATCATTTTGGATATTTACCCCTTAAGGACTACATAAGTACTAATTGATGAGCATAATACGCTATCACTGGTAACCTTAGATTTCTAAGTTTAGGTGTAAGCACAATCAACACAACAAATATGATCAAATACAGTCAAGTGCATTTGATAATTTGAAACCTGCAAGAACATTCAATAAGAAAGCAATAGATTACTTATCTTAGTTTGCTTGTAACACCATATACTCTTGTTATCTTATATTTAACACCTTTTAAATATTCGAATTAGAAGTTTACAATGATTTACTTTATTTATTTATTTGTTTGTATCCTATATGTCAAGGCTTTTAAATTCTTCGCAAAAATTCCATTTAAGTGTTATTTTCAATGACCCAGATTAAGTGGTGTCTTTTTCCTAATTACAATAAAAACAATTGTTACATAGATTAACAATCAAGGTATCTTCATCTATCAATTGAAGCTATTGATGGCCATTTTTTGTTAAAGGCTTATCAAATCTAATCTAACTCCATATGCACATGGGTTGACTCCCTAATCTAGATGCCGACAAGCCTAGTAGTGAGGTCATCAGGCTTCATGCAACTTACCATCACTTCATAAGACATAAAAGGAAGCTATCATATTGAATCCCTTAGTTGCTATAAAGGAAAAAAGCCTACTACCTTCCAAAAGGGAACTCATCTTTAGCAAAGTCCCCAAATAACCATAAGGCGTTTGGTTATAACAAACATGGACACTTTCATAATAAATGAAGAGAAGCTTTCATCTCTAGAAAATGTACTTTCCTAATGGAAGGAACAAAGCGACACTATAAAAGTAAGATCAGATCGACTAGGTGCCAAGGCTCACCTTCTCTACTATTACTCACTATTGCCATTATGCATACTTGCCTGCTTACTAATTTAAATATTGGAGTGGTCGTGATAGCCACACTCCTGACACTTACTAGTGGTTTCTATCTTGCAAGTCCAAGAATTGCTAATCTCATAAGCCTAACTAATTTACAGTGAAGTGGACTGCAATTTCAAGGGACTCAAAGCATACTAAGTAGAATCCTCTTGGAACAAAAGCAATTAAGGTTCAAGTGATTTTCGAAAAGCAAAATTAGGGTTTTTCACTTTCTATGGTTTGGAAAAGGAAAATTAGAATTCATGATATTTTTAATTATTGCATATATTGAAGTATACTACATTAAAGCATGAAAATTATAGTCGCATAATGATAATTAAAATAGGGGTTTCCAATTCTTATAACAAGAGAGGCAAAATAAACCTTTAGTTTTCACTATTTATGAATTCAACAATTAGGATTAAGGCAATCCCGAATGTCAGAATGTAAATTTTAGGGATTTGAAAACAAATCAAAACATTCAATTTTTACTTTCGTCTCATGCCAATTGGAAATATATAGCAAATTAAGGAAAGTTCTGTTTCAATCTCTTATAAAATTCTTATTGCTTATGAGAAAATGGGTCTATTTTGATTTTCTACCTTTTTTGTATCTTATTTGTATTTTTTTATTTTGAATATAATCTGTATTTGTTAAAAAATTTTACATTTGAAATACTATCTAGTTTGTATTTATTTGTTTCTATTTTATGATAATGATAAAGGTGGTAATTGGGACGGGGAACCTATGGGCAAATTCATGTATTTTGAACACAAAAGGTTTAAAATATATATATATATATATTTATTTATTTAATACATAAAAGGAAATTTTTATTGGTTTATCTGCATAATGTGAATAAAGTAATGATATTTGAGTCTAATTTAATAGGGATTTAATGGGTAATTAATTTTTAAAAGAGAATTATATATGTAATTTTATCTTCATCTTTATGAAATTTGTTTCTTAACAAATACACCCGCCTGTGTGAATATTAAAAAACAATATAAAATGGATGAAAATAAGATAAACAAAACTTAAATACCAGATAAAATGATCCAATTAACTATGAATTCTATCTAACTGAAAAATTATAATTAATTAGGAATAACAAAGTTCTAAAAAAGAAATAAGTTTAATGAGAAGGTGCAATTTTTCGGATAAAAATAAATTCGAATGATAGAAAGTTAAAATATATAGGGTGCTCCTGTGAATTCCAACAACATGCTAAACGGGAGGGAAATTTAGAGAAAAAAACCAGTCTAAGTACAATTTCTCTCTCTGAATTTGTTTTGTCGAAATTAAGAATATCATTCACGGTAGGAAACGAGTCCTGTCCTCGGAGGAGTGAAATCATAGACTACTAACCTTTTCTTATCCCCCCAAAGCGTTTTTTTTTATATCTTTTTTCGCTCGAGCTAAATGAGAAATATTGAGAGTGGATAGATTGATTTATTGATCTATATTCTAAGTCTATTATGCAAAATCTCTCTAGTACATTCCTATTAAATGATTTTGATTCCATATGTTCAATACTAAATGGCTTCATCATAAGAACAGCTTTAATTTATCCACTATTCTTGATTTTAGAATTTCTATGTGCTATTTATCATCTTAAATATTATTTATCTTTTTTATTGGATTATTCCAACATCTATAGGAAGCTTAGATAAGGGGGGGGGGGGGGGGGGAATTTAGGGATTCATAATTTAGAACAACCATATGATAATAATAGAGTATTAATATGGTAGATTACAATGAATTTGGTTGAAGGTGGTTGAAATGCATTTATTTACACTGTGGAGGGCAAATGGTTCTGATCTGATGACTAGATGCACCAACTAAGGCGGCGTGTCCACGTTGTAATTGTGAAGTTGCGGGTGGGAAGTTGAATTGGGGAGCCTTCTTTTCCTTCGTTTCGTTAGCATCACGGTGGTTGGTGGGTGGGGACAGTGGGGACAGATTATCAGTCCAAGTATGCAGTGGAATCAAAGTAGGTGAGATTAGGATAAACACTCCATAGAAATTAATAGGTATCCAAAACATGAGACTATGTCTGTTTCAACAGCAGTTCTGTCAGGAAATCGGCATTAAATATGTTATTTAACAAAAGGGTTCGACATCACCTCCGAATTCGCTCGATTTTCCAAGAGGGGAATTAATACGAGTCTCTGAGGACGATGTCCAGCTCCAGCATGAAAAGCTGACAAAATCAGGAATTAATATTTCAGGTGAACTTAGTTATTTTGGAGGTTGGACACATAATAAATAAATATATAAATAATCAGCGTAAATTAATCTGTATTAATATTGTATCGTGGATTGGTACGCATTGCAGCACAAAGTACAAAACATTTCACATGATATATGTATTCAATATATAATGAAAAAATAGCCATTTATAATACGGTCAACGACAAAAACGGCACTTACTTTCACGAAAAGTTGAATTATGAAATTTCGTTTTAAACAGTAAATATCTTAATAAAGTTTCGGTAAACTTTTTTTATATTTAAATTTTTTATTTTAATAATTTAGTACCTACATAGAGTTTTAGTAGTTTTTTTTTATGAAAAATATTCTCAAAAAATTTATTCAGATACTAAAATTATCAAAACCAAATTTAAGTTACCTGATCAAATTTTTTGCGAAAATTCAAATATCAAATTATTCAAAATGAAATTTCAGATATCTGATGAATATTTTATAAAAATTCATGTACTATTTTTTATATTAATCCTTTATAATAACTATATGTTACCTTTTTATCTCACATTGTTCTAGTCGAAATTCTAATTTTCGCTTCCGAAAAATTAAGTAAAATCCATAACATGTTGCCATGTAGCAAAATATTTCTTTATATCTTAATTAAGAAGTGACTCTTTGATTTTTATCCTCCAAAATCTTTATTAATTTTCCAATTAATAGTTGAAATCATCCAAATTTTGATACTAATTGGAACATTATTATAATATCATCTTTTTTCCCTTATAATTTCAATTTTTATTACATGTAGCATCAAAATGGGATAAATTGATGGAAATTAAAAGAATATAAATGAGCCAAATCTATTTAATATTTAATTAAGCTGATGGAGCTTCTCACTAATCTTGTCATGAAAATTTAGGACCTTCCGTAATTTTAGAACTTCCTTTATAATTGTTCTATAATTTCTTTCCATCCCTTTAAAATAATACTTTTCCATAATCTTATAACGTTTATAATTTAAGAAAAAAAATCTAAAGTCTCTTTTTGATGATATCGGTCTTATAAGTTATTTAACAATTCAAATTCTTATAAAATACATCAATTAATACGTTTATTATTAATGATCAATATTACTGAATGGTACTGTTTACTGGACAAAAAAGTTTCCTAACTTTTGATTTTACAATTTCAATGTTTCCTCCTCTTTCGCAATAATCATCAATCTGTAATCAATTTTACATCTTACTAAGAAAAGATCTATGAAGTGATAGGTGTGAAGTATATGAATGTAATTAATATTTTCATTTTAGAACTTTCTAGTATTTCGACTCTCTGTAAATTTGGTATTTTCTGAATGATGCTAGGTAATTTTTTATCGGCAGATGCCTATCAAAGACGGAGAGAGAGAGAGAGAGCAATATTTACATGCTCAAAGTCGTAAATATAATGATAACTAAAGTTTACCAAAACGTTTGGATAAACACGTAAAAAATGTGCAACTCTGTACGTAAGTAATGTGTTGTCACATCATTATTCAAAATTAACTTTTTCTACCGATTAATTCCTTTAACAGCCATTACATTGCACAGTGTAAAGTTAATTTAATTGGGTTTTTTTTTTTTTTTTTTTGCCTCTTCACTTGACAGGTTTTTCCTTTCCTATATGCACCACTTTTACTTTTTATTCACTTTATTATACAACATGAATGGAGTTTTTAATATTTTATTTATTTTTGTTCTAAGAATACTATCAATAGTATTGTAATCTAATGATATTAATATCAATCTCTCAAGCAGGCTAAACTCTATTTAAACTCGTCTCTTGTATTGTAATGGCTTAAAAAAAATATTCATGTTTTAAAAAGGTAAAAGGAGGACTTTAGACTTTTTTATTTTTTTCAATTGAACGAGCCATCAAAATGGATGATGATGTGTTAATTCAAGCAATGTTTTATGAATACAAGATACCATACATGCATCTTTCTCACAGTGTAAAGTTTTTTCCTCACTTGACAAGGTTTTTGCTTTCCTATATACACCACTTTTTACTCTTTATTTACTTTATTATACAACATAAATGGAGTTTTTAATATTTTATTTATTTTCGTTTTAGGGATCCGTATTGCAAGTGGTCTTATAATATAATGGCACTAACAGCAATCTTCCAAGGGCTAAACTATGTCTAAACTCCTCTCTTCCATTGTAATGGACAATATATATATATATATATATACACACACACACGTTTTAAAAAGGGTAAAAGGAGGACTTTGGGCTTTATCCTCCTCTTCTTCTTCTTCTTCTTCTTTTTTCAATTGAAAGAGCCATCAAAACGGATGATGATGTGTTAATTCAAGCCATGTTTTATGCATATGAGTACTATACGTGTTATATTAATGATATGATATAATAGAAAAAATTATAAAAATATGATATGGTTAATATTTTCACAAACTCATAATAGTAAATACAACAAGAGGTCTTGAGCAGTGATAGTAGTTGTGTCTCAGCATCATGTGTCTTGGCAATGAAATAATTGTGCCATAGCATGCTTCATCTTGGAAAATCATCATTAACTTTGCAATTAAATGAAAAGATAAATGATACTTGTTTAAGAAAACAACTTTATTTCATTCCACTATTTATAGGCATACCCTGTGTTTATTTATACATTTAAAGATAACAAGTTGATTCATCCCCCAACATTTGTCGAAGTGTGGGACAAATCATTAATTGATATTAGATACTTTAAGTATTAACATATGGTTAGTGTGGGCTAAGAGAGAATTGTTATGGATATTGCTATTTTTAATGATAACTCTTTTCCTCCCCTTTCTGTACCTTGCTTGGGATGATTTTTTAACATGATTCACATTTTAGTGATATCAACAAAATTTAGGATTGTTCTTCTCATCTATTGTGTGTGGGTACTCAACCTTCAGTAATTTAATTATCATATATTGTAGCAGGATAATGGTAAGTCAAGTGCCTATACTTTTAATTTTTAGTAATTTAGTATATCATCTTTAGATTTTAGCAAATCAATGCTTATACTTTCAAAGTATGTGCGATTCAGTGCATCTATTAAATAATATTCAATAAAGGTTTATTTTGCTGATAGGATATTAGCTGGTCAAATGTTCTACTTTTAATTTATGATAGTTATTTGCTAGTTTGGTACTGCATATTTAGATTTTGATAATTTTTTGACAAGTGTGTGCTATTATCATGTCACCAAAATGAATGTCCATTAAATGTTGTTTAACTGAGGCAATAAATCACACATACATTGAATGTACAAGCACTAATTTACCAAAATTTAAAGATATGACTCTAAATTGCTAAAAATTGAAAGTACATGCACTTACCTTATCTTTATCCCTATTGTAGCCATTGAACAAATATAGCATGGAACTTCCCTACCGAGCATAGCAGAAAGAGTTCTTTATTGAACTTCTTTACATGTCATTTCTTGACTTTTTACCACTTTTAAAGACTTTGCCCTTAGCTAAAGACATGGATGTTGTTATCTGTTGAATTTGCTATCTTTTTGTCATTACCTCACAAAGGGGCATACTGTAAACCCCGGTTTTTCTAGTTACTAAGTAAACTTCGGAAATCGGAAACCAAAACCCTAAACCGGATTAGTTTGAGCTTGAAAAAGGAAACCTAGGAACCCTAGATCCAGCTTTTCTTCTATTTCAATTTAAAAGAACCTCTATAGAATAATTTAATGTGGATTATTGTTTTAAATATATTCAAACCATAAAAAGTTCTTATTCCAAAAATTTTCTACTACGGGCCTTCTCGAGCTCCATTACAAAAAAGCAAGCTCCGAAACTAGAAATTCAGAAAAATATTCTAGAATACTCTTTAGAACCGAAATTTTAAAGGATTTCAAAAATATATGCTTTATAATTTTTCGGGTTATAAAAATTATAGTTATAGCCTTTTTCCCACATTTTCTTTACTACCGGTAAAGTAAATGTCTTGTCTACTATTTATTACTATTCACAAGTACAACCTACTATACACAACCCATACCCTAGTCTTACAACATTACAAACACTCAATTATATTTTATTTTCCAAGAATTTTTGTCTCTTAACAAATTATTACATTTAATACTTTTATTACATATATTACAATTTAAAACAATTTCAAATCTCTCTCTCTTTTCCCCATTGAAGCCGACGCAACCAACCGCCCCGCCCCCACCCCTCCGCCCCCAACCCATCCAACCTATTTTGACTCCAATTTGCTTCATTTTATTTCTTTTTGTAATACAAACAAACCTTAATTTCACTTAATATAAATAGTCTTTTACCTTCTCTCTCTTTCACTTTACTTCATTTGTTTCAAATTTCACAAAAACTCTCTCTTTTTCCTCCTCTTGCCGTGACTCTCATCCACCATCACACACACACACACACACAAAAGCTTCATTTCTTCTTCATTTCTCATCTATTTCAAGCTTTAGGTGATGAATCTTTAGCCTCTCTACCATTTAATCTTGTAATAGCAAGATTATTCATGGGTATTTTCACTTTAAATCCCATGAGCACTTGTTAGGGATAGGAAAATACTAATACATGAATATCAAGCCATCACAAGAGTGGATCTTGTGTTTGATTAAGTTTTTGTTGAAATATCTTCATGTTCATGCATGTAGAAGTAGAGTAAAGTAGAGATCTAGCATAAAAATCCATGTTCATGCTTTTAAACTTCATTTCATACATCATGAGTAGTAGATCCAGCTTTTAGATGCTTATACCATACTTGACATTTATGATCTTATGGATAATTTATGTTTTTATGCATTAATGCTCATAAAGGCTTTGTTTTGTGTATATAGATGTTGTAGTTGGTAGATCTTTAGGCAAATAAAATAAGGAACTTACAAAGGAAAAATTTTTGTTTGAAATGTTCAAAGACAAATTCGTATGATTTCAAAGCCCTATTTTAAAAACCTTTTTATCAACTCTAAAACTCATGTTTTATGTGAAAAATGAAGGATATAGGTAATAGATATCATTGAGTAATGATTTTTATAAGTTGAAATGAGTTTTGATGAGATTAATGTGTAAACCAAAAGGTAGAAACAATATAGAAAATGTTTAGTTACTACTCAATTTAGAAAATTCGTAATTTTGGAGTAATGCTATGAAAACACTATTTTTCAACTCAAAATGAAATTTTTATGTAATAAATGAAGTCCCTAAGGAATAGGTATGGTAAAGTCTTAAATTTTAATGCATTAAACAAGTTTTTCCCAAAAGAATCATCCAAAAATTTAATTTCTAAAAATTCGGATTTTTGAATAAATCCTATTTGAAAAATATTTGCAAAGTGTAAGATGCAAATTTTTATGTAGAAATGAAGGCTTAAGTAATAGGCATAATGAAGACTCAATTTGAACAAGGATAATTTGATTTTCTTAAGGAAATAAATCCAAAACAAAGGGGATGGTCAAAGTTAAGAAACTAGTTCTCTTGAAGGCAAATAGTCATGGAGTTTCACAAATAAAAAGTTCCTTAAATTTTCCTTTTATTAAATAATGTCAAGAGCATGCATGTATCAAGTTCATAACATGCCATTCATGATAGGAAATCATCAATATTACATGTATGGTTGATCTATATGCTAGAAACATCACAAACATCCACAAAACTATTTTTCGGAATTGGAATTTTCAATTGATCGGAACTAATCAGATTATTTCATGACCTAATCATTTTTGAAACTTGAAAATAATGTTAGGAATAGATATATCTTTCGAAGTAGATAGAGATCGGTATATAATATGCTCAATTCTGAGTTAAAATGAGTTAGATATAGTCATTTGAAGTTAGGACTCTAGCTTATGCGAAAATTGACGAACTTAGTAAATAGAATTGTTATAGTATGGTTTATGATTCTTGGATTCGATGTTGAAATGCTTTGAGAACTATTATTCAAAGAAGATTTTTGGATCAAGTATTGGAGGTTGTTCACGAGCCAAACTTGGTTGGGAATTATTACTTAACTACTACTTTTGGGTTTTATAGGTTTATCTTTGATCCGAAGGGTATACTATCAAAGATTTGAGGGCAAATCTTCATGACCACAGGGGATATGATATTTATCATGGTTCCGTTGAATTAATAACTTGATCTAGATTTAGGGGATTGATGAACTTAACTCAACAAATCATTAATGAACCAAATGAAGGAAAAATGGAGTATTTATAAGGCTATACAATGCACTTTACTAATTGATATTATCTAATGTGCTTAAGCATGGAGGAAATGCAAGACTTAAAAGAAATATAATCATTGTTAAAGCACACACTCGTGTCCAAGATGGTGTTTGAATCAGAGCAAGCGCATAAAGCCACAAAAGGTCACATGGTCTATGGTATGCCCATGCCGATGATGTTAGGTAGATATACGACCATGCCCAAGACCGTAAGAACATTGTTTGTGAAGAAGAAGCTACAATGGAAGACACTGCTTGTGGTGCAGCTATGCTTAGGCCGGAGTCTATAGTACATGACCAAGTTTCTAGCTATTTCAAGGTTTCATTACTTGTTTGTTGTTGGTATGCCCCGACACACGGCTGTAGGGAGCAAAGTGTCTTTATGCCCTATTTTAGTTGCCTATTTTTTAGTTTCCTTTTATATTATTTTGGCTTTTATGTTCTCATGTTGCCTTTCCTTGACTTGTAGGACTATATAAGGATCATTAAGGTTATGTTAATAGAAGTCTACCTCTCTTTGATATCTTTTGACCTTGATTATGGTCGATTGCCTTTATTGACTTTCTTGGAATTGTTTCCAAAACCCTATTGAGTAATATTGAGTTTTTTTCAAGATTGTTCTTTGTTGTTTCAATCGATCATATGTCATATTGATGGAGTGAAACAACTAGTTTGATTCTTCTTTTGGTATCATATATGAGAAAACAGATTGTTCATATCGTCTATTTCATAGCATTTGATTATAAAAAATCCATATAAATCATAAAACAAATCCTATAATTCTATACTTCATAGTCATCTGGGAAATTTTTTCGTGTAATTCTGACATGGAGTTTATTCGTATTATCTTAGTATTGAATTGAATGCTAATTTTGGATTAATGGATCAACACGTAATAAATTAGTAAGATCGAATTCTCATATCTTGTTGAATTTATCATGGGTGTGGTTTTGATAGAGATTACTTAGAGAAGAAAGGTAAGTTAGGGTTTGTTTCTTGAGAGATAAGTTATTGTCTATATTGAATTTCTTAGTGGAGAAGAAAAAGGATCTTGCATTGCAAATTTTTTTTTATTGCGTATTGTTTGGTTATGATCATTGTGTGTGGTGATTGTCTTCGAGGATTTATGTGGTATGATTGGGAGCTTGGTGAATTTTTCCAATATCTATAATTTGTTTGGAATTTCAATGATTTTAGAGAACTATACTTCTTATTTTATCAATCGATGAATTTATACCCTTGCAAGATAAAAGATTCATGGAATAGTATAAGGTAATACGGTTGCCTATTAGTGTTAATCCATCTATTAAAGACGGGGATGTAGAGGATTTGTTTCAATTAAAGATCAATGTTAATGGTGTAGTATGTGTTGTTATTATTGATCATGGTTTTTACGTAATATTGTAGTCAAGGGTATGGTGGATAGAATGAAATTACTAACCATGATTCATCCACAACCTTATTATATCAAGTAGAAGGATAATGAAGAATTGACTTATGTTATTGAATAAGTTCAATTGCCTATTTATCTTCCAAATCAATATTCTGATGAAGTTTTATGTGATGTAGTGTCAACTACTATTTCTCATGTTTTACTTGGAAATCATTGGGTAAGTGATAGAAGGGCAATTTGTGGTGAAAAGCATAATCGATATTCTTTTAAGATAATTAAGAAGAAAAGGTTAATATTATTACCTATGAGTTTGACTCAGTTTAGGGTTATTAAATAGAGATGAATCCTCCTAAAAGAGGGTTGGATAGGGTTAAGCTAGAGGTGAGGCTCATAGATGGTGTTTTTGAGTTCTTGATGGAGATGTTGTAGATGAGCCAAACATGTCAACAATTGATAGGGAACAAGTTTCTACAGATGCAATACTAGCTCAAAAGGTTCCTATAATTGTAAGTGTTGACAAGAGAGTTGGGAATGATGATAAAATAATAACAGTAGAGGAGCTAATTGAAGAAACGAATAATCAAGAAGATTAACTTATGAAGATGGCCTTTGAGGAGAAAAATACACTTACTGGTATTCAAATGCATGATATAACACCTTATTGTTGACTTCTAATGATTGCAAATGTTTATCCTTGATGTGTTCCATCTGAGTTTAACAATTAATTCCACTAATCCTTTCCCAATATCAGATTAACAATAGGCAAGTGCACCTATCAATTGTAGTATAGGAATGGCTTATGGGTCATATTCCTTGGGATCCTGACAATTACTATTACTCGCCCTTTCAATTATTATCTAGCAATCAATTCAATGTAGGTTTAATTACTATTTAATTAATAATTCTAATTTTAACTATATTAACTACCAATTTTTATCACAATAACATATAAAAACATAATTTTAACAAATTATTAACACAATATACAGAAAGATTACTCCATCATATTAACAGGAATTAACTAAATTCATCCGCAAATTACTTATCTGCAGAATTCTTAATTCATGATCCTTATTCTCATAATAGATCAATCCTAATCCTAATTGCATCTACTAGAATCTCTTCTAAGTTAATAGCCAATTCAGAATTGCATTAAAGCTCTTATTATTCTCAAATTCTTTGAAAACATGCAGCAAACTTCTTATTAACATCTCTATCAACAAGAGTAGTTTGTTCTAGTGCCTTAGATCTATTCAAGGGAATTGTTTCTCAACCTTTTCCAATGAGATCTGATGTAGGAATATGTCGTGCACTACAATTTCCTAACTTTATTTGAAGACCCAACACTAGAAATTCGTAATTAAACAGATTTATAACAGATATATATGATTCTTGTTAATATGACTTCGTAATAAACTAATCACTACTCACTCATACTTACATGTGAACACAGACATATAACAAACATAATAGAAACTAAGATAAACATTCAATGAACAAGATAAGAGAAGAAATAAAACCCCTTTTTAATGATTATGAAGTGGTTGTACAAACGAACACTGGATCCAATCGACTTTCTCAAGTTCTTCTTGGAATCGACTCTCTCTCCTCTAAATTCTTTTCTAAAATATATGATGTGATATCTCTCCTTCAGAACGAATCACCCCTCTTTATATTCTATGGGGGTCGTATTTAAAAACACGACCTTTTACTAAAACAAACTAAACAGTCATACTGTTTCAAGAAGACGATAATGACCCATTTCTAAAAGTCACGACCGTACAATACTCATTTTCTTTGTAAACATGCATCTTGTACGGTCGTACAAAAGGGAGTGCTCAATACTGGAATCATTCTTCAAGCATGTACGGGCGTGCAAACATAAATCTCCTTCAATTCCTTCTTCATCACCACATGTACGGCCGTACAAGTCGAATTCGCTTCAAAATTACTTGGTGCACGGGCGTACAAGACCCCGTACCAGCCACTGGCTTGCATTTTCTTCACTTTGAGAGTTGTACGGCCGTACATCAAGTCTCCTTTTATGCATCCTTGCTGATTTGCTTGAATATTGATTGGATTCTCCACATTTTCCTTCCTTATATTACAATTATGTTCAAAGTTGACCTGACATATATATATATACCAATTAAGCACCTTATCTATTAAGAATCCCATCAATTATATTATAAAATAGACTCAATTTGTCAATTAAAATGATGATAAATTATGCCTATCAATCCTCTTATCTTCTATTATCCAAACTATTCCACCATGATTTATTATTGGGATTAAATGGTATTGGAAGACATTGTTCTTCTATCGTGTCAGTAAGACCTTACAAGATGTTTGTTGCTAATAATTGGGATAAGTTAAATCAAAAGGTATCAACGTTTGGGGACAAATTCATTTAAGGTATCAACATTTTAAATAATTCAAAAGATGTATAAATGTTTGACAATGTTTGATAATGTGTATTTAATAAGGTAATAATGTTTTACAAAGTTCATTTAAGGTATCGACATTCGAATTAGTTTTCAATCAAATTTCTTAATTTACTATCAATGGTCAATTATTAATACCTTATTTGATTCACTTTACCAAAGGTTGATACCTTTTTTTAACAACTTAAAACATTGATACATTAAATGGACTTACTCCCTAAATGTTGATATCTCTTTTTAACCACTCAAAATATTGATACCTTAAATGAACTTACCCTCAAATGTTAATACCTTTTGATGTAATTTTCCCTTAATGATTGGGAATGTATTGATGGTTATTTGTGTTGGTATGATATTTTTCTTACATTAGTGTTTGTGTAAACGGGGTAAAAAATATTTGGCAAATTGAGATTATATGGAAATTTGGAGAGGTTAGATTTTTACTAACAATCACAGATATGTCTTATCTCAATGTGTAGAAGTGTTCATGAAGAGAGTCTCGAGGGTGATCATGCAATGCAGGTAGATAATATTGGTGGTGTAGATCATGATGTTGATGGTGAAGGCACATAGGATGTTAGTGTAGAGAAAATAGATGCTACAACAGTTGTAACATGTGACCTTGGATAAGAGTTACCTTTTGATATTTGTGTACTTGAGTTGGAATCACTTCCATTCTCTTCAAGAGCTACTAATAACCACAAGTATTATCATATCCTTTATGTCATCCTTCTTTAGGTTTTGCACTAATCATTTGATGGAGTTGGGGAATACTATTGAGTATGCTAGCTATTTTACCTATGAAGTCAAATGAATATACTTTTGAAGTCTATTGGAGTCTTACGGATGGTTATGTATATGGCAAAGTTCAGTTTTGGTTTGGTGTGACCATTATGGTAGGAGTAGTACTATATGTGTGGCCTATTTGAGTCATTACCTCACTAGATGGTTATGTTCCTTCTTATTTTCATTGGCTGAAACCAATGTTATTGGTTCTATTATTGCAGAGTTGGATGGATATTTGTATCGGAAGAGTGTATTGTGCGTACATGACACTATTAAGGAGAAAATTATGATGTTCAAACTATTGGCTACTGATTTGACATATGGAAGTAATCATAGTGATCGATGGTTGATAGAATATGCTATACATCAAGTTTCCCATTACGAAGTAGCATATAGTATGATCATTGACTGTAAACCCTAGATTTTTTTTTCAATAAAGTTAGATATGAACCTTAAAGTTAGTATTGAAACCTAAAAACGGAAAATCGAATCAAGTCGATTCTAAAACCTAGAAACCCCAAATGAAACCCTGAAAATTCAATAACCCTAGAATGTCAAATGAATTAGGTTAAAATCAAACCCTATATATTGATTGCTTTGGAAGCCTATTGTCAAAACCGAAACAAGAATTTGATAAAACATCCGATATAGAAACCCTACGATAGACAATTCTAATATCCAATTACTAGCATGAAATTGAAGATATCACATTCAATTAATAATTAATAATAAAATAATATAATTTTTTTTCTAATAACATATTAACTTATCAAGTTAGAATTTCATCGGTCAAATCAAGTGTATCGTATATTTGAATCTCTACTATTAAAATAATTGTCATTTCTACAACATTATTCATCACTATTCATTACTATTCGCATTAATCTACTTATGTCACTATTCTACCTACTCTATATCTCCACACTTACTCTTACAATACCGTATCCTATACCATCAAATCTACCACCTATCAAATCCTCTCTCTCTCTCTCTCTTTTTCCTCTAGAACCGATGCTAAGGCATCCCCTCTCTTTCTTATTTTCTTTCATTTCCCTCTCTCTTTTACCTCTATAGATACCCCTTTTCCTTACAAATTTGTTTCATGACTTTACAACTTATTATTAACACCTTCTACACACTTGCTTGGTTTTTTTTTTTCTTTTTGTTTCAGTTTTGGTTCATACTGATCATTGACTGAGTTTTTCAAATTTATAAATGTTTTCTAAATCAGTTTCAATGATTGTGGTCTCACAGGGCAAGCGCACCCATCAGATGTGGCATAGATAGTGAATTCGGTCGGTCTCAAGGAAATAGTTGGCAGCTAGTGTACTTCCAACTTCACCCATTGTCTAGCCAAAAAAATTTAGAAAAATCACAAAGAAAAAGGAACTATGCTAAGTTAGGAATATTCACAAACATTTAATGGGTAAAATAAGAAATAAGCCTGTAATTTCTATGAAACAGCAACTTAGAGTTACTTCACCAATTCCTTATCAGAATGATTTCTTAAAAATAATAAACTTCTTAAAAGCTGTTTGAATTGTGTGTTTATACTGTCGGATTCTCTAATTTAAACTAAAGCTTTTCTCGAAGTCGGTAGTTTAGATCTAGCCAAAACCAGTAATATGAAATTCCAATTAGACCTGCATAAAGAATAAGAATCTAGTATTACGAAAAAAAAAAACTCAGTGAATTTTTAAAAAAGTGATAGAAAGTCTTCACCCGTTCCTCGGCAAGAGGTAGTTAGGATCGACTCCATTAGTAATCACAGATTTATTCAATTGAATGATCTCTCGATCTATCCAATTAAAACCAATTGTGGATCTAAAAGAGTGCATCACTCCTTTAAAAACCACAAATTTAAGCTCAGGTCACTAATTACAAATACCCAATCAAATTAACTTGAAAGCGCATTTGAAATCAACTCAATCAGGAATTGGATTCGTAATCCCTAAGCTGTAGGAGTTTATTTTTCCATGGATTTATCAAAATTAGCACAAATTATAAGAAATAAAATAGATTTGAAAGATTAATCAATTAATTGCTCAGAAATACATAAAAATTACAAATATCAGGTTTAATTGATTTTACCCAGAAAATAGAAGAAATTCTCAAGTAAGAACAAATGGAAATTCTTTCACCCAAGAATCCTTCAAAAAACTAATCTACGTTAATATACTAAGTTACACTGTTGGTACATATCTTACACGCATGATTTCCCATCTATTTATAGGTTGTTGGGCATAGAAAACATGACTTACTTTATTGACACATGGTAGATTCTTTCTAACAGAATTTGTGATACTTTTCTATGTGCGCAAATGATCTATGAAAACACTTATCGAGGGTCGCGTGTGATATGTTGGTCGAGACTTGTATAAAGCAAAATTAGGCTCGACTTTAGGAATTTCCAAAGTAAACTGTGTGTTTTAGTCCATTGCTCTATCGAAGGTAAAATTGTGAATGTCGAGGCTCGTATTGTTGAGGCTCGAGGTAATTATGATGAAGAATTGGTTTGTCAAAGCATTTGTCGAGGGTTGAGATTTGAGGCTTGAGTTTGACGCTCGATAGTCTATTTTCTCTAGAATGATGCTTGATCACTTTGATTGAAGTCGATGGTCATATTGGGGGCTCGTAGTTAAGGCTCGATAGATGAATTTTTCGCCGTTTTCTTCCTTTGTTTGGCTTTGGCTGTGACATTACAAGGCTCGACTTCTGCAATCTTGACTTTACTTGTTGTTTTTGCTCCAAATCTGATTAAAACACTTTGATTATTCCTTATTGGATTCTAAGAGCTTCAAAACAACATTATTTATCAAAAACATAAGTTTGACAGGATTTTATAAAAAATTCTTAACAAAATAAGCTCAAAATCCTATGAAAAATATAAAGCAAAAATGACTTATCAACACTCAAAGCTCTCTCACATTTCTCTCCTTGCTCCCTCCTCCATTCATACCACCCCTTCCCTCTCTTACACCATCTCTTGGCCCTCTCTCTATCTTCCACAATCTTACACATTTCCACGTTCTTCTTTACATAAAAACCCTTAAACACTCACTTACATTATGTATAGCTTCTCATGTATGGCCCACAACACCATTTCCTTATGATTTTCCCTATGATGCATTAAGTTTGGAGGAGGAAATGTGTGGCATCATACTTTGTTGTATGTTTACACTTATGTTCTTTTACTTTATGCACTCTAATCTAACTTCACTAACAATAACATGATATAATGTATGTATTGTATGTATATCTTTAGGGCCTAAAAGCTCACTAATCTAACTTCTCTAACCCTAATCTAACTTGCTATATATGTATATGTATATGTATATATAAGTTAGAGCATCGTGCTCACAAACTTCTCTGACATAACTTGCAATTTATACTTTCTTGCAATTTATTTATTTATTTACAATCTATTTATTTAATCTTTTCATGCTCTATGTGAGGTAGTATTTTACTATGTCAAACCCTCATATCTAGGAGCAAAGATGGTAGATATGGAACTTAGAACAAATGAGTTCCATTCCTAACCATAGCATAAAGTTATGACTAACAAAACTTGATTTACAAACTCAAGTCATTAGCTTTAACTTTTGGTGCCATGATGGCCAAAAGTTTTTAAACTTCAAGAATAGAAAAGTGAGGATTGTAGATTCTCATAATATCATTCTCTTGTTTAGGGGCCTAGCACACAAAAAGTGAAAAGTTCAAGCTTCCATGAACCTTTTCACCAAGAAGGTATTTTATTTGAACCTTATGTTTTCTTCTTAAAACCTTGGATATGGTGACTAAAAACATATTTTGAAAAATATGAAATGAAACTCCATCCCCTCTTTACTATGAGTGTTAAGACCTTAGAAACAAACGAGGGAAATGGAACTTCATTTTCCTTTCTTAGTTTACTTATTTTCAAAAGCTTTTAAAGTTGATCAAGCAAAAGTTTTCCTTTCCTTTTCACCAAATGTCATGATTTACAAGAATCTAAAGGGGGTATTTCAACTTTGAGTTTTCATTTTTAAAGACTTTATGAACATGAGCAAACTACATTTTCTTCCTTTTCTTTTCAAGCCAAGAGCCTAAGGCTCAAGTTTATATCACAACTTATTTTATTCTCAATAGGATAATTTAAGTAAACCTATAAAAAGAATAGCCATGGCACTAACCTTCTTTCTTTTATCTTTATGTGCAAGTTTATTCCTATTAAAGCACTATTAGTTAAGTTGACATAGAAGTCATTAAGATAATGATGATTTTACTTCTATTATTCATGTTTTGCTTATATTCATGCATAGGACTAAGTCTCATGCATGCTAGGAAGCTTTCATGGAGTTTAAGCTTTAAAAAAAAATACCAAAACAAAAGTAAATTAAGTAGAGTCGCATTCTGACCCCTACTGATACAAGACCATACTAACCTCATGTGATTAATATAACATAAAAAATGGATAGAGCATTTAAAATTGTAGAAATCGACTACTTATATGCGAAAATCGGACTTAAAATGACTTATTTATGTTTGTTTAAAGGTTTAAACTAGACAACTGGAAAATATAACAATAATAGAAACTCTAGAAGTAGAAATTTAGATCAAGTTAGTTTGAAATACTAATTTAAGGTATTTTCTTGGTCAGGAGGAGAGGATCCCAAAGTTCCATTTTTTGAAAACTATTTTAACTAAGGATTTGTATCATGGCCGAGTGAGTTTTCTCTTATGATTTACATATCTTGTTTATGCTTGTAAAGTAGTTGCACCACCTTTGATAAATGAAATATAAATTGAATATGTACGAGGATTTACTAATTATGTATACGCTTCTTTATATGTGTGATAAAGGATGATAAGCATATCGTAACCTTAGATTGATTAGATATATGTCTTTTGTTGATCTATATATATGGATTGTGTGTATCTGAAGATTGTTTAGTCATCCTTAAACAAACCATAATATGAATTGGCAAAAAGAAAGAAATGGTCATGCATCGCACAACAAGTCACATGAAGAAGGCTGCTACTCCTACATGAGGGATCAAGTGTTCCATAAGCCAAATAGTGTATACCCTGCTTTAACATGAGGAACTAAGTTGTTCGAGGAATATGATCGCATGGAGGAGCCACATCGGATTGTTTGTTGCAGGTAGGTGTCTAAGGACTAGTAATAAAGGTCATGGCGACCATTTACATAGCATTCCCTAACCCTTGTCATGGAGAACGTAAATCCATTTTATATATAGTTTTCGATTGACTTTATATATATACTTGGTTGCATCATGTGTTTATTGCATAGCATATGTTAATCTAACAAACTTATTTGGTTTAGTTGTCGTTGTATGGTATGTATAAAGGGGATTATCTCACTAAGTAAGTGGTATACATATACCCTATAGATTTTTATTGACGCAAGTTTTATCTTTGACTTTGTCCCAAGAATAGGATGCTAGAGGTAAATATCCCAGAGGACCTTAAGCTTTTGGAAGAAGTTGGTGAAGGATTAGAAGACTAGACTTCTTTTAAAATCTCTTGTGTTATATTTGTAAGGCTTGTCTATATTTTTGATGATCTTAGATAACTATAAACTAAAAACTATTTATGGATTTAACAGGAGACTGTCCCTAAAACTATGTAATATTTGATGACTAATTAATTTATTTGTAGTACTCTTACCTACAATCTTCTATTATCTTCTTGAAATGCACTATTCCTCAAGTATTTTTGTTGTTGTGAGTACGTCTTGTGCATAATATGAAATCCGTTGCTTGACTAAGATAGTCATTTCTATGTTTCTGTGTTATGTCCAGTAGGCTGTCACATTTTAGGTACCTTTGGGGGCATGACATTGATCCTTCAATTTCTATGGTGCCTTTTCCATTTATTTTGATTTATTATTGTACTAGATTTATGCTGGATGGATGTCACATATATGATATACCTTTATGCTATGATGGGAAAGACATGATGCATTATCGAAGATGCTATGTTAGTGTGAAAAAGGAATAAAAATGTATTTTTTTGATATATATTCTTCTTAAAACATTTACACAATACATAGGTATTTATATACGTACAAGAGGTATAACTCTACCAAATCTACCTACCAACTCTACCTACAACCTTACCTACTTTACATACAAACTCTACACTCCCCCTCAAGCTGGAGCATACAAATCATATGCACCAAGCTTGTTACATATATTCAATACGAGAACTTCTTAAAGATTAGTCAATATATCTGCAAACTGATTATTTGAATTAACATGACTAGTGAAGATGCAACCAGATAAGATCTTTTTCTGGATGAAGTGACAATCAATCTCTATATGCTTAGTTCTCTCATGAAAAACTGGATTGGAAGCTATATGTAAGCAACCTGGTTATCACAAATTAGCTCCATTTGTGAAGTTTCACAAAATTTTAACTCCTCAAGCAACTGTTTCAACCAAATCAATTCACAAGTTGCCAAAGCCATGGCACGATATTCTGCTTCTGCACTTGATCTAGCAACAACATCTTGTTTCTTACTTTTCCAAGATACCAGGTTGCCTCCAACAAGAATACAATACCCAGATGTAGATCGTCTATCAGATGGAGAACCTGCCCAATCAGCATCAGAATATCCAACCACTTTAGAGTGACATGATCCTCATATAGTAAACCTTTACCAGGAGCATTTTTCACATATCTAAGAATTCTGATCACTGCATTCCAATGGACTAGTGCAAGGAGACTGAAGAAACTGACTGACAACACTAACTGCAAAACATATATCAGGTCGAGTAATAGTAAGATAATTGAGTCTTCCAACCAAACGACGATATCTTCCTGGATCTTCAAAAGGCTCCCCCTGTCCTGGTAACAACTTCACATTGGGATCCATAGGAGAATCCACAGGCTTGCAATTAAGCATCCCTGTTTTTCCAGTATATCTAAGACATATTTTCTTTGAGAGAGGACTATACCAGAACTGGATTGAGCAACTTCTATGCCAAGGAAGTATTCTTAACAAGCCAAGATCCTTAGTTTGAAAATGTTTGAAAAGATGTGCCTTCAATTGAGTAATACCATGCTGATCATTACCAGTTATGACAATATCAATCTACATACACTAAAGTATATGCATTTTCTTTCAGATGTGTGCTTATAGAAAACTGAGTGATCAGATGTACTACGAATCATTCCAAACTCCATTACAACAGTATTGAACCGAATCTACCTACCAACTCTACCTACCAACCTTACCTACTTTACATACAACTCTACAGTTAGCATGCTATTTTCGGCCATTCTAGAAGAATTTCACATTTCTAGTATGGTAATGATCGATAGAGGAACTTCTCATGTGAATATGTGTGATTATTTTAGGAAGTTGATTTACTATGATTCTTACTTTATAGCTTATAAGATGACCAAAATGGAGAGTTTTAGTCAATATATGTGGACATATAGGTTTGCTAAATTGTATGATGAAATTTTTGTGGCTGAATATAAGGTGTTTGGTGTTAGTTGGAGTAGATGTGTGGTGATTAAGGTAGATTGCAATGCTACATGGGAAAAGCTTGACTTATTTTCATGTCTTTATCCTTAGAACATTAATTGGAATCAACTTGAGACTACAAGACACTTGTCAAATGAGTACTTGTCCTCATGTTTACAGGATTTTAGTTGACTGAGTCCATTATGAGTGGAATGACTTGTTTGGGAAATCTTCCATTATGGGCATCAATTATGGGATAGTATGATTTAGAGTGCTTGGAGTTGATGTTGAAATGCTTATGGAATTATTTTTTTAAAGAGGATTTATGGATTAAGAATTGGAGGTTGTTCGTAAACCAAACTTTATTGGGAATTATTAATTGACTACTTTTGAGTTTTGCAGGTTTTCCTTTGGTTTAGATGGGTGTACTATCAAAGATTTGACAACAAATCTTCATGAGCCTGGGGGATATGATAGGAATTATGGTTTAGTTGGATCAATAACTCGATCTAGAGTTAAGGGATTAATGAACTTAGCTCAATAGATCATTATTGATGATCTAAATGAAAGAGATATGGAGTATTTTCAAGGTTTACTATGCACTTTGCTAATGGATACGATCTAGTGTGCTTAAGCATGGAGGAAATGCAGGACTTAAAGGAAGAATCATCATTGTTGAAGTACACACTCATGTCCAAGATGGTGTTTGATTCTAAGTAAGCGAATGAAGCCACAAAAGGTCACATGGTCCATAGCACGCTCATGTTGGTGATGGTAAGTGGAGGTATGGTTGCACCGAAGACCGCGAGAACGTTGTTCGTGAAGAACAAAATTGCAACGGAGGACACCGACTGTGGTACGATTGTGCCTAGGTTGATGTCTACATTACATGGTTGTGTTTAGGACCGTTTCAAGGTATGATCCTTTGTTTGTTGTTGGTAAGCCCCAACACATGGCCATGGGGAGTAGAGTGTCTTTGTGCCCTATTTTAGCTGCCTATTTTTTAATTTCCTTTTATATTATTTTGTTTTTTATGTTCCTATGTTGTCCTTACCTAACTTGTGGAAGTATATAAAGGTTATTTGGGTTATGCTAGTTGAAGTCTACCCCTCTTTTACATCTTTTGATATTGATTGTGATCAGTTGCCTCTGTTGGCTTTCTTAGAATTGTTTCCAAAACCCTGCTGAGTAATATTGAGTTGTTCGTAAGATTTTTCTTTGTTGTTGTGATCGATCATGTGTCATATTGAATGAGTGAAATAACTAGTTCGATTCTTTTCTTAGTGCATCATATATGAGAAGGCAAATTGTTCATATCCTTTATTTCTTTGTGTTTGATTATTGAAAACCTATAAAAGCCCATAAAAATCACAAAATATAAAAATCCTATAATTCTACACTTCATGTTCATTCAAGGAATTCCACTATATAATTCTGACAAGGATTTTATCTG
Source organism: Combretum micranthum (assembly GCA_024138025.1). NCBI lineage: Eukaryota > Viridiplantae > Streptophyta > Magnoliopsida > Myrtales > Combretaceae > Combretum > Combretum micranthum. The sequence continues at coordinate 54,048 of JAMXBD010002216.1, read as the reverse complement.
TATTGGTTAGTGCCATTGTCAAGTTTTTAAGTTGATTAGTTCTCATCAAAGTCTTCAAAATTATATATAAGGGACTTTGTTAAAAGTAGCCTCAAGTGGGCAACATGGATCTTGCCCCTTAAATAACCTTAGAGGAATTGTGTGACACTAATATATGAAGATGACATGGAGATATAAGGAAAGTAGGAGGACCTTGAATGCACATGCAATAGGTAGAGGAACTATGAAGCAGTAATCCTACTATTCTTCAAAAAAGCAAAGTGTTCTTCATTCTAATTCTTGTTTGATTATTTCAAAAATGATAGCTTGATAGCAAGGTAACATATCTTTAGATCATTAAATTCTTTACATTGACAATGTGCACTAGATTGTATAAGTAATCAATTGCCAAGATAGGACCTCCTCTTGATGGATCCCTTATAAACTTCTCTTGGATTTAAGCACATGGAAAATCTTAGTAATACATGGACCCACTTAAGAAAAGTGTGAGTAGATAATTTGATTCTACAGTCTCTATTTTAAACCTAAGATTCCAAATTTTTCTAAGTTATCCCAATGACTAGTAGCTTAAGGTCCAACATTTTGGGGTCTAATGCTTGCTGGTTCTTGGCGAGTCTAGTAAGTCAAGAAATGTGCCTACTTTTGTTCACGTAAATTTATCTTATGTTTTATTTGTTTCAATGTGTTAGAATTTCTTACACATATGTATCTATGTGAATGTGCGAATTCAATATTAATAAAGGTTCTTAATGCAGGAATAAAGTAATCAAGTTCAACGTCATCATATTTGCATTAAAGAAAAAAAAGAAGTAAGAAGAAGAATTATCTAGGATGAACTTAAGCAAAACTGAAAAAAAATAAAAAATTAAGCTTCAACCCATTATTTTGAAATCTTGTTATAATATTGCATAAAAGGACAATCAATTGATTTTGAAAGAATTAATTTAGTATTATACCTTAAAAGTAATGATTTAACTTGTCGCATGTTCTTATTAATCTGATGATGGTGCACGAGCTCTAAATATCTATTGCATACTTTATACAACAATATTAATAAGCTTCCACCCTTTATTCACAAATAAACATTAACATACAAGTCCTTAACTGAATCTATTCATTAAAAGTTCAAATAACTAGACTTTCAAACGATTTATAATATAAACCCAGTCACTTAAAAAACAAAACCATTAGATAAACTATTTCCTCAACATTACTACGGGAAAAAAAAAAAAAAAAAAGGTAACTAACATCATATTTAACCATGCGCCCTTGAATAGACTAAAGAAATAGTTATTTTTATTATATGATGAATAAATAATAGGTTATCTTACTTTTTTTCTTTTTGTTTGGACTTCAGGTTATCTTACTTTAGATATGAAGAATTGTAACCACCTATTATTCCTGAATGAAAGGCATGTCATCGTCTTACTTTTTTTTTTTTTTTTTTCTGTAGTGTTTTGTTTGTTTTACTTTTTCCTTTTTTAATTTTGTCATTATATGTAGCATTTTGTCTAGTTAAAATCTTTAGTATTAGTCAACAATCATGTAGGAATTTTCTTTGCATTAGTGGCACCTATCTTTGTATAAAAGTTGTACTTATTTTAGAATTGAGCATTTTTTATTTTAAATTAGTTTTAGTAGACGTAACAATTATTGCTCAAGTATGGATAAACCTCTCAAACTCATGTGACTTCAATTCTCCATAACTTATAAAAGTGTGCAATGTGTCTTGAGATGTCCTTAAAGACTTGAAACCATCACTACTTAATGTTCTTTTAGCAATGGTTTTGAGGTTTTAGCAATGATATGAGGGTAATATCCATATTCTCAAAATTTATTGGTGGCAAATCTCATTTATGGATTTCTGGTGTCTAATAATACCTGAATGGATATTTTAGGTTGTGTTTGCCCTTTACATTTTTCATAATTATGTGAAGTTGTAATATTTGTACTCCTTCGGATGGAATTTATGTTCTTTGACACACATACGTGGCTTTGAATATAGCTTACAACTCCTTCATAAGATAACAACACAAAGTTAAAATGGAGCCAAAAAAATATATATATATATATATATCTAACAAGAGAATGGAGATAATAATGTTTTTGAATGGTTTGTTTTTTATTTATATTTATATTTGTATTAAAAATGATATATATAAATATATCAGATTTGTATTTAAATTATATTTATATTTAATTTATTTGATTTTTTTATAAAAATTATTAATTTTTTTTATTTATATTTATTTCTTAATAAATAATTTGTGTAAAAAATATTTAAAAAAATATTTGTAACCACCTATTATTCCTGAATGAAAGGCATGTCATCATCTTACTTTTTTTTTTTTTTTGTAGTTTTGTTTGTTTTACTTTTTCCTTTTTTAATTTTGTCATTATATATAGCATTTTGTCTAGTTAAAATCTTTAGTATTAGTCAACAATCATGTAGGAATTTTCTTTGCATTAGTGGCCCCTATCTTTGTATAAAAGTTGTACTTATTTTAGAATTGAGCATTTTTTTTTTTAATTAGCTTTAGTAGACGTAACAATTATTGCTCAAGTATGCATAAACCTCTCCAACTCATGTGACTTCAATTCCCCATAACTTATAAAAGTTTGCAATGTGTCTTGAGATGTCCTTAAAGACTTGAAATCACTACTTAATGTTCTTTTAGCAATGGGTTTGAGGTTTTAGCAATGATATGAGGGTAATATCCATATTCTCAAAATTTATTGGTGGCAAATCTCATTTATGGGATTTCTGGTGTCTAATAACACCTGAATGGATATTTTAGGTTGTGTTTGCCCTTTACATTTTTCATAATTATGTGAACTTGTAATATTTGTACTCCTTCGGATGGAATTTATGTTCTTTGACACACATACGTGGCTTTGAATATAGCTTACAACTCCTTCATAAGATAACATACACAAAGTTAAAATGGAGCCAAAAAAAAAAAAATATATATATATAATAATTATTTTAAGAGGTTTGATTAACCATAATACATTTTTGATTGACTAGGCTGCTGTAGTTTATAGAAGGGATGATCCCACCAAAAAAAAAAAAAAATCATTTATGAACTTGTGGTGAAATTATGAATATTTATGGTGTATAGAGTTCGGAACAATGGGTAATCCTTTAAGGTGAAATTGTAAATTTTTATGGTGCTATAGGAGTAGGGAATACATAATATTTGGTTAAATTAAGAAATCTTCCATTCTCTTCATAAATCAAATATGATTGATTTCTTAACTAACAATCACAACTCCAAAATTATAAGCTTAATTATGCATCTGTGATCGAGTAAACGATCCAAATATTACTAGCTAATCTTGGGTCACTTCCACTTGCTTTGTCTTCACCTTATATGAGCAATGTACACTCGAGGCAAAAATTTATATATGAATGGATTTATCATATCTTAGGTCTTTCACCTTCCAACTTTTTGAGTCAAATTAGTATCCATGTCATTAAAATGAGGAAAGAACTATGTTTTCTTGTTGGTAGTAAAAGTGAGGAGAGAATAGTATTTGCTATCTTTAGGAAATGAAATTACAAGTATGATCCTCCATTAAATTCTTTTATGGGATGTTTACTTCGTATGAATGTAATGACAAAGTAGTTTAGTTTTTCTCAAGTTATTATTTTGCTTAAAGCGCATAACTGAAGGTGTTAACTAATCAACTTATCAAAAAAAAATTTTCTTCTAACATATTTTCTATACTTTAATTAGAAGTTACCTTTGAATTTGCAGAGATGATGATAATATATCTACTGTGATGATGAATTCGATAATGAAATGTCATACGATTTCATCCTTGGTGCTAGCTACTTTTCAGGAGATCAATCATCCTAGAAGCTCTGTACAAAGTATACTTAACTTTAGAGTTCTAATGAATCTCAAGTTATACAAAATACATCTGAATGATTACCATCATCTTATATTTGAGGTTACCGGGAAAGGAGAACTATAGAGGTACTCCTGTAAGGGTTCACGAGGTGTCTCACCCTTGGGCACTTTACCTTATATAGCATTTAGCTCCCTTTCTTTTGATAGGTGAACTGCTAATGTCACATGTAATTATCCATAACTTCACTTATTGAGGTACTGATTATTTTGGCGAAATGTTGTATAGTTTTGTCTTTGTTGCAGTTGCTTATCAGGAGTTCATCAATTCTAAGAGTACGTTTAATTTTAGAGTTTTGATGAATTCCAAATTATTACACTAAAATGCCTTAACAACTAGACTTTTACCACCATTACATATAAGGAATATCATAAATAGCAAATGTTAAACACGTGGTATAAGTATTCATAAAATAATAAATAATTTCTATTTTAGTTATAACTTTCATTTTTTTTTTATTTACTTAACATTTTAACACCTTTAATACTATAGATAATGCACACGGCACCATGTATATAAGAAACCATGGACGGGAGTAGAAATACATTACAGGGGTGAAACTTACCTCGTTTAAGTCAACACCTTTTAGCGATGACCCAAAAAAAAAGAAAAAAGTCAACACTTTTTAACATAAAATTGTGAAAAACAAACTGTACATCAAGTACAAGATTTAATGGGCACGTTAAAATAAAGATAATTCTTAAAATAAAGAAGGAAAAATATAAATATACAAGAAAATTAAGATTTAGAGAAAAAAATTTTGCCTTTAAATGTAAAATTCTATAGCAAAAACTATCGTCATAGATTTTATTTGTAAAATTATAACTATTTTTTTAATTTTCGTCGTAGATTTTCTATATCTAAAGATCTATTTTCTTGTAGTGATATAAGATCTTTATTGTAATTTTGAAACTCAGAAGATTCTAGTAATACCATAACATACTCAATGCAGTGACATTCACTGGAACAATATAGATAAAATTCTCAAAAAGAGGGTGTATATACACACACATACACATATATAGATGAAGGATCTCATTGCTAAAAAATTTAAAGGGGGTGTTATATCTGTGTTAAAATTTAATTTAGTCCGATATGAGGAACAATTATTGAGAATTTAAAAAGGACAATTATCATGCTTAACCTTGATTACACGTTTTATGAATGCCAATCCATGAAAAATGGAGGATTTCTCTTATTTGATTTCTAAGCAAGTGGTACCATGCGACCTTAATATTTATCATTATAATAATTTTCTTTTGCCAGTTTTCATTATAATAATTTGGTCGATAAAATTTTAGTTAATGGATCCATTCGTATTTCAGTTTTACTAAACTATATTTTTTTACAGGGTAAATGTTAAATTTGGTACATGAACTTTGTGTAAAAATTTAATTTAGTACTTAAACTTTATATGATTAATGTAATAGCCAATCAAATATTTTATAACTATTTTTACTACCTTCTTAATAACATTGCACTATCATGATAAAGTGGAAGAGAATTCCTATTATTGAATTGTTACTTTTTATCCTAACATCATTTAACATTAATGAGCTACTTCTTTCATGTTAGGAAATAGGAAAAATGAAGTTAGTGAGGTAGCAAAAATAGTTAGAAAAAGTTTGATTGGGCATTAAATTAATTATTTCAAAGTTTAAGCACCACATTTGAAAATATCCTTTTTATATAAGTTTATTTTGACACAAATTTCAAATCATGTAATTTCTATTAGGGATGAGTAGGTAACTTTATCATATAGGGCACTCATTTGTACCTTACTCAACTAGGTAAGTTCTTCTGAGTATTAATGGTTACATGTACAACACGGATATAGATTTTTTGAAACTTACTTTCACAATGTAGGGTACGACAATTAGCTCTTCATATCTTGTACTCACCATAGAATTTGTACTCTCTATATAGGGGGTACAAGAGGATATATGTTATAGATATTTACCCTCTTAAATATTATAAAATAATATTGATATATAAGAAATAAATAATTCTTCATTTTTTTATTTTGTAGCCACTTTTGTGTAAAATTATTATTTGTTGACTACCTTTTGAAAAGAATTTGTAAAGTTTTATTTTTTGAAGGATTTTTTTTTATTGAAGGAAAAAAAAACTATGGTTATATGTATGTACTGGAACTTCCAAATTATATAGAAATGTTGTTTATATTCTAAAACTAATATATATATATATATAAGTAGTTTTAAAGTTTTAATTTTGGAATTTGCTTTAGTATCTATAGTTTTGTCTAATGTCTTATAAATAGGATTTATATGTATTTGTTATAGGCTTCAACTTTTATGCATAAACAGATTTTGCATGTTGTAAACTAGGTGATATTAACAAATTATATTTTAAATCATTTCTACATGTTATTTATAATGGGTAAAAAGTGTCACATGTAGATTATAGGTACAAAATTTAATACATAAACCTTATAGATAAGGTATGGATAGTGTTTCGTACTCTATCTACTTTATATCTCCTCACTCATAATTTTTACAATGAGATAGGAAAAAAATTGAAATATAAGTATAGGCATAGGATATATATATATATATAATTAAATTAAATACCAAAAAAAATTCTATAATATAATTTAACTTTACAATGAATTCAAATAAAATAATTTTTTTCTTCCAATTATTAAAGTATATATTATTTATAGAACTTTCACTTTCCAACTTTGTTTCTTTAATTACCCTCTATAACATTTTATGATAACATGCGTATGACAATGTATCCAAAAATCATGTATAACACAAGAGCTCGTGTACATATATCATATAATTTATTGAATGAAAAAATTTTAATAAATGGATATAGATTTAATTTAGAACAAATAAAGGTGAAATATAATAAAATAAAAAATAGAATTTATTGAGGAAAAAGAAAAAAAAAAATCTAATATGAAGGTATTTTGTTGGTAGGTGGAAAAAAAAGAAAAGAAAATGACGACACAAAATGAAAAAGAATAAAATTTTGGCTGAAGTGGTGGAATTTGATATGAATTTCCACTTGTCAAGCGGCTTAGGAGAACGAGCCGAGGCTGGTGGATTCAGCAGCAGACGGAGCTATATCTAACAAGAGAATGGAGATAATAAATCTTTTTGAATGGTTTGTTTTTTAGTTATAGTTATATTTATATTTGATCTATTTGAACTTTTCATAAAAATTATTAATTTTTTTTATTTATATTTATTTTTTAATAAATAATTTATTTAAAAAATATTTTAAAAAAGTATCTATATCTATCTAGAAAAGCTAAACAAACAGACCATTTATTCTTATTGCACTATAAAAATAAGGACAAATATTTTAATTCGGAAAGTAGTATTATTCTTAAAACAGTAAAATTAAAAATTTTTCTTCTTTTGGACACCGAGTAAAGTAAAGGTACTAGAAACAAACAAATAACAGTAAACATGCACGTTGGATAAGAATGGATTAAGAAAAAAAATACTAACTTTTTTAAAAAAATTACACAAATCATTTAAGATAAAATAAAAATCCTAGAAATAGACTTGATCTCATCTTTTCAACAGATGGGGACAAAATGAACCTCATCACTGGTAATAACCTTGTTTTTTAAATAAAGGAGATTAAGCTTAATTTAAAAATTATTTTCATTCTAGTGTTAATTTTATAATTTTTTTAAATATATATATATATTAATTTCGTTTTTCCGTGAGAATCGAGTGGATGGTATTTATCATTGGTACCAGATTCAGAACGTGTGCTGCACATTTTATCCATTGGGGGAATAAAAGGACAGGAATTAGGTTTTCAATAATTTATGTTTGAATTTTTGAAATCGGGGATAATGAGTAATGCGCGTTAATACTTGATAGTTGATGATTGGCCTAAAAAAGGATGTTGGTACTGATAATGTGCTGTTGATTGCTTCAAGACGTCGCGCTTGCGGAATGGGCACGACATGCATATATGTGGTTTGCTGAAAGCTTTTGGTGCGGTGGTTGGATGTGGATGTGGATGGCATCAAATCCGATGCTGGTGGTGGTGCTGGGGAGATGGGACCCACTTGTAGTTGTGAGGGGTTTGGTGAAGATAATGAAAACTATTTTTTAATATTTTCTTTATTATTTTAACTTCTCTTGTTTGTGTCTAACTTCACCTAAATTTTGACAAGTGGAAAATTAAATTCATTCGCTGATGTAAACATCAATCATCGTCACCATCAACCTTGTATGACGACTACCTGATGTAAACATTTATCAGAACAACGCGCTCTAGGGTCAATCCTTACTGTCCACAATCGATTGAAGAGCCTAAGGCCATCTTTGGGTAAAAACATGGTGCCAATTTTAAGTAAAACAGGCAAATTTCAAAAAGAAAAAAAAGAAAGAAATGCATCCTCTCGATATATATTCCGTCAATTTTTAAATTAATAATATTATTCATCTATATTTTTACACTATTTATGATATCATCATTATATTATTTTATATAATTTTAATCTTTATTATTTATATATGACGATATCTAAAAGAGATAATTTTATGAATTTTATGATAATATAAATAAGAGAAGATCCCATTCCTAAAATGATTGATTATGAAAGAGTAGTCTGACTTGTTGAAAGTTGAGGTCTTCCTCGGCAATTAGGAAACAGTAGCTTCCAATATGTAGAATAGATTAATGGAAACGTAACATTGCTCATTTTGAAGTTTCCAACATAATTCTCCCACCACTTATGTAGCAAATTAGAGTATAAGTTTTGTTAAACTATGTGCAAAGTGATTATGTCTTACATAAGAAAATAAGGAGCCACATGTTCGTTTATTTATTTATTTTTTTCATCTCTGGATATTACGAACGGACTCCTAATTTTGGAATGTAATAAGAAAAGATTAAAAAAAATGCAAAAAAATCTAGAAAAATCAGAACTTTCAGGAAAAAAAAAAAATCTAGAAATATAGTAGTTGGGATTGTGACTCCGAGTCTTGACTACGATTTTATTTCGTAGGGTCATGATTCCATTTTCCCAGACATGAAATCACGACTTCAAGTCTCGCTTTCAGCCATTGTCATATCCATCTACTACTTGATAAAAAACTAGGCATGGATACAAAAGTTATAACCATTTTAATGAAAAATATACTCAACAAGACATTGCCAAGGCCAATATTTGGGCCATACTGCATTTTTATCCTGGACTGCTTTTTGTATTCTACCATGTCAGTCGAACATTAAGCACATGTAGGTGCAATGTCTTATGGCATGAACAAGGCACCGCCTTAAAAAATAGCTCCAGGAGTTTTTAGACTTCTGATTAACCAATGTGTATGCAGTGGAACAATATGGTTTGCCTCATTTATTGCAGTCGTTATTAGTAGCTTGTGTCTGAATTTTCCATATGGGAACATGCCATCGCTTGTTATCATCACCTTGTAATCAATGGACATTTACCAAAACAACAAGCCATGGGGTTTTATGAGGAGAACTGATTATTTTATCGCATACCTGCAATGGACAAATGCTTCAATGCTAGATCCAAAGACATAGAAGAGTTTATTGAAAATGACAATCCCGTGATTATTTATCCCCATAATTCTACTCAACCTTGGTTTCTATTTTTGCTTGTTAGATAGCATGTAGAAGGTGTAGAAGCACTATATATGGTTTTGACCATTTGCCTTTAATGAACTTTGGACCTAAACTCCATTCAGATTTCAGCTTAGAGATCTTTCACTGTCACATTAATTGAGTTTTTCACATTTGCAATAATTATCCTGGACATTATGGTGGAGTCCAGCTAAGGGTCATCCTATTGACCCTAGTATTCATACAAGTATAAAAACCCTCAAACTTAGTGATTTAGAAGCACCCACCACGTTTCTCAAAGCAAGGACATAGACTTTAGTTGCAACCCTTATCCAAATTTATACATTTCACTGACCATATTAACCTATTCGACTCAATCACATTATAATTGTGGTGGTTAGTTATGTGATACATTTTCATTGCCTGAATTAGGTGTTCTTTTGTCTCAAACTACATCCCCACATTGAATTCATCAATAAATCTCCAATTATGATTGCTTAATTGTTGCTTTTCTTCGAAAGTTGCATAAGTGCTACCCATTAGAGGTTTCATGGCTCGGTTCATTCAAACCCTTAATAAACTGAACCACTTTTAATGGTTCGGGTTTTGAACTGAACTGCTTCATATGAGGTTTTTGTTTGAACTTCTTTTAAAAGATTTAGTTTTAATAATAATATTAATAGTCATTTGATTTCGCAAGAAAAAAATGATTTAGATTGAGAAATGTCGCATAAAAATTAAAGTCACTATCATTATATCAAGTCATATATTTAAAATTTTCAAAAACATATATTATCCCATTTTAAAAATGTATTTTTCAATGCAAATTTAAAATAACATATATTTTAATAAATCTATAATACTAACTAAGAAAATTATTCTTTGTATTAATTCCATATTTACTTGTAATATTCTTCCTTTATAATGTATTTAAATTTTTATTGTACTAATTAGTTTAAAGTTTTAAATTATTTCAGTGTTGTTGGTTTATAGTTATTATAACTTATAAAAACTTGCTCCTGTAAATGTATTCTATGATAAGAATTTTGCATTTTGTTGAATTAATCTTAGAGTAATATAAGTCATAATATGTAATGCTCAAGAGTTATAAATAAATAAAATAGTTTGATTTATTTTTTTATTTCTTTTAATGTGAAGCGGTTCGGTTTGTGTTCAAACAGTTTGGTTCGGTTCTACCTCTCGAACTGAACCTTAACCGTTTAGGCTTTTCTTGAACCAAACTGAATCGAAATATAAAAGAACCGCATTTTGTGGTTTGATTCGGTTTAGTTCGATTCAATGAACAACCCTACTACCCATGATATCAATGAAGAATAGAACGGGATTAGAACTTCAAACTATATCTACATTAGTCAAAGCCACCCAATGCCGCTAGTCATTCGTCCTTTGTGAGCCATGGGGTCATCACTAGTTTCAATTCACCAAAATTCTACAAAGAGGAGTTAAGCTCCATTTTAACCAATTTGTTACCACTCCCATGTGGTTCACTTGGAGTAGAAATAGGTACTTATGTCACGTTTGGTATCCATGAATGATTGGAATGGAATAGAATGGACTGAGCTTGGGAATGACAAATCCATTCCTATGTTTGGAAGATTACATGGAATGGAATGACTAAAAGTATAATTAATGGAAATACTTTAGTAATAAATGCAAAATATTAATACATGATAGATAAAAAAGTAATACATTCATATAATTAATAAGAATGGATGGAATCGCAGGCAAATCGAATTCTCTTCAAAACTGGAATCGTTGATTCCAAAGAATCGTGAATCGGCTTCTAAAAACGTTTCCAAACACTAGGAAAGGGAATGAAAGCTGAATTGTGATTCCATTCCAACCCATTCCTGCATACCAAACATGCCATTAAGGCAAACTAGAGCCTATTAGTATCTCATATGGGAAAATATGCAATTTAGGTACCCAACTTGCATAGGGATTGCTAAAACCTACACCCATTCTCAAATCATACTCCTATGGATCATACATCTCGTTCTTATCATGACTTTCATTCTTATATATTTCAACATAAACTGGTAATGCACCACAATGGGAAGATGCGGACATTTCATGCACTTCAAGATCATCCTTAGTGAGTAATGACTACATATAAGCTTTGAGAGATGGTTATAGCCATGTCTTTAGAAATGCTAAACACTGCAGAAGTTTGTCTATCATAATGCACCATTCATCTATATAATCTCATTAAAAGAAATTGGTTCCCAAAGAGCATAATTATAAACAAAAGCATATATATATTACACATTCAATGGATTTTTTTGTCAATCTTTTAGCTAACACTTAGGTGAACCACAATCACAAAACCATTTCCACATAATTGATATTGCTAATACTTTAGAACAACAAAACAACCAAGATAATATCATTAGGCACTTCATATGCATAGGCTAGTTCACATATTTCATCAAGCATTAGATATGAATAAATCGATTAAGACATTCCATCAAGCACTACGCATGCATAAGATATTATAAGAATGTACATTGATATAAAATCACTACAGTAGCGCTAAAGCACGTACAAGAGGCACAAATGAAGTAATACTATACTAAGAATAACAACTAACATTAAAAATCAAAGAACAAATAGAGAAGAAAGGCTTATCTTCATGTTGGTTTGGTTTTTTTGATTTGGACGAGAATATCTGAAGATATGGAGTCACAATTGAACAATGTAGATGATATGGGTATGAGTTTTGTAAGATTTAGGGAAATTTTTTTTGTTAATTTGGGAGATCTAGGTGTTGGGATTTTGTGTTAAAGTTTATATAGAGAGGATTTTGGAACAAATATGAAGAGAGAGAAGTCTAAGTAGCGTTTATGTCTTGCATAAAATCTTAACTTACACAATTTCGTACATGACATGAAATCGAATCCAATTGAAGTATTTCCAGAATTCTTTTCTACACTTTTGGACTTTTGGATTGTTTTTTTAGGACAATGTGAGGCTAAGTGCTCGTACCTTCAGTTTCTAATAATTTAGCGTCTTATTTTTAAAACTTGGCAAATCAGTTGTACTTTCAAGGTATGCATTATTTGATGTCTTTGATAAGTAAAATTCAATTGACTTTTTTTTTTTTTAATGATGGAATAATGTTAGGCACTTGGTCAAAAATTATCAAAATCAAAAGATGCAGCGTTAAATTGCAAAAAATTGCTAAAAATTGAAATTTTAGACACTTGATTTGCTATTATTTTATCATATAAATACACACCCATAAAATATTTTTTTTAACAAAGATATTCATTCATACATACTTTGAAAGTACAAATACTAATTTGTCAAAATTTAAATATGAAACAGATACTTGACCTACTATTATCTCCTTTATTTTCCTTTTTCCAAATGTAATTAACATAAATGCATCAATAACAACTCTTATTTTATGTCGAAGAATTAGTGAATGGTACATTTAATTTTTAAATTTTTATTGATTAAAATGCTAGATGGGAAAAAAAATCCATCCACATTTAGCTAGACATCCAAAATTTTCAAACTTTCTTTTCTAAACCATGTAGAAGAAGGCAAGCTAAAGTCTTTTAATGTACCATAAAGTTAGAGAAAAAGACAAGAGTTTAAAATAAAAAAAAAGTTGGTGGAAACATTCACCACAGCGACGAATTTTGGAATTCCTAAAATAAATGTGATAGAATCTTAGTGTAAGCCTAAACTAAGATATTGTCCTCGAGGAAAAAATCCCTATACTAAGAACTTCAATTGTTAAAGAAAAGGCAGTCGTATGGATAGCCAAAACTGCGACTAAGTGATTAAAGAAGGATTTTAAAGAAGGAAAAAAAAAAATGATACCATCATGCGATAACAATTAGATATTGAAGGAAAAGTCAATTCTTTGACTTCTATGGCTATGTAAGTTTTTTTGCTTCTGTGGCTATGAAAAGGCGGTGATTCCTTTAGTTGGTACACGTTAGGTAAATGATAAGTTAGCCTCAAAAAATGATTCCCTTAAAATGCTTATTTAGAGAAGCCTAATTCTCTAAAAATCAAGGGTGGAACATATCTCTATCATCTCTTAAAAAAAATCATACATATACAATTTAGATAAACATAATTACCTAACTATCATTGTTATATCCTATCTTAGATATGTGATACATAATTTTACATGCGTATTACATACCTAAGATACTATATAGCAATTTAACCAAATTGTTCATCGTATCTTATGTATGTGATACACATATGAATCATATGTTGGATATGCAATACTTATATATTATTTATACATATATCGCATGTTTGATATATAATATAATAAAAACTATAGTATCACAGCTTGGACATGTGTGATACATCGATGGTATTTAGGTAATCAATTTTATCTAAATTGTATTTAGATAAAAATCAATTTTTTTTTTCGAATTGATGGCTAAACTAGAATGAATCTCAAAAATCATCTAAAATCTAACTTTGTAATATGTTTGCTCTCTTGTTCTTGCACATAATTTGCCTAAGGAGTTATTTACTTGCTGCCACAACCTTGTTTTCACCTTCCCAACATCTCACTTTGCTAACTCCACATCTTTATATTTATGCTTTATTCTAAGCTTCTCACTGTCTCTATTATCATATTGACCCTTTGTTTCAATTAATTATCCTTGCACTCTAATTCTACCCTCTACCTTTGTCTTTCCACTCTCCAAACTACTTGATCATATCATCTAGGGTCTCATAACTTTGCAAGTTTACTATATTTACTATCTCAAACTTTGGTCTTATAATAAACCCAACAATAATTTATTTTTCGGATTCGTTTACTTCACAGCTAATGAGAACTATTTCATGTCATCATTCCCAACTCCCATTCTAACACATTTTTATAAAATGATTACAACCTCAAAAATATAATTTTTATTTATTATTAAACCAAGGATTCAAGTTGAATTTTGATGAAAAAACACATTTTTCAATTACTCCATTGGGAGCAAACTTATTGTATTTAGTATGAATTTATGTTTGCATAACTTAGTGTTTATTTGTGTGTATTTTGGTGATTGTGCTGTGGTATAACTCATTGAGAGCATACTTATTGTGATAAATAAAGTGTTTTTTAAATCGTCTATTGACAAGCATTTAGGAGGCATCAAATCAGCTTACTCTCTTTGCATTCTTTATAAAGACTTCTTAATCCCAATTTATATGGACCATTGTTCTAATTGATTAATATCTCTACCAGTGAAAATCTACGAAAAATAGGTATATAACAAAAACATTTTTCTTTATTTTAGATTATTTCACTTAATTATTTTAAAATACTTTCAATAGGTCCATCTTCCAAAATAAGGTATTTGCCATTTAACTATAATTTTTTTTTTTGAAAATCCATACTTCTAAAGTTTGTGTTTTAGATATATAATTTGATTTGTAGTACGAATATGATTAAATATTTTTAAGTAGTCATAACTATTTGATCTTATTATTAACGAGATGGGATCAAATGGATATTTTAACCATATTGACCATAGTACCGACTTTAACGTAGGATGTCCACATCCAATTTCATAAGGTCTAATACATTTAATATTAGATTTGGTCAAATCTTATTAACATACCCGAGATCATATGAATTATAACCACAAGTATCAATTACTACTCGTAATTTTTGTCTAAACTAGCACCTTCAACTCACGGTTTTTACAAAATTGTGGCGTTTGGAGTATTTCTTCACACAAGCCAGTAAAAGTGGGATCCAAAACAATCTGTCGCTTATCAATGATGCAGCAACGTGGCATTTGATACCTCAACTCAAGTCAGCATTTATTGGAATTTTAAACAACGGTCGGCCCAACATGCCTCTTAAATGACGTATAATTAAATAATTCAATCTTTTTCCTGAAGTAGGTTGAGCCCTCTTTTTCCTTTAGGCCCAATATGAGGAGCGCTATCAATCCAGCAAAAAGGATTCACGTAACCTTCTTCAAATGGTTTGGCCTCTTCAAATGAGCTTGAACTTTTGATTGGTTGATTGATGTAACGAAGTAACAAAGGAAGAAGATAGAAAGTATAAAATGGACCAAAAGGCATACTTGTGCGGTCTGTAACATTAATGTGCATATATGGAAGACTTGGCATGCAAAAACGGAAGAATTACCTTTTCATGTATTTGATAGTAAGAACTAACAAGTGCAAATTTTGTTGACTTTGAGGTATCTCAAAGTCTAAAAGATTAATGGTCCATAGTTACAAGGATCTCTAAATTGATTAAGTAATGCAACCTAAACCAGTGTATATTTTTAAGTTATCACTAATATAGCATTTGGTTCACATGCTTTTTAAGGTATTGTACATAAAAAAAATTTATTAAATATTTAGTTTGTAAAATAGGTTGGATACTAAATAAAAACCTTCATTTTCTTGTATTAGATAAAATCTAAAATTTTTATCATTTCGATTTGGTAGAATAAAAATAATAAAATAAGACAAATATAATGTTTCTAGCTCAAGACCAAGAATAACACTAGTATTGCCATCATCATATCATCACACCACCTAAACATAAAGTCGTCTTTTCTATCACTGCTACAATTACCACCATTGTTACATTGTCACTGTTGTTGCCATCTCCACAATAACCCATAATTAATGTAGTACTAATATTAAGTCATTGTCACTATCATCACATTATGATTATCGTACTATCTTTATGATCGTTACCATTGCACCACCATCGATACAATACCAGTGTTAAACTATTTGCATTATCTTTATTCTTTTATTCAATGTTTATCTTCACTGTTTTGGAAGTATCCAACGAACAAGACAAGGCAAAATTACCTTTAGTTCAGCCGGTAGGACTCTAACCTTAGATGACGCAGTTCTCATTGGTTGTGTACAAAGTGAAAAATTTTCTCTCCATCGAAATGCCTTGGAGAGTTTGAGCTGCGCTTAGAAATATACAACCCTGATTGCTAACTGAGTCTTCATACTTTAATTTGCACCTAACCATTCAAATATGGTACAGAACATTAATTAAAAAATAAAAATATTTAAGTTGCTGCTGCATTTAGCAAATAAGCTCAATCATAAAGAAAATATTGACAATTGAATTGAAGAAATTGATAGATGTACATTTTACATTTCCTCACATTCTTTTGAAACTCTACTTGAAACAGGCTAATTAAAAAATATAGAAAATGTCAAATTTAGTAGTTGAACTTTACCAAAAAAAAAAAAAAAAAAACAATTTGATACCTAGTTTTGAAGTAATAAATTTAATATCCAATAAATTTTTTTTGACTATTTTACTGTCTTACTAATACTGTTTCCTCTATATTTTGATGTGGAAGAAACAACCTATCAATGGTAGACAATATTAGAATAAAAAATTTAATGATATGTTACCGCTTATAAGTCAATAAAAAGTAAATTATGTTAACTAAGAAGCGACTAAAAATAGTTGTAAAAAGTTTGATTAAATATTAAATTAATCATTTTAAAGTTTAGATATTAAATTAAATTTTTATGCAAAATTTAGATAGCAAGTTTGGCATTGATCCAAAGAAATAAATGGTCTAATGTTTCTTCACTTTGTGCAATAAAAATGGCAAATGGAAGATAGATGAGGTCCTTCGGTTTAAATCTTATCACTTATCATAACGATCCATGTAATATTGTTCAAATAAATTCTGAAATTTGACGAGGAATAGAAGAAGACCAAATGTTTTTAAATGTAATGCTTCCATCAGCAAACTTTTAGACTTCATGATGAGCAGATTTCATGGTAAAGTAGCAAGAGATAATGTTTTCCAAACCAAACTATCTTTTTACTAAAAACGCCAATGTATAGAATGAATCAATTAAAAAACATGGAATATAATAAAACTACTAATATAACCTTAAGATGGGAAGTACTAGTTTTCCACAAGGAGATAAAAAAAATTCAGGGTTTCAGATTTGTCCCTTTCTAAAATCACAACCATAAAAAACCCTATTAAGATATTGGTCACCTTTATCTTAAATTAAGATGATTAATTTTAATTGCATCAAGGGTGTTTGTCTTGAATTCAAATCTAATATGTTTGTTTTCATGTCATAATTAAATTAAACCTATTCTATTAAGGATCAATTTTCTCTCGAGTCTTTCAGATTTAAAGTTATAAATGAGTCGTACGTTTAATTATATATATATATATATATAAACATAAAAATTGAATAATAAAGACATTTAAATAATAGAATAATAACATATAAAATGTTCATAATAAAATTAATCCATTGAACCTGTCTGATCTGTGAAAATTATTTAATTTATGACAAATAAAAGTGTAATATCCAATTTTTTTTTTTCAATGTATATAAAGATAGTAAGAAATATAAATTTAATGTAAACCAAAAACAAAATAAGAAATTAATAAAGATTTATGTTTGGTTCTGTCTTTTAATTCTATCTTTTATAATAACTCCATCAAGTTTCTTAAACCCTTTTGGCCTAGTGATTCAAAATTTGAAAGTTAAATAATAAAAGAAAAGAATGTTGTTTATGTCTGGGTAAATGCATGCAAGTTTGACATTCTCATTTCTTTCCCCCTAAAAAGTGGATAAATACCGTGTCTGATTGCGTAGAATTCGAATAAAATTACGAAAAATGGATAAAAATGCGGAAATGTTGTGTTTAGTAATTTAAGATGAAATTGGAAAATTAAGAAATGGGTGCGAGTAAATGGAAATTTTTTAACTTTTAAAATTATGATTTTTCTTTCTTAAAATTGGAGAACAAGTGGTGGAAATGAGTGGAAATGGGTTTAAACGTTATAAGAATGCCTCTAATTTTTAATTTACTAATACATGTATATAGTTAATTTATTCCATCAAACAATTTTATCCTTAATTTCATTCATATAAAGTAAAGCAAACATTAAAAATAGAAAGTTTTCTCTCCATTTTCTTGATTCTTCTTATGTATGTAAACACAAAAGAAGAATCACACTTTTATATATGTATATATTTATTTCTACTCATCTCTATTAATTTTATCTCTCTAGACATTTTGCCAATTCCTAATCTGATTCTGTCATCAGTTGAGGAATTTATTTGTCCCCGTGGAAAGCTTGCACTTGTGGACTGATCTGAAATTGGATCGTGACTTTTTTTAGACCGTTGGATCTTTCAATTGTCATAGACTCCAATGACTGATCTGAAATTGGATCACGATCTTTCATTAGACTATTGGACCTGAATGAAGACAAAATGGGCTGGAGAATACATGTTGGAGACATGGTGTTGGGCTTCTGGAATAGCGGCCCATCTGGCTATATTAATACTGGCACGTTGGAGATGGATAAATGGTTTCAATTGCAGCATGACTTGCTGCCATCAATGTGAAGCACTAGGATGGTGGAACATTAGCACGTGGACTCGTGTGGGCTGTATTGTGACATGTAAATCCGCTTTCATGGGCTTGATCTGTTGCTTTGGATCAATTGCTGTTCGTGTTTGCTTAGACGGTGATCTTGATCTCCTTTCCAAGTGCGCCTTGCACGTGAAGCAATTTTGTGTATATTTTTAATCGCATTTTATTTTATAGGGAGATATGCCACCACCACTAACTCAACTTATTATAATTTTACACTTAATTTTTAGATAGCGTTTGGTTATAAAACTGATCGGGATAATGAGGATTAGATAGTACAATACAAAAAATACAAGACAAGATAATTTTCTTATACTATATTTAGTATACACGATACTTGACAGCATTGTACAAAATTTTTATTAAAAAATTTTTTATTTATTTAGTTCCAATATTTTTGGATCTTGAAATATAAGATTTAAAAATTTTATGTTTTGTTTAGTCTCATAAAAAAATTTTTATTCAATCTCAAATATATTTTATAAACAGAAAAATCGTGCGACCAAACATTATCCAAAGTTGTCGTTGGATACTAGATTGGAAGTTTAGTTGTCATGGATTCACTTTTACCATCTCATCTTTCTCCGCTACTGATCAGTCATCGTGAAAATCCAAAATACTAGGATATGAGTAAAGCTTAATTTTAGATTATTGTGTAAGGTATCAACAAAATTTTCTCCAAGCAATTGCTCTTGTCCATTAGCCGATAAAACACTGGCCTTCCGACTGTATTTGTAAATCCGCACCGAGCTAGTACCACCATAGCAGAACTCCACCGGTTTGACAGACTACAAAGATGGCATCATGGGTTTTTACATAATTTGTAATATTATTGGTTTCTTATAAAAGTTAATGATAAAAATAGTATCTGAATTTTCGTAAAATATTCAATCAAATACCTAAAGTTTCATTTTGAACAATGATATCTGAATAAAGTTTTCATGGACTTTTTTCATACGTGAAATTTAGTTTTGACAATTTTTGTATATAAACAAAGTTTGTGCGGACTTTGTTCATATTTGAAGCTAGTTTAATTAAGTATGAAAAAAGTCCATAAAAACTTTATTCAGGAACAAAAATTATCAAAACAAAACTTTAGATATGAAAAAAAGTTCACAAAATCTTTGTTTAGGTATCAAATTGATCAAAAGCAAACTTCAGGTACCTAGATGTCTTCATGGTTCGGTTCTCGATTCCAAAAATGGTGGAACCAGACTCGTTGGAGTCGGTCTGATTCTCGGTTCTTAGGAACAGCCGGTTCTCACACCGGAACTGCAAAATAAAAAATATCAATTAAATAATTTACTTAATTTAAATAAGAGAAATACAAAATAAATTTTTAAATTGAAATAATATTGAGCCTAACAATAATTGTTCATAGTATTAGTTAAAGAAAGTATATAATTATGTATTTATTTATATACAATCACTTGCACTTTTTTAGTTGTTATATTAGCAAGGTGACATCATAAAATATTTAAGATACAAATAAGTTCCAACAACACAAAAACAAGTCACACATTGTTAAAAAAGAAAGTCTACTTTAGTTAGAAGTTTACATAAACATAACAATATATGATTTCAAATATATTTATTACTTGCGTTATTAATAATAACACATAAATATTGTGAATAGGAAATAAATTTTTTATTATTCATACGGAAACAATTTTAGATATTTTTTTAATTACAATTTTTTAATAATTTTCTTTTCTTTTTTTTTAATAATTTTTATGGTGTAAAACCATAAGAACCATCGGCTTTGCCAGTTCTCAACCGGTGATTCCAAAACTGCCGGGTCATGCGGTTTTAGGGGTGAAATCATAAGGACCTGTCAAAATTGGTGGTTCTTTGCTGATTCAGATTTGCCATCCTCGAGCCGGTTTTCTGTTCAAGAACCGCCGGTAACTGGTTAAGTCGGTTTTCGGTTCGGAACCAACCCATGATGATGTCTACAGGTATCTAATCGAACTTTTTGCAAGTATGTAAATAAATACATAATTATATAATTTTAATGGCGTAAAACCATAATAACCATCGGCTTTGCCGATTCTCAACTGGTGGTTTCAAAACTGTTGGGTCATGCGGTTTTTAGGGGTGAAATTATAAGGACCTATTAGAATTGGTGGTTCTTTGCCGGTTAAGATTTTCTATCCTCGGGTCGGTTCTCGGTTTAGGAACCGCGGTGATTGGTCAAGTCGATTTTCGGTTCGGAACCAACCCATGATAATGTCTACATGTACCTAATCGAACTTTTTGCAAGTATGTAAATAAATACGTAATTATATAATTTCCTTTAACTAATGCTATGAATAATTATTGTTAGTTGTTATATTAGCAAGGTGACATTATATATTTAAGATACAAATAAGTTCCAACAACACAAAAATAAGTCACACATTGTTAAAAAGAAAGTCTACTTTAGTTAGAAGTCTACATAAACTTAACAATATATGATTTCAAATATATTTATTACTTGTGTTATTAATAATAACACATAAATATTGTGAATAGGAAATAAATTTTTTATTATTCATACGAAATTAGTTTTAAATATTTTTTAATTACAATTTTTAATAATTTTCTTTTCCTTTTTTTTAAAATAATTTTTATGGCATAAAACCATAAGAACCATCGGCTTTGCCAGTTCTCAACTGGTGGTTTCAAAACTGTCGGGTCATGCTTTTTTAGGGGCGAATTCGTAAGGACCTATCAGAATCAGTGGTTCTTTGCCGGTTCAGATTTGCTATCCTCGGGTCGGTTCTCGGGTCAGAAACCACTGGTGACTGCTCAAGTCGGTTTTCTATTCAGAACCAACCCATGATGATGTCTATAGGTACCTAATTGAACTTTTTACAAAAGTTCATATACCATTTTTGGCATTATCCCTTTTTATAATGATTGAAATATCTCTTAGTAACAAGAAAGGACAACATAGTAATGGTGATAACTAATCTCTAATAGGGTGTATAGTTTAGTAACTTAAAACTTGTGATGTAAAATTGTAAAAACATAAAAAATTGAGGCAATGATTGCGACAATGTCCCTTATTATATGTAAAAAAATATACATGAATGTAGTGTAAATTTATATGCAATTATTACACTTATCAATAATCTATGTAAGGTGTAAATTTAAATGTGATAATTAGATTCTCGAGGCCAAATGATGAAAGGAAACTTTATTTAAGCAAAGTCCATTAAGAAGGTCAGAATGTGGATGGAAGTTTATTAACCAAAGAACTACTAACAATTCAACCCAATCAACACATTTACTTTTTCAAGGAATAAAATTTAAGAAAAAATTGCCTCTTCTTTTGTTCAACACATGAATTTAAAGTAAATCCAATAGAATTATAATTCAATATGAATTTTATAAACATGTAATTCATTAAGGCCTAATCGTTCAGTTGACTAATTGTTAGGATATAACAAAATATCTAGTATAGGTATTGTTATAGAAATATATTTATTATGCACAAAGTTGAATCAATGATGTGTCTACAATGCAAAAATATTTATGAAAAAGTAAAACATAAACTATTGAATATCAATTCATAAACTTATAACATGAATCTATTATCTATTACTTTTCATAATAACAATTCGTAAGAAATTACAATTATATATTTAAAGTGCAACTAAATACTATAATAAGATGGAGGAAATAGATAGTTATTCCTTAATAAACATGAGAAAATAAACTTTTTAAGATTAGATGTCATCCACTATCCATTGTATTTTTCCAATGACAAGCTTTATTAATCGAAAACCATAAGGTTATTAGCTTGGTAACTTTACTAAAACAACCACATGTTTGACTCAGTATCAAGGGTCTATTATCACAAAAAAACATGTACAATACACACACTAAAAATATCACTAATAAAGCAATTCAATTTACTAAAAGTAATACTTAAGTACCCATAGTGTAGTAAACTACCTAGTCGATATTAGAAAATACCAAACCTATTTTAACATCTTGATTATTCAACATGTCTAGAAATACTACCTTATAAAAAACATGGTTGATAATTTTATGTTCAAAATTATTTTTTATGGCATTAGATTTATACTTTCAAGTTAATTAACTTATGACATAAAACTAACTCTAGTATTGAAGCACTTTTATAAAGTGAAAGTAGTTGTATGCATACAAAATGTCTAAATATAAATTTATCATGGATCAAGTCCTATATATACTTCCAAGCACATTCTAGTTACACTATTCACTCATATTTCCTTTATCTAGCCATCTTGTTATTAGTTCTCTCTCACACAGTTGCTAACTTAAGTATTGAAGAGGCCGTGTTAAATAACACCTCGACGCCCACTAATGACTACTTGTCTTGTAGAGCAACCAACTTTAGATTTAAGGCTTCATAAGGTGCAACTTACATGGATCCAAGGCCTTGCATATTCTCATTCTACTAGCAAAAGTCCACTTGGAAATTGACATTGTTTGTGGGAATTTGATTTCCCTAACACTTCACCAACCTCCACAAGTACATTGGACTTTGCTGGCCTCTTTAGGCTCTTCTAAATCAGTTTCTCATGCTTGGCTCCTTTGGATACCCTCAGTGATTGACATAAGTCCACAAATTTAGAGAACTGCCCCATGCATGACTCCCACTTTCAAAGTCATTAGGTCATTTGACGAGCGTATGTCTAGGAGTTGAAGTTAGTTTGGAGTAAACAAATGTGCCATATTGTAAATAATAGATTTTTGACGAGTGTATGTCTAGGAGTTGAAGTTAGTTTGGAGTAAACAAATGTGCCATATTGTAAATAATAGATTTTAACAAAGATAGACTAGGAAAAAAAAAACTTTTTAGTTTATTAAAATTGAAGTTTACACGATTTAGGTCAGCATATCGACCGATATATAACAAGTAGCTTTGAAACATACTAATCAAAATAAGGTAGTAACAATGCATAATGTCTGTATAGCTACATGACAACAAGTAGAGTTTAAACGTCATAATCTTGGTCGAGCATCTCTTGTATCAAAGTTATGCCCCCTTATCCGCTCAATAGGCTCAAACTCCTTTAGTTGTCTAGCGAGGGGAGCAAAAAATTTCTATTGTTAAGCATCAATTTCTGCTTAAGTAAAATAACTGAAGTTTAGAGGTGATGGAGACTTTTCTCCTTGTGCCACATCTCTTAACTTAGTAGCTAGAGACAATAGATTCTCATTGCTACTATACATCATTACATCATCACTCTCAATGGAGAAGGAGTAGCTATCCCTTTCTTCTACTTTAGGCAATTCTCTGCTTTAGTGAACCCCTTTACCCTTAGAGCCCTTAGGGTTGGGGTAAGATGGCATAGGAAGATCAAGCCTAGAGAACTTGTGGAGTAGTAACGCCCTCATTGCATCAATGGAGCCCACAACGACCTTCTCCTATACATCCAACTCCCCCTTGCTTTTCATTATTTTATGGAACATTCCCCTACGAGTTAGTCTCTATATTGTCCAGCTCTAAAATGACATTGACACGGTTTTCAACCTCCTTCTCCCATTTGTTAAGTTGAGTGCTTAGCTCCTCATTTTAGAGGTCATCTCCATCATCACCACTATCGTAGTTTTCGTGCTTTTTCAAGGCTTAAGCCAGCTTTGTTTTTGCCATCTTAATTCGAGCTCTAAGCTCTTAGTTGTGTGTCTCTAAACTCTATGCAGTACCTTTAGCTAGCTCGTACTTCTCAATCTAAGCTTGCAACTTTTCATCACAACAATGTTAGCCTCGACATTAAGTTTTGCTCCATTTATTTCTTACTTAACTTGTTTAAGCTCACCTTTAGCTTTCTCTACCTTCTATAGCAAAATTTTGTTATTACATCTTAACTTGTGGTTTCTATCTAGTACCCCATTGAGTTGAGCAATCAAAGAATAAAGTTCTGAGTGGAGTGAGCTTAACTCATTTGCCTCATTGGTTATCTTTCCTATCTCTTCAGCTCTATTCGATGCCTCCACTTTCCTTTCAATCTCCACAGCATTTTTCTCAACTTTCGTCAACATCTTCTTCCAAGCCTCTATACTATAGATAAGATGTGGCTGTTCCACACTTAAATTGATCATGTGATAAATCAAGCATTGCTAAAAAACTAAGGAATAGTAAAGCAGCATAGCGCACCTGATACAACAATTTTTGTGTTGAATTCCTTTCATAATGCCGAATTTCTCCCACATTCTTCAAGAAACACTCTATTTTTAGGTATTATATAAACTTGCAATAGCCCTTTGGAAGGATAGTCATTCCTAAAGCTTCATTATGTTTAAGTACTTTCTACTTTGGCTTAAAGTGGAAGCCATGGAGATCTCTAATGCCTTGCTGTTGTGGTTGTTCCCTTGTTACCCTTGTAAGGTCTAGATCAATGCAGGAAACATCAAAGGTAACCTTTTCATTACAACACATCATAGCACCACATCCTTCTGGTGTTAAGTTAGACGTCACTTCCTCTTATTCATTGGTATCAATGTAGTTAGAAACATAAGAGTTCTTTCAGGGAGGACACCCTCATCTTGACCTTCTATAATAATGTCTCCTATCACACCCTAAAAAAGGGCCCAAAAGGACAACTTGTAGTCATCATATTAAGTATACATCCAAGATATGATAACCTTTTGGCAAGTCAGAGTTTTACAAAACTCTACTTAATATTTGCTACACAAGATTTAATTACATAAAAACAATTTAATAACTAAGGAAATATAAATTCCTACAATCCACCAGAATTGCAAAGAATTGGTATTCCCTACTAAACAGTAAAACATAATAGATAATTACATATTACAAAGCCTAGAACTACTCCTAAGCTAACTAATCTATTCTAAGCTTATCACATATAATACAAAACATAATAACTTAATCATAAAACATGTGAATTCTATTCTAAGCTAATCTTCAAATCTCCAGGGTCTTCATACTCTCTTAGCCCATACCAAACTGAGATATATCTGCACAAAACTATGGGGGTGTGAGCTTCTCTAGAGCTCAGTGAATAACATAACTAAATTACTCATCAAACAAAAGTTAAACCAATTTAATTAATAAACACATGCAATGCGGCATTCAAACATATGACATGTATAGTTTGGATAACTGGAATCCAAACCAATAGAGATTTATGCCCTCTCTTGGGAGTTGAAGAACTAACTCAAGTCATCCACGCTCGATAGAATTGTGAACTGAGGAAGGGGTGTCTTCTCAATTTAGAGCCTTCAACTCATAACTTTCTTACACAAAACCATTTCATATAGCAAACGTAACCTCTAACTGCCCTTTAGATATAACTAAGGAGGGAGGATTTCAGTTCGAAATACATTCTACTAAAAAATAACCTCTAACTTCTCCTTAGACATAGTAAGGAGGCAAGATTTTCTTTGAAACTCGTTTTATCAAACAGAGCCTCTACTTCTCCTTAGAAAAAACTAAGAAGTGAGGACTTTACTTCGAACTCATTTTGTGCATAGATCGAAACGTTTTTACTGCCAATATACCCTTAACTTTCCTTAGAACCATAGAACCTCCCTAAGTGTTAATCCCTAAAGCCAACTCCAACACGGGCGACGTCTTTCAGTGCCTGCTTACTTCCCATGAAACCAACAACACTATAGTAGCCTTAACTAGATTCACTGGACTCTCAAAGGCGCTATTATAAAATCAAAATATTACTCTGTGACATAAACATCATGCTAATGCAAGTATGATGTCATGCAGTGCATGTTCATTTAATTAAATGGCCAAATAGTATTAGGTCATCTTATTAGGGTGACCAATCAATTTACAAATACTCATTCACAAAAATTACTCAATTATTACAAACAATGGGTGATCATTTTTATATTAGTAATTTATCAATCAAACAATCACCAGACAACAATCGAATGCCCAATCCCCATGCATATTCAATTATATTTATCTTAGCTTTAGATGTAACTACATTACAAGTATAAACAAGGCGATAGGGTCAATGTTACCCACCTAACATCCAAGCTAAGTCTTAACAAGCTTCTAGGAAAACCAAAACATCATCCCCATCCACCTAAATCATCAATATCATCATCACCAACATCAAATCATCAACATCCTTTATATAAGAAAACTAAATTCAAATAGAACATTGGCTAGGTTATAATAGAGATTATTCCAACAGGGGACACTTATCCAAGAGTTTTTAAACTTATTTTAAAGCCCTAATTTGATCAAACACTAAGTAGGAACCCCACTATAATTGCAAAAATCGCTTTGCTAAGATACAGACAGTTCTCCATTATCTGTCAAAGTAATTCTTCTTTCTTTATTTATAATATTTTATTACAAAAGCATCATCATATTATTTATATTCAAAAGACTCATTTTCTAATAAACAAACATTTGAAACCACATACTTTCCATATAAATTAAGGTTAAGCCTAAAAGGTGATTTACATCATTAATAAACCAATCACAAGTTATTAATCTTATATTACTTAATCTTAATCAAGTTTATTAAACTTAATCAATCTAATTCATTTTACTTTAATAAAGTTCATTTGTAAGAATCATATTAACTTATGCTTATTAACTAATTTACTTTATATCTAAATTCTACATTAACCTTAGTTTAGTTACTAAGTTATAATCATTCATCCCACTAAGCTAATATTAAATCCTACAAGATTTTTAAATTAAGTGAGCTCATTTTAACTCATCATGATTTATTAGACTATATCGAACCTAGGTTTATTAACTAAGCTCATTTGATGAACTTAAGTCTATGTTAACTTAATCTTAGCCAAGTTGAATATACTTAATCAATTCAATTCATTTTAGTTCATTCAAGTCCATTTAGTCAAGTTGAACCTACTTTTATTAGCTAAGTTCATTTTATACTTAATTACACACATTTAACAAGCAAACACAAGTTTTTAACTTTGTTTCAAAAATGTAATAGCTGGAATTAATCAAAATTTATGCCTTGTTACTTTTAAAGTTTGCAAAAACTTAAGACATGAAAATTGTAGATATCTTTTTAAGCTTTACATAGCCTTTTGAATCACCTTAATCCAAGTTCAGATGAAAAATTTATGGTCAAATTACAAAAAAATTATGAAATAGGGAAAGCTGCACGACCAGTCTGCACGGCCATGCCGACCTAAAAAAAATGATCAGATTCAATTTTCTTTTCCTTTGTAACACTTAGCACGAGCTCCTGCATGCCTGTGCTGCCCCTGCAACCCCTATCACGAATATCCTTCCACTATTCTTCATCCTTTTATCAAAATTTTTACACTTTGCTTCCATCAAAACATTATCTAATCATCATATAAACTAGTTTTCATGCTTTCAACACTTCTATATTCATCCCACAATATTAAACACCATCAAACTCTTCATACCACCCTATATCTACCATTCATCATCTTCTTCACCACCCAACTTTATCAAGCATCAAACCAACATATACAAACATAAATAACCATTAAAACAAAGGAAAAAAACAAAACTTATCTTGTTAGACAATTTGGATTTCTTGTTATATTACTCCTCTAAGTTCTCGAAGCTTGTCATGCATGATTTCCACCTTTGATCTTTTTTCTATCCTCGTTTTCTTCTTTAATCTCATTAAATTTGAGATTGTGTGTGGGATTTGAGAGAAAAGAAGAGAGGAAGAATGGAAGGAGAAGAAAAAGTAAAAACAAAGAAAGAAAGGAAAAGAAGAAGAAGAAAAAAATGGTAGCAAATTCAAAGAAAAAACATTTAAAGGATAAGATTTGGGGATGGTTATTAATAAGAGATTATGGCTTTAATCTTTCATATGTTTATCTTAACTATCGAAAATAATTAGAAAATAATTTCTGAATTTATGACATATAAATTAATACCTTAAATAAAAAATATAGTTTAGAAATTTAATTTTCTAAAAACTTGATACTTAGTTTGGATATGGGCTTAAAATTGATATTTTTAAATAAGCATTTGAACTCAAAATTTATAGGAATCAAGAAAATAGAATGTAGATTAAAAATAGCTAATTTAGGACATTTTATAAATTTTAACAAATGAACTTGAGAATTTTGGGTGATTTGTAAATTAAAAGAAATAAAAGAGTTTAATTTGATGATTTTGAGGATTGACTGAATCAATTTTGAAAATAATCTAAAATTGAAGTTTATAAATGTACTAAACATAGAAATTGATATTTTCCAAAAGTTTAGAAATTTAAGAACTAAAGGAAAGGAAATTTAACTTAAATTTATAAAAGATAAAAGATTTTGATTAGTTGAAGAGGTTAGTTAAAGAAAATTGGCTAAATGAAGGGTCATTTGAGATCTCAAATTTAAGATAATTTACTTTTTAAGTGGTTATATCAATTTATTTAATTTTATCTTATTAATCATTCTGCTTGGCTTAATTTGATTATTTAAATTCAATTTCTACCGTAAGTTTTAATTTCAAGTTTTGCTATTATATTTCATTTTTTAAAGAAATTTTGATTCCTTTGTTAAACATTCATATTTATTAAGTTTATATATTACCCATAGTATGATTACGTTGTTTTGGTCTTTTATTACATTTATTTAAATTTCTTCATATTTTCATTTTCAAGAAATGTATTAAGATTTACTATTGTTTAGGTTTAATCCTTTCTTTCATAAACATTGATTATTCATCCTTTATTTCTTGATTTAGTAGTTTGAAACTTTTTAATATTTCATTAACTCCATATGACTAATATTCCATGCAATATAGCATATATAAAACAATAAGAATTAGATTACGAATTCAACCTTCATTGCTCAATTTTTAAAGAAGACCTAAACTCAACAAAGACTAAAGACGATGGAGAATAGACAACTCAACTAGACTTGACTCGACTCGTTTCAAGACCTAAGATAATGCATAAGGACACCACACGACTCACACAACAAAACAAGCTCAACAAATGAAGGTGTATAATCGCTTTTCCATTCTTAACTCAATATATATAGCAACTGCATACAAAATATACAATGCTCATGTAACTCCCTAAACTAAGGAATTACAACCAGCTACGTGTCTCTTTCGAAAGGAACACAAAGGCTATAATAAACTAATCCATAATTACAAAATATATCGTATCTCCAATATCACTCAAAAGGTTACTTGAAAACTTTCATCATATATAAAAAAACTTCATAACAACCTGTTATCTAAAAACCTAAAGCCAACAAAACATAAATCCTTGACACAACTTTACTTTCATTCCATACGAAAAATATATGGAAAATTGTCTATAATCTGGACATAAAGTCCTTCACACTTAACTTCAGATCTGGAAGTCTAACTATCTGCAAGATAATCTATAGTATTATCAACCTCCCCTGGTTCCACATAGATATCATAACCCAAAATATTATAACTACAAATCTTTACCTGAACCTGAAAAAAAAGGAATGAGCGAAACGCCCAGTACGCCATACCATACACAAATGCGCATGAACACTCATCAAACAAAACATGCATTCTCATTTAGTTAGGTAACATCATATGTTTATTATCTTTTAATTAGCCATAAACTAGCACAGTTTAGGATTATTGAATCACTAACCCTAAATCCAGAGTAACTCATTACCCTGATAAAAACAATAGTATAATACTTATATATATATAGCGTTCCACAATTAAGCTAGTAATGACTCCTAATCTACCAGAATCATCTCTAGGTGTAACTCCACTCGGGACAATGCTACACAAGGATCATCAAGTTGTCACGTTAGTATCACACTTTGCATGGTCTTTACTAACCAGCCAAACACAATCAAACACAACAATTTTAAAAGCTTACAATGGCTTAATTCAATTTATATGCATGTCTAATCCTACATAAGTACAAGTAGCAATCAAGATATGGTCGTACTTAGGATTCGCTCAATTCCAATTCACCAATAGAACTTCTATAAGAAAAGAATTCCTAATCCACAATAATTCCATCAACATATCTCAATCAATTACAATTTCATGCACATAATAAAATCCTAACCCAGAATTCCATAAATTGTACTCCTAATCACAGATCTATAAGAAAAGATCAACATACTCGTTTCCTTTTGTTCACAATTTAGTTAAAACCTTCAAACACAACTTTCACCAAAATTCCTAATTATCTTCACAATTCCTTCATATATAGATTCCTCAATTAATAAAACAATTACAAGAAGAGATTATAATTTTAGAACACAAAGATTTGATTAGATCCACACTCACCTAGAACGTATAGATTTCTCTTGAACAGAACCATAATTCAAACAAATAATAAACTACGATCATAATCCAATATCTTAAGAAATTATAAGTTCTAAGATAGATCTTACCTTTTCTTTGAATCGAAACCACACAAATCTTCAAACCACTCTTTAGGATTTCTCCATAGGATCTTGATTCTCTTTAAAACCAATGAAACAAGCTTATGAGGAATTTACCCTTAAAGAATTGATTGGAAAAAAGACTAGAGAAATCTATTTACCTATGATTTGCTGAGGGAAAGTTGTGACAATTTCAAAGCCAAAGGGGTCTATTTATAGAAGAGTAAAAGGGTAAAGATATAAAGAAACTTTTGTAATCCTTCAATTTTCATAATAGTATATTAGAAATGAAAAGACACGAAACCTTCAATTCTTATAATAGCAAGCAAAACAAACAAAAAGACATCTCATGTATTATATGCCTGCCATATAATAAACATGAATAAAACTTATGAGGATGGACCATAAAATCCTCTCATTTTATAATAAATGACACTACTACTCTTCATTATTGAATATTTTCTTTTATATTACAACTCATATTATTTTCAATCATTAGGGATTTATGCTTTATAATTTTCATTAACGTAAACATCTTGAAAAATTTCGAAATCAAGATGTCTTATTTTAGCTTTTGCATATTTGTCCAAATATCATTACCTTATTAGAGTTGAATTAGGTTATCTCATTATGTTATGGAATTATTTTTAACTATTGATTATGTAAAAACTGTGGATTTCATTAAAAGCATTTCCATGTCAGCTTATTAAACATATCAGCAGTCATATCATCTAAAATATGTCGATTTAAGGTGTATTTTGGGGTGGTAAGAGCTCAATTCAAAGTTGAAGGCTTCGTGCAATATAAAAATTATTAGGTTATAGTTCTTACAGTTTGAACTATAATGCTATGATCATCGGATACAAATAGTACTTCATTGATAAATTACAATGTTAAACCTTTTGCCTCATATATCTATCAATGTTTTCCATACTAAAATGCGAATCACATCATAATAAAAATGCTAATTTGCAAATTATCCTATGATGTCTGAATCTATGAATTAACTTTTGTCCAGAAGAAGGTGAAAAATCTACCATCCCAAAATTCCAATTATTTATTAACCATATGATTGAGTTGGCCATTCAATCCATCGTAACATATGAATGAGTTAATATATTAGATTAGTGGGTTAACTTGTTTAATCCACTACTTGTGCCGGTTGGACTAGATTAATAAATGTACCTAATTATTAGACATGCCATAGTAGATTAGTTTATTTAATCCACAAACAAAAGGAGTTGGACTGAATTGCCCATCTATTCACACACTCAAAATTTTAACATGAAAATGGCTTGTTGTCATTGTCCAGCATCACCAAATATCCATATATCTACAAATTTCTTAGGTCATTGCTCTTTTTTTTGTACGGGACTTATGTACAAGTTGAAGTCTTCTAGGTACTGTATTTTATTCAGATGTAGTGTATTTTTGTTCTAGAGACAAAAATTGTTAGGTCCAATTTATTTGTCTCAAGTCAGTTTATTTGTTTCAGGTGAAAATATATGTTAGGTCAATACATTTTGTCCTAGATGTGACTTGATCCAAGAGTAATCCTATATCTACATATAAAAGACGTGTAAGATTTTTATTCAATCCATCCTCTTTTGACATGAGAAGAAGAGTGAGAAAAACTATAGGATCGGAAGACATTGAAGGTGTTGGACACTGTTCAGGTGGTACAGCAACATTGTCTACCAATACTATCATTTTGCATTATTTTGTTTGTAAGTGCTCCTCTTAGAGACATCACAAAACAATATGACTGAACAAATTTTAATGGATGATGTATTCAATCACCTCTAAATGCTAGTATAGTAACAATCAATAAAAATTGTGGCCATAGGCAAGCTCTGAATAGATATATCCGAAATTTCTTCCATTTTATCATACTTTTTCGAGCATATATGTACTAGGTACACGTACTAATGAACATTGGGCAGTGGAGACGTACAAACGACGCTCTAGCGTCTAGCCATTTTGATTCTTGATTGGGACCAGACAAAGATTCTTTCCATCATGAAAAAATGAAGATAAAAGCATTACTTAATGTATAAATTGGTCATGAATCTTAATATAATATGCAATTAGGTATCTACTAAACTTTCAAAATGATCAATTTAATATTCATTTTGAAATTGATCAATTTAATATCTAAAAAATTTTAAAGTTGATCAATTAGTCTCTTTGGTACTAAATTGATCAGATTAAAGTTTTAGATATTAAATTGATAAATTTTAAAGTTTAAATATAAAATTACATATTTGATTAAACTCAGATGCATGTGTGATATTATCCCTAAAACTATACGTTGTTGTGGAGGAAGTAGAAGAAGTAAACTACATGTGCCATCGTGGTCCATGGATGAATACCATATTTGCGGTATTCATCTTGCAGTTGTACCTTAAAAATATGGATTGAACATATGCATAGGAAAACTCGTAATAGTGTGGTTTTATTTTCTTACAATCTTATATGAAGTGCATTTAATGAGCTTTAGCAGTGTATTGCTAATAGACAATAAAACAACTATATTTTGAAAGCTTACTTTGAAAGAATAATATATATATATATATATATATATATTTTTAAAAGTTTTTGGAATCACAAGTGTAAATGCACCGCAAGCGATTCAATTTTGAGCTTCTGAAAATTTAATATCTACTCTTTTATTATTTGTGATCCAGTTTCTACATCATCACTTGGATTATGATTTATTGTAATCAAAAGTACAAATATTGAATTGCAACCAAATTAAAAGTATATATACTAAAATGAAAAAAAAAATACTGATTATTATTATAATTGAAAACAGAAATATGTGTGGTATATTTATCTCCATGTAACCTCATATTTTATAATTTTAATTTCTTTATTTGAAATATATCCATTTAGTGGTGTTGACATGACACCAACAGTTTTGATGTAGTCGTTAAAATTATTACACATAATGGTCAGCCCTTATATGGTAATTAGAGCTATATTTTTTTTGTAAATCAATTAATATTACATTGCTAATGAAAATGAGGCGAGAGAAGCGACACGATGCAGGTTTATTGCAGTCGCTAAAGTCAAACTTATATCCTATTGAAAACGATAAAAGAATCTTTTTTTTTTTAATATAATTCATTTCTTTAAATATCATTATTATTAGCACAAGTTTTTTTTTCTTTCATCACAAAAGAAATGAGGAATAAAATCTTTTACTCGAGAGATAGGAGATGCCATTAGTTATAAGGCCACTAGTTATTACATAAGTTACTATTGTTATCTTTCATCACATTTAACTAGTAACCGCATGGTCATTTTGCTAAATAACTAATTTACCCATACTGTTACACTGTGTTTGGTATAGAAGAGTTTAAGAGGATTGGTTGTGAAGGAGAGGAAATGAGGAAAATTAAATTCCATTTTTTTTTTTTTTGTTAAAGGGAAAGGAAGGGGAAGAGAAAATGGTTGTTGTACATGAAGTGACATGTTGCAAGCTCATTAAAAAAAAAATCATGCAGCACTGGCGCTAGGCTTGTATATAGTAATTTTGTACCAACAAACATTAAGCTATGATAGTGTGTCTGCTAGCTATGCAACTATCATATGAGCGCACAAGCACTGGGTAGCGTCATTGCTAATCATAAGATATATTTTATGCCCAAACCTCTTCAACTTCATTTGAAGAACTTTAGTTAGGAGGCAAAGTGTAGAAGGCTAAATGTAACTTTGTCTCTTTGGGCTGAGTGATAGGGTTTAGAGAGTCAAGTCTATGAAATTAGGATAACTAATGAAGATTTGGAATGTTGGGCTTAATGTGGGGACTCTTGGACCAAACTAACTTGTCTCCTGATAACTTTTCTTAAGGAGCTTATGCACTTAAAGAGATTATCTATGGGCTAAGAGCCCATGTAAGAGCCCATCAATAGGATTACTCATCTCATCCGCTGATGCTCAGTATGATTTGACAGATGTCATCAAGGTCCAAACTCTATAAATATTGAGAGCTCCTCCTCATTTAGGAGATCTAGAACTTGAGAGAAATGTCGAAGTGCTGCCGTAATACTCTCAAAAAAGATCAAATAGAACTTAAAACGAAGAACACACTACCTTTCCTCTAGAATAATAAGGTTGAGGCAATATAGCTCCTCTACCCGTCACTAGTGTGTTGGAGCTCTCTATGATTGGCTACTTCTCCTCTCTGCCATTTCACTCTTAGTCATCCCTTGTGCATGTTTTCACGTTACTCCTTTGAGAACATGCATAGCATATGATGCACACTACGTACGTGACTATTGCAACATGTCTACCCTACTACAGATGTATATTTTCTATGGAACCCACCGTTTTTCCCCTTGAAAATGGAGAGAATTAATAGGGAAAAGGGAAAAATCTTTTAAAATTATTCTTATATCCTTCTTTTTCAAATTATTTATTATATTTAAGGGCATACAAGTAATTTATCACTATAACTTATTTTTTTTTTTTATAATAATTAAAGTTCCATCCATTTTCTTCTCCCTTACTATTAAAACACATGTAATGATTTAGCTTACCCAACAATTCCTCTCCTCTATTTTTTTTTCCTTCCTAAATCATTCCATCATGTTAAGCAAAGTGTTAGAGAGTAAACTTCTAATGACAATTTATACTCTCACTCTTATAGATTGTTATTAAAAATGTATATATATCATCTTCTTATAAATATCTTTATGTGAAGACACTATTATTAGGGGTAGGGAAAAAAAAACTGAGTAAACTAGGAAACCAAACCAAAACTGGAAAATCAATCCAAAAATATGGTTAACCAATTCATCGGTTTCGATTTAGGTTCATGGTTTTAAATTTTTTTTGGGCTTTTTGTTTCGGTTTGTAACCATGAAAAATCGATGGTTAACAGCTAACTGATATATATATATATATATATATATATATATATAACATTATATATAATTAATTTTAAAAAAATATATAAAGGGCTAAAGTGTTAAAAGTTAAAACCCTAATGTAATGACTATTAGTTTCCGTCACATTTTTTTTTCTTCTGGGTAAATCACTTTCCAATTCTAGTTTCCACCTTCATCTTCAATCTTCTTCTTTGTTTCGTCGTCGACTCATCATCTTCGTCGGTCGTTGTCTTCTCTCTAAATATTTTTCTTACCCAACTGATTTGCAAACTTAGCTAGATGCTCAATAACCGTTGGTAACTGCTCTTCCATGACATGCTCAACAATTGTTGAAGTCTCACTTTTTCTCCCATGTTCAATATTCTCCAATTGTATTTGATGTTCTCAAGTCATTGTTCACTATATCTTCTCTATTATCATCTTCTTCAATGTTCAACTTTTTTTCAACTGTTTGAATGGCCTCCCTGAATTTTTTCATCAAAATCTAGTCTCTAAGAAGTAAGAATTGCCTCGAAAGGGTATTACTTAGGCATTGCCTTGCAATCAAATAACCACGGTCAACCCAAATATAAGTGGCAATAACTTTGAAGAATCACATTGCATATAATGTTAATATAGACCAGAAGTGATACAAGCTTACACAGTTGTGGAAACCATGTATAGTTGCAATATCATGCGACAAGAGGAGGAACCAATCAAGGAAAAAAGTAAGCAATTCCATGTGTAGAAAGGAAAAAATTAACCGCAACTTTTAGCTAACTATTATTCTAAATGATTAAAAACCTAAAACCGAAAGTGTTAACCAAAAACAAAATGATTAACCATCTTAATGGTTAATTACTAATAATGGACCTATTTAGGTTTGACATTTTAGAAAACTGATTGTAATAGTTAGGTTCAAAAAATGATGTCATGGACTGACAACTTGTCAATTATAAAAAACATAATAAACATTTTGCTACTATAAAGAGGTGCATATAATAGATATTTTATTTTTACGTTGATATAATTTCTTACTTTATTTCTGTACAAATTAATTGTTATATCATATTTATAATAGCCAAAAAAATTTATTATATTCCAATTAAATTGCAATTTAATTCCCATATTAAGCAATGAAGCGCGCTGTAAGTTTCTAAAAGCATCTTGATTTTTGATGCATCGTTTATTACATTACACTTCCCTGATGTTTCACTTTCATAAATCATGTGAACAGAGGTTGCTATTACTCTTGATTCCGCATCATACTGTATTTGCGTTGTTGCCCATTCTAACCCGTTGAAGATTTAATTAATATTGAAATGATCCAAGAGTTTATATTACTAGTAGATTGATATTATTATTATTATTATTATACGTTACATGTCCAGTGAACTCTACTCCATAAATTTCGATAGTTGTCCTCTCAATGTTAGCTCTTCCTATTTCATTATTGGGTAAAATACAAAATATTTACTTGTATTTATGTTTATTTATAATTTTATAATTTTTTAACAAAGAGATGATCTAAATTTCTTTTATAAGTATTAATATTATTTAAAATTATTGGAGATACACATGTCAATAACTTACCAGCCTCAGATAATTAATTTAATAAAAAACTATAACTAAATAAATTTACATAAACAAAATAGTCAAAACTATTTAAAAATGCCAAAAAATTAAAAATAAAAAAGACTTCTATTGAAGCTGTGCAAACCATTTATGGTTAGAAGAAGATTGTGTCGAATAGCTAGAAAATGCTCATTATCCAGTGTTGGTGGTTTTACTCTAATTGGTGTTTAGTGTGGTGGTTTCATGAAACTTATAAGCTACCTATATGGGTTTTTTAATTGGATACCAATAGTGATGAATCAAAACTAAAGGTAGAGTTTTATGAAGCTGGAAGTGCTGTCAAATTTGTTAAATCCTCAATTTTGTTTTAATTTTGTGCATGATGAGAGTAATTCTAGAGAAAGGAGTTTGTGAATGGATTCCTAGAGAGAGAAATGAGTTTGTGAAGAACCATTGTCACGTAAATCTAATGTTGAATTTCTATTCTCTTCTCAAATATATACATGTCATTATCATCTCCATTTTTGAATCTTTGAAGAATCGAACACCAACTAAGATGGTCGGAATTGGCTTTTTAGTTTGAATAGACTTTTCTTTTGGTTTTTTTTTTTTAAATTTCGTTGCATTTTTAAATAGTTTTAAATATTTTGTTTATTTAAATTTATTTAGTAATGGTTTTTTTATTAAGAAATTAATCTAGACTACTAGACATTGGCATCTGTCTGTCTAATAATTTTAAATAATATTAACACTTATTAAAGAAATTTGGGCCATCTCTTTGCTAAAAAATCATCACAGATTATATAATCATAAATAGGTATAGATACAGGTAAGTATTTGATAATATTCCCTTCGTTATTTTAATATTGGCCTCATATGTCGCCCCAAAAATTTAAACAAATAACTTTACTTATATGTGGGTTTTCCATAAGTGCAGTGTTGATACTCATTCGACCACAACCTCAGCCTAGGTCAGCTCGATCTGGATAGTGGACTCCTCAGAAATGTGAATATTAGAGAATAACGTGTTTCCTTATAATAGGGCAAAGGATAAATGCTTAAAAACAGAACAAGACAACGAAGTTGAAATTGGAAACTAAAGGTATGTGGAGAGTCGAAGTTGTAAAATCATGCTGATTGTAGTGCTTTACATGCAGATCCTCCATTTTGCAAATGACACATCTATTTTATTAGTAGTTGAAGGCTTAGAATGACAATGGTGTTTCGCCCCTTTTTGGAGTGACTTGCGGAACTCAATGCACTGATTGTGTTGGAAAGCATTAAGAATTTCAAAAGCACGCACATTGAAAGTGCTTAGAGATGAAAGATCTTGGGGGATAGAAACACAAATTTTAATTATTACAATGTAAAGGGAACACCACAGTATTTCTGTTTCTTAAAGAATTTACACTGATGATGCAAGGGTCATAAAAGGTACCCTATAATCATTTCAACTAGAATTGCAAGATTAATTGTGTAGATGAGCCAAGTTTACTTAATTGATATTATATTAATTTGATTATATTGTAATTAAATCTAGCTTAAATTCAAGCTATTTGGGTAATTTATTTAGTCGTGTTTAAATCATATCATGTCTGGCTGATCCAACTCAAGAATTAGAGCTTCATTAGAGAGCTAAATTGGTTGCATACGAATTTTAGACTAAATCAAATATCAATTTAGGTATGGCTTCATAGACTAAAGAAAGACACTAGAAGTCTAATACATATTTTAGGATGACATAATCAGATTTTACTTGATAAATTTGAAATAGGAATTATTGGATTGATTTTCCACACTCATGTAAGTTCCTATAATCAATAAGGATATGACATGTCTTAGGCTCATGGCGATTTCACCAAGATAACCATCAATGAGTAAATCTCATTATCTATTGATGACTAAAGTGCAAGCAATCTGATGGATGTTATCAAATTTAAGAGTATATGACGAAACATTAAATAATGCCACATTTGTTAATTTAGAGGGATTCGAAGAATAATATTCAACTATACAATTTCTTTTTCTTTTTTTTTTTAAATTAAAAAATCTCTCATGAAGAAGAAATTTACTCAAGAACTACAACGTCGAGATCCTAGACTCTTTAGTCTACCACATATGTATTCGAGAATGTGCTTGTTCCAATACATCCTCCTTGTGTTTGCTTCAAGCCATCACTCCAAATGTTATCTTTATATCACTTCTTTGAGGCCACTAGAAGTGTGAGGCACATGTAACAAACACATGACTTCAATGGTAGTATATATCTTTTCCATTCATTTTATCTTTATTTTAAGAAACTCACCGATTTTTATGGGGTGATACTTGCACTTAATCTTTATATTATAAGTATCAATAGGTGCACTTACCTTTATGATCATAATTGGAATGGAACTTGGGGTTTCAACTTGCTATTATTAATTTTTAGGGGAAATTGCAAATTCACCTCCTAAACTTTCCCCTATGTGTGGATCCATTCCTAAACTTCAAAGTAAGCTTTTTATCCATTTAAACTTTTAAAAATTAGCACAATTAAGAGGAGTTAATATTTTTCATGAATTTGGGAAGGGAGAGTAAATTCACACATATGTGGAAGAGTTTAAGGGGGTAATTTACGACTCTCTCTGTTTCGTTTTAATGAAAATGTAAGGTGTTCTTAACTGTTCTAGTTTTTGAAACTTTAAGGGCTAACAAATCTCAACTTTAAAAGTTTATGGGATAAATTTATAGATAGGTGAAAGTTTACTTCCCATATTTTTTATTTTATATACAAGTGGTTTCAATGCCACACACATGTACACCTAAATGCTCAATTTCAGTAAATTTAACTTCTACGCACCAATCGATTACAAAATCCATCTGATGTCCTTTTCTCCATAAAAAATTCATGCATATAACAACTCAATCATCAATTTCACCAGGAAGGCATGAATTTCTAGCAGCTCATATAAGTCTACACACCAATGACACTCACTCTTAGCAAATCCAAAACAGCCAATGTTAAATTCCAATGTTATTAGATAGTTTACTAGCTTACCTCACTTGATTTTGTACTACTTCTTCTAGTTCTAGCTATAACTCCAAAAGAATGCTTCTAATTACTTCAAGAACTTCATATTTAACAACCCAAAACGTATATCCTAGTACCTAAGTCACTTTTTTACTCTTGATAGTCATAAAACTTCTGATAACACTCTTTTGGTCCATGATCCTAGTTTATTTCAAATTTGGTTAAACTTGAAAGTCTTCCTTCCCTTCTAATATTTCTTTCATTCTCCACATGTCCTAGTGAAAAACATTGATTGTATGCTAATTAATGCTAATCTTGTATTAATCTAGTTGAATTATCACTAATATAGTGAATAGGGTTTATTTACCCTTACCTTAAAAATCTATAGAGGATTCTAGAAGAGAGAAAAGAGAGACAAAAGTTATAAAGGGATAGAATAAGGGAGATGGGTATTAAGGTTTTAGAAGAATAGAGTTTTTTATTTTTTATTTTTCTTTCTAATCATCCTAGCCATCACACTTTTCCATGTAGAAATTTGGCAATTATGACTAGTCTAAGGTCTTTAATTCATCTTATACGTGAGTCATGAAATTAAACATTCAATTTTTGTTTTTTTTTATCTATTTTAACAATTACAAATTTTCATTCACCTCAATTCTTAGTTAGGGGAAAAATTGTAATTTTGCATATGATTAGTCCTTAATTGCATTGTTTGACTTCCTTTTTGACTTCGAATTTTAAATTATGATTGGTGTTTTAAATCATTTCATCCCCAAGAGAAATTAGGGTGGTTTTTTCCATCCAAGATAATAAGTATTGCCAAATGGATTATTTTATTGCTTATAATTATTCCCTATATAGCTTGGTTTCTCTAGAGAGTCTGACAA
Organism: Combretum micranthum; assembly: GCA_024138025.1. NCBI lineage: Eukaryota > Viridiplantae > Streptophyta > Magnoliopsida > Myrtales > Combretaceae > Combretum > Combretum micranthum. The sequence goes on along the minus strand of JAMXBD010002216.1, from coordinate 12,468 downwards.
TTTGGTTGCTAGACAATCCTTAATAGCATGTGTTCGTCCACAAATTTTATAGATGAAGATCTGACCTTGTGGATTTGTCATCATCTTAGCATTAATTATCTTGCTCAACTTGTCTACTTATGTAGCTTGAGATGTGATAGCATTGATATCGTACACTAAGACTTTTTAACTTTATTTACTCTTAGTAAATTGACATTGATAGTTGTTCATGGTCATTGTGTCAATAACTTCCTTAGCTTGTTTAGGATCTTCGTATTTAGATTTCTACTGGCTATTGTGTCAATAATCTACCTTGAGTGTGTGTTGAGACCATAGTAGAATTGGAAGATCATAATGTGGACAATTTCTCAATAGCTTCTCAAAGCATTCCCATATGCCATAAGGGGTCTCTAATTTTGATTAAGGAAACAATAAAATTTCATTCCTTAATTTATCTATTTTGAGTGGTGGAAAATATTTTCAAAAAATAGGTAGTGATTGTGATTTATGGTAGAGATGAGAACCAAAGTTTTGCCTGACATCCTCTAAGAGAGAAAGGGCATAGATGCAATTTGATTCCATCCTTTAGAGCAGCACTCATCTTAATGGAGTCTCAAATTATAGAAAAATCTGTGAGATGGGTGTTTGGAACCTCTTTTGCTGAACCACCATACTGCACTAGTTGCTATATCATCTAGATTATGCTTGACTTGATCTCAAAATTAATGGCTTAAATTGGAGGTTTTACTACGCATGGAATTCTAACATCTAGGGTGGGCTTGAAAATCTGTCATCATTTGTTAATGGAATTCCTAATTATTTCCCTATGCTATATTCTATCGTTAAATCCTTTGAACTCTTATTCTTGTATTTCCATTGTGTTTAGCTAGTCTCATTTATCGGTTGATCTTCCATGGTAGCCACTTCACCTTCTTTCTTTCTTAATGTTCGAGGAATCTCTTTGATCTAAATTTGTACTTACTGCTTCTTATTTCGATTGATCCTTACTATCTTATTTATCTCATTGTTTTTCTTTTTGGCCGAATACTTATCTCCTTGTTTAGTTGACTAAACTTGTGGGATTACTCCTAGTCATACACTAGGAAAAGGGAAAAAAAAATATATATAGCACATATATAGAGAGATTCTAGAATAAAATAAAAAGAAATGGGTAATCTAGATATATATATAATAATAATAATAATAATATAATAATAATAATAATAATAATAATAATAATAATCTAATAATAATAATAATAATAATAATAATAATAATAATAATAATAATAATAATAATAATTTTCTAATATCATTGTCATTTGTCTAACCCATATTGGCACTAGAAAAAAAAAAAAAAAACTTGAATAGGTCAATGTGAATATACAATAAATTCAATCTAGTTTTAACAATTACGTTAATCTAATGCATCAATTTAATTTCACACAGCCTATTGAAGCTAGTGTAACTATCAATTTATAACATTTAGATGAATATGAGTTAAATCCCTTAAGCGACAATGATATGGCTACTAGTACTAGGTCTTTTCCAAAAAATCATAAAAATATACATTTGCACCGTGAATCACTGCTAAGATTGCCCTATATGATCAATAACAGATTTAAATACATTATTCCATTCTCTTGAACTGTGGAAACTCCTAATATAGACTATGTAGAGATCATTTGACATGATAGCCTTTAATCATCCATCAATTAATTGAAACTTTCATAGTTAATTATGTTAGGTTACATTACCATGATTAATTACTCAATGAATTCCTTGATTAAGTTTGTCTCTAATATGACAGATTTATGACATCCCATACTCAGGATTGCATTTAACTTTGTCTAATCATGGGGATTTGCTTAGATACATGCAACTTGCTTACACATATACACATACACAAACACTGAAACCTTGACTTAATATGTATGCAATTAAAAACTAAGAGTCATTTTAATCAACATGATTAGATAAAAGAAGAATAGAAAACTATCAAAATAAAACAAATATGATCACATAGCTCACCTACAATTATCATGCCTAGGTATTAACAATTTATACTTCCATCTATTAAATCAATGAAACACAATAGTATTGAAGAAAACATAATGATATTAAATATATTAAATCGAATTATTGTTGAAAGCACTATTCTCTGATCTCCACAAGAATCACCAAATACTAATAATAGATCTGAGTGAGCTAAATACAAAATTAGCAACACGCCAAGACCTTGTAGGATAGGGTAGACACTTAGGTTTACATCAAAATAATGCGCATGACCACAGAAAGATGTGTGGCATGAAGTACAACCATGCTAGAACTCATGCATGTCTTCTAACATTAATTGATTCAACATTTTGCATGGATCGATATCTAACTCGAGTTTCTTCTTTTACACTTTAATAACTTGCATTGAACACTTCCTTGAGTGTATTTTAGGGTGAAAATATGATGAAGTTTTTCATGTCATTAATTGGCACTAATTAATTTTAAAATTCGATCAATTAACTTCAACTTCTCAGTAAATCTAAATTATTCCTTGAAATGAAAATAAGATGAATTTATACAATAGAATCACTTTAAACACCCTCAAATTATATAAAAGTAGTATAATTTATAATCAATAAAACATATATAAAAGTGATTTATAAAGGTTTAGTGTACTAATGTAGGGGTCATGAAACTCCATGTCTTAGTAGATTAAGCCCATATGCATCGAAACCCTTTTAAACTTATATAATATAGTTTCTTGTCTTTCTCATTTTAATTAATTCCTTATGCGAGAATTTCATGCCTTTTGCATGGGTTTTATTATAATGGATAGTAGGATAAATTTATTTTCTTAGTAGATGCTACAAATCTCATAACTTAAGAATTGTTGACTTTGACTATATGTGAATAATATTTTGATATGGTAAATTTCACCAAAATATCAATATTTTGAGATAAGTTTATTTGACCTATTAACGTTTTTGGTAATGTTTTGCAAAGTGAATTAAATGAAGCATCAATGTTTGGCAATGCTCATTTAATGTATCAACATTTGTGTTAATTTTTAATCAAGTTTCCTTAATTTTTGTCAATAGTGAATTATTACTCACTTTGCAAAACGTTAATACCTCTTTATAACTGCTTGAAATCTCAAGACCGAATTTATCCTAAAACATTTATTCCTCTTTTTAACCACTCAAAATCTTGATATTTTAAATGAACTTACTATCAAACATTGATACCTTTTGAGGTAATTTGCCTCATTTTGAGTTGAGATTACCCTCCTAAAGGTCAAAACTCATGAAATGCGTCAAAGCAAAATATGCATTGCATAACAAAGGTAAAAACTTCTAACCTTAACAAATATAACATGCTTAAAACCCACATCATAAGAAACAAAACTTCAAAAAGACCAAACCATCATCAAATTAGAAAAAAAAAACACAAAACGATATTAAAACCTTGAATCTTTCCAATACCGATAATCTAATTCCATCATGCTTAACATAAAAACTGCTAAAACCATCAATAGAATAAATTTAAATAGCAAATTACCAACTAATAGTATATCAATTTTAATGAATACCCTAAACCAAAATAATGCTAAAAGGAAAATACATTGCATTTGTTCCTTTAATGACTTTGACCTGTGAAACTCTTATAAATCCATATAGTCTTGATCAACATTCATGGCTCTTTCTCTTATTACATCTTTGTTGCGAATTCAAAATTTTGAATTCACCATATATTGTTAAGTTGAACCATAGTCTTGATGGAGTTTGCTGTTGATAATTATTTTTAAATTGCGTAATGTCACAAATGCTACCTAAACTTTGACAAATATGCAATTGGGTATCGAACATTGAAATTAATCATTTTAGTACCTAAACTTTAAAGTTGATCAATTTGATACTTGAAAAACTTTGAAATTGATCAATTTTAAACCTAAAAGAATTGATAGAGGTAATGTTGGCATGCACAAAAAGCTATTTTCAAGTACTAAATTGATTAATTTCAAAGTTTAGGTACCTAATTATATATATATATATATTATCAAAGTTCATGCACCATTCTTGACATTAACCCTTTTAAAATTCAACACATTCTTTGTTAGTTCCTTAAGGGGGACACTAAAAAAACCTACAATACAAAAGTTTACTATCAATAAAAATAAATAATATAAAAATTTCATTAAAGTAATTTATTTTATTATGTTCTTCTTTAAAAAAGCCAATCCATCTAGTACTGAATGTAGATTTTAGAGCAACCATAGATGTTGCTATGCTTAAGATATCATGTTCCATTCGTGCAACTTGAGGATACTGAAATTGATTAGCTTTTCAATTCTTACTATATTTGAAATCTACCATCTGCTTTTGTTCTTCATTTAAATATTTCTCCAGTTTAGATCTTGTAAAACCCTTAAGCATTTGTGTGCTTTCAAAAGATTGCAATTCCTAGAAAATAAAAATAGGCATCATATGAAATAAAATTAGCTTAAATGTGAATAAATGATATATAATTATAATAAATAAACTTACCTAGATGTTATCACCCCATTCATCATTAAGAGTCATCATAGCTTTTGATTTACTGAAATAATAAAATTTTTATTTGAATTTCCATCACTTCTTGTTGCATATTCATCAAAGATGGAAAATAATGCTCTTTTAACTTTTAAAAAGTCATTTGATTCCACATCATTAATCCCTTTGTAACTCCACACAACAAAATCAAGCTTTTACCATGAATATAGTATAGCAATAATTGCTAAAATCACAAAAACTCATACCAATAGTTCTCAAATTCAACAAATATCTTGGATGTCATTTCATTAAAATATGATTCACTTTTACCCATATTATTTATTAGTGCTTAATGTGTGATACCTTTTAAATATAGATGGTGGAGCTCTAATCATAGATACGTCTTTGGGTGCAATGACTTGGAGCTCATAGGTACTTCAAAGTTAAGTATGTTTTGACCAGAGTAATCCTAACATGGGTGACATCCTGGGAAGCATTGGTACTAAAGGACAAACCATGCGGTATCTGGCTAAAGCGGACAATACTTTGGTGGATGGAGTTCCGATGTGTTACAAGTGGTATCGGAGTAGTGCACCAACCAATAATGGAGGAGTATCCTCCCTGCTTAGTGTAGTTTAGGACTTGTGTAAGAAACTAACAAGGATGTCTGTTCTATAAGAATAGAAGTATGTGATATTCCTTAAATATAGATGGTGGAATTCTAATCACAGAGATGCTTTTCGGTGTAATGGATTGAAGTTCGTTAAAAGTCCAAAGTTAACCGTGTTCCGGACAAAGCAATCTAAGGATGGGTGAACTCCTGGGAAGCATTGGTACCAAAGGACAAAACTGTGTACTGTGCGACTAAAGCGGACAATAACTCGATGTATAGAGTTCCAGTGCGTTACATAATGTAATCTAAAATCCAATGAAATGTATAAATTGACATTATAATATTTTGTCCTAATAATTTACAAGTGAAATAATAGAAAAGCTTATATATCCTTATCATTTTTCTCAATCCTATCTCATTCTTTCAAAGAAGGAAAATGCTTGTAATTTGAATCACTCAACTCTAATTGACAAGAGGAACTTTTATAATGAGCTCCACTCTTAAGCATCAATATGTGGAATTCCAATGAGTTTGAGCATCTTTTCTAAAACCTTTATCTTTAAATAATGACAACAAGTTAACATATTCAAGAAACTTTACCTTTTGTGTTTAAGATAATTTCACAAACTTTACACTTTCCTTGACCTTATTCAAAACACTTTCAATATCTTTTAAACCTTCTCAAACAATGAAATGGAGAATATGTACTCAATATCTAATATGAAAATAAACAACTAAAGCTAAAAGTTCACCTCAAACATTTAGTTATGAATTTAATAAACTCACAAAAAGATCATTGGTGAAACCTTATCAAAAGTGATATTGAATAATATACTTTTAATATCTCAATTGACTAGTAAAGCGATTTCTTTCCAAGTTAATGCACACCTAAACATTGAGGTAGCATACATGCAAACTCCACTTTTGCAAGACCAATTTTTATCAAGGAACGTATAGTTACAGATATAATAACCATGGGTCGTTCCAAATGTCCATAATCAGATGTCAACTAAACTTCCTAAGTTAATTTTATTCTATTATTTTCATAGGAATTTGAGCTTATTTAGATGAGTTTTTGATTAAATTCCTATGAATTTGGTGCTTTCAATGTTAAATTGTTGTTTTTCAGCTCCTTGAATCAAAAGAAGAAGAATCGATGAGTTTTTAATTAGATTTGGAGCAAAACAGCGGCAAAAGTAAAGAATAGAAAAATCGTGCCCTATTTTATATAGTTTAAGGCCAAAATATAAGGCAAAACAAGCAAAAATTGGTCTATCACGTCTCAAATTTAGCTCGACATGACCCTCGACGATTGTTCTAAGTAGGTCTAGCCTAAACTTGAAGAAAGCTTTTGTTGTGCCTTAATGTTGCACCCTAAATCTGACCTGTGATAGTTGCTGAAGTGAAGTACAAACCTTTGCCTTACTTGTGTCACATCTCAAACCATCAAAGCAATTGAGCCCTTGATAGCACTCAATTTAGCCCTCGATGGAAGAATGGATAGAAACAATAGTATCTCATTAACTCATGTCAAGCCCTATCTTCAATGAAGCACTCGAGCACTCGGCTTACCCCTCAATAAGTGATTGTTTTAGTGAACGATATAGACGCGTATGTAGATAAAGAATTTGCTTTTCATTAAAAAGAATATGCCACGTTAGCAATAAAATCTTCATTCTTTTCTATGCCCTAGTCTACAAATAAGCATGCATAGCATTGTAATAAGTAGGTTGTACAGTGTCAATACGACAGTAGAGAATTAACATAGCATAGTGAGAGAATTTCTAAAGCGAAAGAATCTCATTTCTTCTTGCTTTAAAGAGTCTTAAGGATTTCTGGGTAAAATCATTTTAACCTATTGTTTGTAATTTTTGCAAGACTCCGGGCTAAATTCTAATATCTTTCGATCAATTTCATTTTATTTCTTTAGATAATATTCGTAATTTCTAAATCCTAGAGAAATAATCTCCTATAGCTTAAGGTTTGTGAATTCAAATCCTGATTCATGTGATTTCAAATGCACTTTCAATTCAATATTGAATGGGTATTTATAATTAGTAGCTTGATTTTAATTTCATGGGTTTAATTGTGCGGTACACGAATTAGAATCGTGTTTGATTTCAACTGAATAGGATGAGAGGTCATTCTTTTGAATAGATCTGTAGATACTAATGGTGTCGATCCTAAATATTCAAGAGGGGCCGTGAAGTTTCTATCACTTGTTTTAAAATTCATTGAGTTGGTTTTAAAAACAAAGGATTCTTAAACTTTATGCAGATCGAGTTCGATGATAGCTTGAGAAGAGATTTCAGCAGTCTAGTTTAGATCTAGAGTTATTGACATTGAGAGAGGCTTTAGCTTACCTCAGTGAATCTGTCGTTGCAAATACCCCAATAAACAACTCTTTCTCTGAGTTTAGTTTTCAAGAAATCACATAATAAGGAATTGGTGGAGCAAAACCTAAGTTGTCGTCTTGCATAGTTGCAAACCGATTCCCTAATTTTGCTCAGAAAACATTTATGAATTCTATTAACATTAGCATAACTTCTATTTTTATTATGATTTGCTAATTTTTTCTTGGCTAAGATAATAGAGAAAATGTGAGTATGATAGATGCCACCATTCCTTTGGAATTCGACTTAATTTTTTTTCTACTACTTTGGTAGATGCACTTGCCATTATTGTTGGTTATTGCTAGCCGAAGTTAAACAAAACCAATAAGTTAATAAATTTTGAAAAGCTTCCACTTTGAGTTATGTTTTTAAAGATAAATCCCAATCTAAGCAAAATCTACTAGGACAATCCAAAAGCGCACACACACACATATATATATATATATATATAATTACATCCAACTACTTCCCTTCTCATGCCGTGTCAATACATCAACTTTGAAAGTATTTTTAGAAAGGGGAAAGCCTCTTTTGGTGCATGAACATTGACAAAGCATACAGTTGGGTACCTAAACCTATAAATAGTCTAATTTCGTACCTAATTAAAATTTTCCTGCCTCTTTTCGCTACCTCACTCTTTTATTATTTCTTGAGCAATTGGACACATGCCATGCAACGATGAGCAGAGTAGTGTTTAGGGCCATGAAAAGTTTGATTAGATATGAAAATGAACTTTTTAAAGTTTAGGTATCTAATTGTTCATTTCATCAATGTTCAGGTACCAAAAGAAACCTATTCCCTCCTAGAAATATAAACAATATTCTCATTTAAATACTCTAATAGTGCTTTGAATCTAGTATACTCCACAAACATAAGAGGACTATCATGCTAAACAATAGCAACAACTAACAACTAACAACTCATGATATTTTTTAAGATAAAACTTATCAGTATTGCATTTCATGTTAATAAACAAAACATTTGATCAATGTCTCTGATTGATATGATATTTTAGATAAGAGCCCTCAAGGCCCATATTGACTTGTTTTGGCCTTGTGTTAGCTCCTTAAGCTTGGCCTAGAAGGCTTTATAAGGTTTGATTGAGTTGTCCAATCAATATCAGCTTGTTTACTCCTTGTGCAATATAAAACAAGATTCCTTAAACATCCTAAGAGGAGCTCCAACTTGACTAGTATGCGACATCTAATAAGCTATGAAATGAATGTACTAACCTTCTCCAATCAATGCACGATGATCTTGAATATCAGAATAATGGGGGATTGCCTTCTAAATATATTGAGATACACTCCTCAAATATATTGAGTTATGCTTACCATCATGGTGATCCACTTTCCTCATCAATCACCCTCTTTATGCTTGTGAGTATCCATTCCTTGGTTAGATCATATGTAGACACTCATTTTCTATTGCTCAATTGCTTTACTCCCATAGCTTATGACTTAAACATCAAATAGTCATATTGGATAACCCCCTGAGCCCACTAATTTCACTTTGTTTTGTAAGCTTAATTGTTCTTTCGAGGCTGATCCTCAAGATCTCTATTGATGTAACTAGAGCCTATACATCTTTATATTAGGTTTTTGGACTTTTTTTTGTCAAATGCTCTTTAATTTCCTTGTCCTAAACTGACTATCATATCTTATAGTAGTCTTACATGTCTTACATGCAGCTTTTCTAATGATCCACTTGATTTACCTTTGCAAGTACGAGTAGAAAATAGTGAGCTTCCTTTATCGTTTAGAATTATTAGGTGATGTAGATTCTACAACTACATTATCCTCTTCATTTAATTCTCTTTTTCCTATTTCATCAAAATCTTTTAGAGATCAAGCCATTTGCATATCAAACAAATACCACATGTTATTATCTTATAATAGAAACTGAATCAATTGACATTTTATTTTCTTCTTTATATGAAAAGAAAAGAGCTATTAAAGCAAAATATAACAAAATAATGAAGTTGGTGATAACTAAATCAAGTATCTACATAGAAATAGAAGTTTTTGTTTTACAATAAAACATTCATGCTTTATGGTTTCAATTTAGTTAGAAATTTATTACTAAAATGCAATCAAGTTAATAATATAGACAATAATTTTTTTAAGATTACACGTACAAATATTTATGATGTGTTCATCTACCATTTAAATGAGTTGTAAAGAGAAATTGCGTATATATAATCCCCTAGATTTTATGCTACAATTTATGCTTAAACCCTAAATCAGAGTCAATCGGAAACCCTAAGGTCAACAAATATACATCAAACCCTAGTAGATTAGATCCGCCAATCCGTGCTTTTAACCCCGAAACAATGAAACTGAAATAGTAATGGATAATAGTTCGCAATAATATAAGGAATCTTAAAAATATTAGATTTGTTAACTTTTAATGTCTTCAAATCCGAATGGGATCAATTTTTGAAAATCGTGCCATGGTACACTCGACGGCAAAAATATTCCGATAATACCAATAAACTCATAAAAATATAAGGATTTCAAAAATATTAGTTTCATAATTTTTTGGTATCTAAAAAAGCAGATATACCCTAAGTACGCGTATTTTTTTTACGACCGATATTAATTTGTCTTATCTACTATTCATAATACTATGCTAAACTATTCACTACTATTCACCTATTTCTACTTTTTCTACCCTATCCCTACACTCTACATACCTATTCTCTATTTTTTACATTTCCCATACATCTTCATTTACATCAAACCTTACAATTTATTTCTTTTAATTAACAAAAATACAAAATAAAACAAAATACTCCCTATCTCTCCCCCCTATGATTCATGTCGGTCACCCCCTTTCATACGCACACACATTTATTTTTATTTTTCAATTTATTTAATTCACACAATTTTCACTCCAAAAATTTCTATAAATAACCCCTCTCCCTTCATTCCTTTCATATATTCATTTACCATACTAAAACTCTCTTAAATTCACTCTACAAACTCTCTCTCCCAAAAATCTCTCTTTTCTTTTCTCTACTACCCATTTTTCCTACATACTTTTTACACACATACACTATCCAAACTTTTCTTACACTACTACTTCCATATTTTCTCTTTAGGTAAATATTCTTACCTTTCTACCATTTATTTTTCCATGTTATATAACTTAGCATGACTATGGTGTGTGTTCTCAAAAACTCATATGAGTTGTAGAAGCAATAATATGTTCATGTTTTGTTCTTGCACATGCCAAGAATTCCGATTTTTATTGTCTTATTATTATTATGATGCTATGTTATTATTATTGTTATTATGCTCTTAACTTAACCTTGTATATATATTACTATCTATATGTAAATCCATATATTTAAAGCCTAAATGCTCACTAACTCACTAACAAGCTTATTGCTATTATTGCTCTTATCATTGCTTTTCTTTTTCTTTCTCTTTTTGGGACTAGTCTATTCTTAGTCCCGGGATGCCTTGATGAAGCTAAGGCTCTCAATACTTGACCAGGTTATCTTGATGAGGCTAAGATTCCTAATATTTGACCATATTATCTTCCTTATTATTATCTTGCTTCTTATCTTTTCTTATATTTTTATCATTTTCATATTACATGCTCATATACATGTATCATCATAATGATATTGTCTCAACAACATTTAAAGTGGAATTTTTCTTTAATAGAGGAATTTGAAACTAAAACTTTTTTGTTATGTAACTAGTTACTAAATAAACGAGTTTGTCATCAACAACTTAAAATGGATTTTTGCAACATCTTCTCAAGATTTCTCAAACTTTTCTTAAATAACAACAAGGATAATTTTATCAAAGAAATAAAGGAAATAAACACTTTCTTTTCATAATAAGATAACCTAAGACTTAGTAAAAAAATAATTTGTTGGTATGCAAATTCTTCATAAAAAGCTTAAGATCGAAGTATTTCCAACTTTATAATAGAAACCAAGAAGTAAACTAGTTTTCAAAGTTAAGAAAAAATCAACTCACTAATTTATAAACCCAGGAAAATAATGATTTTCAATTTCTAAATGATAAACCTATTTTAAAAAAGATACAATATATATATATATATATAATATGATGAGTTAAAAAACAATGGGTTTTATCAACAACTTAAAAAGATGATTTCCTTTCAAATAAAATCGGTAAATGAAATTAAAAGACCAAGTTTTAGAAATAAAATTTATTCTTAAAAATTTAATAAATAAAAATATAAGAGGATAGAGACTTATTTATCAAAACCAATTTAAGGAAAAAATATATATAACTCAAAATCATTATAGGTTATCAACAACTTAATAAAAATTTTGGAAAACTTTATTTTTATCACAAGAAGCAAAATTTGTAGAAGGTTAAAGTTAAAAGAAAATTTATTTGTTTTGAAAAATAAATCGGGTAAAACAAAACAAGAATATACTTATTTACAATAACCGAAGAAGTTATAAAGTTTCTCCAAAATGCTTAGAAGAGATTTGTTAAATTTCAAGTTTTAATACCTTAAGATAAATTGTTTTAGAAAAAGTAATCGTTAAGACAACACCATTAGAATCTTTGCATATAATATGAGTCTATATATATATATATATATATATATACTAAAGGGATTTTTCAACTATATACATATCTATATTTTTGCTAAAGGATTTTTGAAAAAAAGATGAGTTTGGAAAATTGTTTTGCAAAGGCTAGGATTTTCATTTTGATTACGTACCATGACTTTTAGTATACCAAATGATAGAAATGGATAGATCTTTTCGAGTATGTAGAAAACGGAATATAATACGCGAAATTTGAGTTAAAATGAGCAAGTTATGACCATTTTAAGTTGGAATTTCACTCTATACGAATTTTGACGAACTTAGTAAATAGAGTTGCAAGGTTTAAGTAGAACTTCCAATAAATACTCATTTTGGGTATTTCTTTATATAGGTGACGTGGAGTCCGAGCTAC
>JAMXBD010002215.1:0-224336 GCA_024138025.1 Combretum micranthum | reverse complement strand
GAAAATGAAGTAGCAACTTTCAATGGCACAATCTTTTTCTTTCTAGCATGCACTTTCCACCTAGCTTTACCATATTTAAGCAAGTATCAAGGTTCTTAAATTCTTTTTCGAACAACAAACAGTCATATTGGCAAGCATGAATTATTTTACATCCATTCCAATTGCCTTAGCATCTACAAGCATCACAATACAGGGTAGTCTATAAGTTGTCGTTCGGTAAAAACTCTTCACAAATGCAAGCTAATTGTTGAAAATTTTTACAGACTATTTGCTAAAACTTCAAATTCATCATTTGTAAAATCTCAAACAAAACTGAGAACTTTATATAACCTAGATAAAGGAAGTGGATAGATGTGAAACATCAATGGGACTCCCTATCTTGCTAGCTAAAGGACGCTGCTTCGAAACTTAGTAAGCAGAAAAATGAAGTTGAGTTGATCTCATTGGAGCTCAACAGGTTGAAGGAGCATCCAGCTCGGAGCAAGAAATCCTAAAGGTGGGATCATTTCCATTTATTATTATTATTATTATCATAATATATCTATACACATATTTTTAATTTTAAGTTTTTTTATTTTTTTCTGAGTTCTTTTGTCTCTTGTGGGCTTGTGTGGTGAGCTTGGAGAGTGGGTAGCTTGCGATTGAAGCAGCCAAGAGGCAGATCTTGAAGGAACTCTTTAAGAGTGACCAGTGGACCGAGTTACAGTAGAGGCTTATGAGAGACACAGCTATGTTGATATAGAAAAAACTGTTGGAGAGGTACCCAAATTTATAACTCGGCTTCGTAGACATGTAGCTATGGAGGAAGGAGATGATGAGAATAACGAGGTAGAAGGTGAGGAAGAAGGCAATTACCGTACATGGGTTGGAGGAGGAACTGTGGCTGAGGATGCTACTCAAGGAGAGGGTCAGCAGGCTTTCCCTATTGTAGCTTCTAACCCCACATTGGTTCCTGAACCACATAAGGAGTGTTGACCTAAGGACCCTATGGGGGTTCTTGATGTGAGTCTGGTGCAAGACATCCTAGATGCTCCCTACCTTATCACAAATGAGGAGATCTTCCATGATTATGAGACCATAGAGAAGGTGGTGTATGTCGTTTTTTAGCTTCACTTGGGGGCTCGCTGTTATTTTGGCCCCAGAGGTAGCCTTATGATTGTAATCCATTGACTAATGAATAAAGGGAAATCTTGTTAGCATATTGTTTGCGATCATTATTATTCATTCTCCTCCTTTTTTTCCCTTTGGTTTCGTCAATCAAACTAAATCTTCATGATTCTTCCTTATGGTTGTAGTCTCATTACGTTTTGAAATTTTACTAAGTGTTAATAGTTTTATTGCGTATTTGGGATTGGTATCTAAGCTTCATGGGCATGGTTTTCTATGTAGAATCGCTTTTTCTTTAATTGAGCTTAGATTCGGTTACGTGGTGACAACATAAGGTAAATCGAATTAGTCAATCTAGTGTTTGGATAGTGGCAGGTCCATGATAGACTAATTGTAGGTGATGATGTCGGGAAGTAATTAAGCCTACACATGGCTAGAAATTTTCTTTTCTAAAGCTTCATGTATTTTTTAGGTGTAATTAGACAGCTGGGGATGTAGTAGACAAGATCTTCAAGATTTTGTTGCATTAAATGCTACCAAGATACATATTTTCTCTTTGCCTATAAATAGTGTCTTTAGAAATGTGGTGTTCATCACATTTCCAAATAGCTAAACTCTTAAACCATGAGTTGAAATCTTTCTTTCTCATTCATATTCCCATACTTCTATGTCATTTCCTAATTAAAATGTTGTTGCCCTGGTTTGATGCTTTTCTTGACTTATTATGGTTGGATAGGTTGAGCCTTTAGGGACTGCAGATTATAGCTTGCTATTGTAATTGCTCTACTGTCTCTATTTAATAGGGCCGGTTACTTCCCTATATTTGTTTACATGGAGTCAAAAAGGGAGCACAACGACTGCCTAGAGGTCAAGTTGCTTTGTTATGACGGCTTCTAGCTCGGTCTGACTTCCTTCTCAACTTCTAAGTTGTGTTTCTCTTTTATGGCCCGAAGGTCGATATCATCTGGCTTCAGTTTGTTGAGATTGTAGCTACGGTGATTATAGTAAAGTGAACAAGGTGTAAACTCCTAGATTTTATGATGAGTTTTATACATAAACCTTACAACCAGAAGTCAATCGAAACCCCAAAAAGTCAACTAGGTCATCTATATGCCCTAGTGACTTTAGATCCGGCAATCCCGCATTAGAAAACCTAAAATAATACAAATGAGTTAACCATAGATTATAGTCCAAAATAATGCCATCTAACATAAAAAGGTTTGATTTGTCAAAAATTCGTTCATTTTGGATTCGATCGAGATCAGTTTTCGAAATCAGGGTCCCGACACGTAAAATGGTGAAAATATTTCGATAATAATAAGATGAGGATTCATAAAATATCAATTACAAAATTTTTTGGCTTCTAAAAATCATATATAGCCCGTTTACGCATATTTTCCTTACTACCAGACGACTTAATTTGTCTTATTTACTATTCATTACTATTTTACTATCTCTATTTTTTTTACTACCTATTCTTACACTCTTGCACCACCTACTTTATATTTCATTTCCAATACTATTTATACATATCATATCTTATATATTACTTACTTTTCATTATAAAAATACAAATTTAATCAATTCATCCCTCTTCCTTCCCCATGACTAGCGTTATCCCTCTTTCCTCTCTATCTATTATATATATATTTTAATTAATTTTATTCACTCTTATTTTCACTCCAAAACTTTATAAATACCCACTCCCTCCTCCATTCTTTACACATACTTTCCGAAACATAAAAAAACTCTATTAAATTTTCTCTACAATTCTTCTCTCCTTCCCTCTAGTTGCCATGAGCCTCTCTCCCATTCCAAAACAAATTTTCACAAATTTTTTCTCTTTATTCAACTTTCATCTACTATCTTTCATCATCATCCACCTTAGGTAAATACTCAAACCCTCTTTTTCTTCATATTAACATAACATGAACACTTTGTTTGTTATGACTTTTAAAACCCCATGAGTATTTTGCTAGGGAAGAAATCATGGAAATAACAACTTGTTCATGTCTTATTCAATACCATATTCATTTATGATTCTTATTATGTTCTTGGTATGTTTATGTTTCTAATCTAACTTTCTATATGATATTAAGTATAAGTATGTATATATTCTTAGCATAAAGCTCACTAATCTAAACTTTTTATTTATGCTCTTATTTTCTTGCTCATTTATTTATTTCATGCTTATAAAGAAGACTAGTCACTTCTAGTCTTAAACTTTTCCTCATAAGTCAAAACGTTGTGGGATTTGTCCATAATCTAAGTCCCGGGGAGTCTTGATATGAATCTAAACTCTCATATTTCTTTGTTATTATGTTGCTTTTCTTTAGGGACTTATCCATTTCTAAGTCATAGCAAGACTTGAATAAAGTCTAAGACTTTCACAATTTTTCTTTCTTTATCTTTTCCTTAAACTTTTCTACATTTTTCTTTTCTTTTTATGGAACTTGTCCATCTTTATGTTTCGAAAAGTCTTGATACCAAACTAAACTTCTATATTTTTGTTCTTATATGTATATGTGCATTTGATTCTCTGTATCTTTTATTTTTCTATATAAGTTATTTTCATCTTATAACAAACTACAAAGTTCATATTCATACATGGTCATAATATTGTTGTCTTAATAAAAATCTTGAAATAATAAATGAGTTATTTTCTTTTAGGTAAAAATAGGACTAAACTCTTAGAAAGAAATGATTTTTAACACTCAACAGAAACTTTTACTAAAACTTAGGATAATGGTTCAACTATATTCTTTCCAAAATATTAAATTAACTTTTCATAAATTCTAATGTTGATAATTCTTTGTTATGCAAATTTTCTTAAAAACTTATTTGTATGGCCTATTCTAATACTAGGATAAACAATAAGAGAAAAAAGTTTTTTCCAAGTGAAGTCTAAAACCAACTTACTAGTTGAAAATCCACTTAAAAGATAGACATTGGTAAACAACTTAAAGAATCAAGTTTTTAAGAGTTAAATTCATTTTAAAGTTAAAAGGAATACAAAAATAATAGTTATAATAAGTAGCACTCTTTTATAACAAATTCAAAATTTTAAGTTTTTTTCCAACAACTCAAAAAGGAGATTTTTGAACTTTCACTTTTAAAACTTTTAAAGTAGATTGTTTTATGAAAAATCATTGTGGGATAATATCACTAGAATCATGCATATAATATGAGTATATATCTATATTAAAGGATTTTTCAACTATACAAATACCTATATACTTGCTATAGAATTTTTGGATGATGTAAAACTTAGAAAATTTACAAATTAAGGTATGAAACTTTCAAATCAATTTCGTACTGACCCATTTCAAAACCCAATTGGCTTTAAATTTTAAAAATAACCTTAGAAATAGGTATATCTTTTTGAGTAGGTAAAAAACAACTACTAATATGCAACATTTTGAGTTAAAGTGAGCAAGTTATAACCGTTTTAAGTTGAAATTTCATATAATCCGAATTTTGATGAGAATCCTAAAATAGAATTAGCAAATTTAAGTAGAACTTTCATGAAATACTCATTTTAGATATTTCTTTTGTTTAAGGACAAGGTAGGAGAGATTCCCCATCTCAAAGACTATTACGACTAATGGATTGCCCGAGTTATGGTAGAGTGAGTTTATTTTCTTAATTGTCATAATCCCATTTTCGCTTGTAGTCTAGTAGCATTAGAAAATAGGAAAATATAAAAATGGAAAGTGCATGTGCCTTATATATTGGTTGAAACTATTCTAAGTATATCAAGGCTTGAATTATCTATAATCAAATTGTTGATTTAGTATCAGATTAAAGTGTCTGCTAATTCGATGATCACTCTAAATTTTTAATATCATGCCAAGAGTATTTAATTAAATGAATCCACGGATAACATAAAGTGATTCTCATTGCATTTACCACTATACCCTTGGTGGGATAAGTATAGTAGTGGTCATACACAGGGGCATGTAAATCTGCATTTAATGCATAGGAGCCTATATGAACTACAATTTAAAGGCGAGTGGTAGCTCGAAAGAACTACAAAAATCTATTTGCGAACTATGGTCATATGGGTCCGAACACCTAGCCTCAAATGGAGGCATAAATCCATTCAAATATATGATTTTCGATTAATTATGTGTTTTACTTGCCCACGTGTTTGTTGGATTACATATGCTTATATAATTAATTTGTTTGATTTTGTTGTACGAGTACATGTTATGAGGATATTTCTCACTAAGTAAGCAAGCTTACACCCCCTTATATATTTGTTGCAGTTTCTCTTTCTTTGGTTGAAGCCCTAAGGATATTTTTCTTAGGTATTGACTTTTGAACTCTAGGAGCTTTTGGAAGAAGTCATAGCCTAGTATTAGACATAGACTTCCATGGAAAACTTCTATTTAATTTACTTTAGGAAAAAAAAAAAAACAAACTTTGGAGCTTATGTAATTATTTTAATGAGGTTTGCCCCCTTTCTAATTGGAAGAATCATATTATATTTTTTTTACTAAGTTATGATGTTATGATTTCCATTCTTGAATACGATTATCTAATCTCCTTAAACTATTGTTTCAAAATATGGTCCTTTATGACTGTGAAAGTATGTCTAACACCCGATATCGAAGTTTTTGTATGACTAAGGTAGTTATGCATAAGCTTTAATATTAAGTGTGGGGGGCTGTCATGTTTAGGGTATTATTTGGGGTGTGACACAAGGAGAGTTAGGGCTTGTCCTTCTTTCTATGGCTTAATCACCTGATGGCTTATTTAAGGCAGAGGTTATAGTGGAGGGGGAATCAACCTTCCTCCACACTCTAAGTTCCTTTTCTTGAGCCATTTTCATGGCAAATGGCATGTTAAAAGGTTATGTGATTGGAGTAGTCATAGCTGATGGCAGCCATGTTTGGACATTTCTAATTGGATGTTGTCCATCAGCTACTTCTCAAGCTAGGAATCTTGAGAGAATGGTGTAGCGTTGTCCCACTTGTTTCAGTTCGTTGTGCAGTAAGGTGCCTTGTCACCTTTAAGCAACTCTGAATGTCTTCTTGGTCTCATTTGTGACCTCAGTTGCTAAGAAGAAGCCAATGCTCTCTCATACTCCAAGTTCCATTCCTTCAATTATTTCTATTAGTAGAAGAGGGTAGAGGCTTGAGAGATTGTACTCAAGAGATCAAGGTCATGGTGACTCATCGGCTTAACTAAAGCTTATGGACTTTGATGAGGCCATCTGTGGGTCGAATCCACATTTTTTTTTTGAGCTAACTTAGGTGTACAACAACATTACTCTTCTAAGGTTGTGGAGGAAGTTAAGTACCCGAAACTCGAAGGTTGAATCCCTTCTAGATTTTCTAAACTCGAAGAACGCACATACTTGAGAAGTTTCTAGCTCAAAGATCACATATACTAGAGGATCCTCTAGCTTGAAGATCACATACACTTAAGGATTTTAAGCTTGTGAAGATTCGTCTTGTAAGCTTTTGTCAGGATGCAGTCAAAACTATATAGGAAGAAGCCAATCAAAACTAGTGTAACAGTGAAAATCAATTTTATTTTAATTATAAGTTCTTTTGTCCTCATTGTTTTGTTGTTCGAGCTTACGCTGTATAGGTTACATGTTTTACTTGATTCTTAACTGACTGTGGTTCTAATTAAATCATTTTGTTGTGCTTGTTGAGTTAAGCTTTGGGTGTCATTTGAGCAAATGTTTCCATCGAGGAGGTGTATCCGACTCTTTGATGGGCTAACCCTTACAATGCCGCTATTGGAGCTCATTGAGTAGGGTTATAATTGAGAGGGAGTTATCCTTAAGTGGGAGTTATCCATGCTCTTCATGGCAGTTACCCTTAAGAGGAGGTTACCCAGTTGTTCATGGGAGAGTTCCTGAGCTCTTCATGGGGAGTTTCCCTTAGGAAAGAGTTATCCAAGCCCTTGAGGGAGTTACCCTTAAGAAGGATTACTAGAGCTCTTATGGGGAGTTATCCTTAAGAGGAATTATCTAAGCACTTGGCGGAGCTACTCTTGAGAGAGGGTTATATGAGCTCTTCGTAGGGAGTTATCCTTATGGGGGGTTACTCGAGCTCTACCAACACAAGAAGATAGAGTTCTTTAAACTCTTGAAGCCCTTGGACTTAACTTTCTTGTTGAAGGGTTTAGTTCAAAGTAGGAGTAATAGAAATCGCATCATCATTGAACTGTCATTTCATTCATAACATCTTCCATGAATTTACAAGATCATATTTTGAGCTTTACACATATGTGGTGGAAAAAAGTCATATTTATTTAAAGACCTTTCTTAAGTTGTTTGCATTCCAAGTTCTAGGATGAGCTCGCCTTTTGGTGTTCTATTTTGTATGCTCCATTTCCCAAGGCCTCTTTTACAATAACAGTGTCTTCCCAGTTTGAGGCGAGTTTTACTTGATCCTCTTCAGATCCATCACCTCTAGTTTTCTACATATGAGATCTCTAGGGAAGAAGACCTTGTGTTGACCTTTTTATCATCATCTCTAGTAGCCCTTTGTTGGTAAGCTGCCACTCTTTTGCTCACTAGGTCTTGCTCTCTTCTATGATGTCTAGCTTGGCCTTTAAGCCAACTTTATTGATGAGCTCATCATATAATTGGATATGGATGTTCGGGAGCTCGAGTTTGATAGTTAGAACAACTTCAGACCAAAGGCCAATCAAAAGGGGGTTTCCTCTATTGGGTTCTTCTAGTAGCATGGTATCCATATAGTATACTGGAGAGTTCGTGATTAGTAGATTTTACTATATTCTATTCATAGGAATTTGGGCCTATATTATGTATTTTTGGATAATTCATAGACTATGGTGTTTTTAATGTTAAATTGTTGTTCTATAGCTCCTTGAATCAAAAAAGAAGAATTGAAGTGTTTAGAATCAGATTTGAGGCAAAACAACAACAATACTGGAAGATAGGATCAGTTAAGCCCTACAATAGCACTGGTCAGGCCAAAAATTAAGGCAAAAAGAGGCAAAATTGGTCTGTCACCTTAAATTTAGGCCTCGATGTGACCCTCGACATATGTTATGAAGTGATCGAGCCCTAGATTTGAAGAGAAGTCTCTCTTATGCTACACTGTTGAGCCCTAACATTGACTTATGACGAAGATCAAATGAAGACCAGACCTTTGTTTGACTTAATGTGCCTCAAAGTCCTCGATTGAGCCATCGATGGAAGAATGGATAGAAAGGATAGCGTTTTATTAGCTCAAGTCGAGCCTTGTCTTTAATGCAACACTCGAGCATTCGACCTACCCCTCGATGAGAGATTGTTTGTGCAAGCAATATAGATGCGTGCATAGATAAAGAAAATGCATTCCATCATCAAAAGAATCTGCCATGTCGATAATAAAATATTCATGATTTTCATGCCCTAAGCCTATAAATAAGCATGCAAAGGCATGCGATATGTGCGATGTACCATGTATAGAATTTTGTGTAGCATATTTTCCTTAACTTAAGATAGCGAAAGAGAAATTCTAAGGCAAAAGAACGAGTTTCTTCCTGCTTTAGAAAATTTCTTGTTTTTCAGGTAAAATCAATTAAATCCATTGTTTGTATTTTTTTGTGAGACTCTGATCATAATTGAAATATTCTTTGATTCAATTTTATTTCTTCAGAAATCGTGCTTAATGTTTAAACCCATGGAGAAATAATATCTTACAGTTTAGGGTTTGCGAATCTGAATCTTGATTCATGTGAATTCAAATGCACTTTTAAATAAATTGATCGGTTATTTGTGATTAGTAGCTTGAATTTATTTTCGTGAGTCTAATTGTGTGGTGCACCTGTTAGATCCATGTTTGATTTCAACTGAATAAGCTGAGAGGTCATTCTTTTGAATAGATTTGTGGCTACTAATGGAGTTGGTCATAATCGCCTTGAGAGAGGGGTTGTGAGACTTTCTGTCTCTTGTTTTTAAAATTCATTGAGTTGGTTTTAAAATAAAGTATTCTTAAGCTTTTACGGGTCTAGACGTTGATAGCCTGAAAAGAGATTCCATTAGTCTGATCTAGGTCTAGAGTTACTGATCTTAAGAGAGGCTTTAACTTATCTTAGTAATCCGACAGTATAAATATACCAGCGAAAACTCTCTCTAAGTTTTGATTGAAATCATATGATAAGGAATTGGAAGCAAACCTTGGGCTATTGTCTTGCATTTTTACGAAATTGTCCTTAATTTTGCCTTTATAACGTTTTTGAATATTCATTAACCTAGTTTAGCTTTTATTTGCAGTATGTTTTTCTATTTTCTTTGGCTAGATAATAGATGAAATGGGAGTAAGGTAGTTGCCACCGATTCCATTGGGATCTGACCTAATATGTTCTATGCTACTTTGGTAGGTATGATTGCCTATTATTGGTAATTGCTATTCGAAGTTGAACAGAATCTATTAGTTTTATAAATTTTTGAAAACTTCAACTTTGCATTCTTTGAAAATGTTTTTATCCAACGCAATTCACCCATACCAGTTTGTTTGCCACTTCCTTCAGGTGATCTACTAGCCTTTAAGCTTTGCATTATGGTTTTATTGATTACTTGACCTAAGCATTTGCTCGAAGGTGGGCTACCGAGTATAGTGTGTTTTGATCTTATACTTAGAACAAAAATTATTGATTCCCTTCGAGCTGAACTATTTTCTATTATCCATCACATTGGAATATGGGACTTCAAACCTAACTAAGATATTATTGTAGAGAAAGTGCTGAACATCTTGTTTGTGACCGTTTGCTACTACCTCAGCTCCTACTCACTTTGTAAAATAGTCACATTTTCATGCCCTGAAAGGTATTCCAAATGTGGTAGTTCGCGACACTCAATATTAAAGCTTAGAATACTACCTTAGTCATACAAAAGTTTCGATATTAGGTGCATGGCGTACTTACATTACAATAGGAGGCTTATCCATTGGAGCTTAGTAGTTTAAGGAGTAGTCAATAAATAACATTCAAGAATAATAAAACATAACTTTATAACTTAAAGTTCAAATCTTACATCTCATAGGGCATACCCCCATCAAAACATAAGGTTATATAACCCAAATGGTCTTTACAAGATTTAAAGTTCTAAATTCTATATAAGAATATTTTACAAAAGTCTACGCCAAAACTATATCAAAAACTTCTTCCAAAAGCTTCTTAATCTCCAAGAACATTACTTAAGTAAAATCCATCTCGGTAGAGCCACAGGTATTCATGCTGCAAAAAAATCTATAAAGGTAAAACACATCTAGCTTAGTGAGATATTCCTTTAAAACATATCCATAAATTCAAACAAGTTCTTAAATACAAGCATATGGGATGCATCATACAAGTAGCAAACAAATGCAAATGATTAACTGGAAATCACTTAGAATGGATTCACACCATCCATATTAAGCGTTAGGGTTGTTACAGGCCTATACAACCATCATGTTAAATTGTAGGTTTTCAGGCTCCTACATGCCAACATTATTTCGTAGACTTTCTGGCTCTTACTTGCCCTCACTATTAATCTCCATTCCCATACAAAAGATTAATAGAGAAAAAGATAATACTCAATTTGCGCCATGCATGAACAAAGTATGAATTAATTCCCAATAGAGTTATTTTCAATTTAGGGTTGATCATCTAAGTCCATACCAATATATCAACAAAATATCAAAACAAGGTATTAATCAACAATTTAAGTTCCGATATGTTTAACTTTAGTTTATCAAACACTACGGAATGCATTCCTAATCCACGATAATCTCACATGCAATTTTCGTTTTTATCTTTTCCTATATTCTAATGCTTCTATTCTATAAGCACAAGCAAGAATACAAAAATTGAAAAATAACTCACCTAGCCATATTGCAAGCTCCTAATCAAAATAGCCTTCGAGAAAAGTATTTTAGTCTCCTCATCACCTAAACCAAAGAAATATCCGAAACAAGTATTTTTTATTAGTTCTTATTCAAATTTCTAACTCTATTAATTCTATTCACGGTATTTTTCCTAATAGTTCTAACTTAAAATTGTTGTAACTTGCTCATTTTAACTCCAAATTTCGTATATGAGTAGTCGATTTCTACCTAATTCAAATGCTCTATCCATTTCTAAGGTTATTATAAACATTGAAGATCATTTAGGTCTCATAATTATGCAGTACATATCATTCCCAAACTTTTCCATATTTAATTTCTAACACTTTTTACAATTTTTATCTCATGTAGACTTCCTATGATGAGTTATAGTTTATTACTAGACTTAAAACACATTAGAGACTTAAAGGTGGTTCATAATACAAGTATGACCCCAGTGATGTTGCTCAAAAGACATTTATTCCTTAAATATGTTCATGAAAATAGAAATTTCTTAAGTTTACAAAGATTCAATTTTGAAAACTTGTAGTAACCCTTATTTCTTAATGCTTTAAATATAAATGAATGAATCGAGTTTGGAAGTAAAATGTCATTATTTATTTAATACTTTAGAATTCTTGTTTAAATTTTTATTGAATGCTTGATTAGAAAAACATTAGTTTTCATGTGTATTTGAGAAAATAATTTCAAGTTGTAAAATTTCTCCAACATCACATAGGAGATCGATTTTAGTTTTCAAATTTTTCTTTTGTTCAAATGGTTTCAAGGCTTTGAAGATAAGTTTTAGGAAATTATTTGTATAACAAATAATTATCAACATTAAAATTTTAAGCATTTACTTCATCATTATGACTATATCACTATGAACATCTATATACATGAACTTAACTACACTAATTAATTTTAGCAAAATCGACTCAAAATAAGGAATAAACAAGATCATGAAGGATAATACAAAAAAATCAAAATAGAAACATGGAAGTTTTAGATTATGGTCAAGGTTTCTTGTGACTTGAATTGATTCCAGTCACCATATATAATATATAAAATCAAAGCATAAAGAAATGAAAAATGGAAGTCTTACATTTTATTAAGGCTTTCGGAGATTCAAAATATTTCAGTTTCATAAATAAAATCAAGATAGATGAAATGAAAAAGCATAAGAGTCTTAGATTTATGTCAAGGCTCCTTGAGACTTAAATTATTTAGTCTCTTACATACTTGATTTGTTACTCAATCCAAGACTAGAAATTGACTAGCTCTTATATAACATGAAATAAATAGAATACATGAAATAAAGAGTATGAAATAAAAGAATTAGATTAGTGAGTATTAGCTAAAAAGACTATAAGCATTACATATATATATTAACATAGAGAAAGTTAAGTTAGCAACATGAATAAAATGAACATATTATGAACATAAACATTGTAATATGGTAATATGTTGTCTTGTATTTCCATTTCCTAGCAAATGGACATGGGGATTTTACATAGAAAACATTGAAGACACATACATACTCATATCACATAATGTAACATATAGAAGGGGTTTAGTGTTTACCCAATTTAAAAGGTGGAAGAAATATGAGAGAGAAAGAGGCAAATGGAGGGGGGATGTGGCAAGCAATCAAAGGGAAAACAGAGAGGGGGAGTTTGAGAGAAAATTTTTTAGAGTTTTGTTAAGGAGTGGAAATAAAGGTGTGAAAATGAGAGGAGATGTGGTGGTATTTATAATGAAAAATAGAGGGAATTAAAGTATGAAAAGAAAAAAAAAAAGAAAAGAAAATTTGGGGGGGGGTGGGGGAGGAGAGAGGTAATGAGACGTTAAATAATAAAATTAGTAAAATTTTTATTAGAAATGTAATTTATAAGAGATATGTTATGTATATGTAAGAGTAGGGTGTAAGAGTGTAAGAAAAAGTAAGTAGAGTGAATAGTAGACAAGACAAATTAATTACCGATAAAGATAAAAATACACGTATAAAAGATTATATCTGACGTTTTATGTGGGTAAAATTTAAGAAGATATTTTATGAATATCTTAATACAATTTTAGTATAAATTGTTTGTTGGAATATTTTGCTTCATTTTGAGTGTCGATGTCGGATATGAAAAACTGATCTCATAAAAGCTCAAATGATTGAAATTTTGACGAATTTGATCATGTTAGGGCATACACTATATATTTGGTTCATAATTCAAGTTCATAATTACTTCAGGTATTCTTCTACTAGTGTTATCCAGCTTAGTGGTTGAGGAACGTTTTTGTAGCTCAAAGCACTTCTTGGTTCTATGCATATAAATTTCTCTGGGAGCTAACCGTATTTGACAAACATTTTTCCTTTAATTTTACCTAGGTCGGGGACCATCAAGGAGGAAAAACTTAGAGAGCTTGTCAACTTCTGAACTGTTATCTCTTGGTATTTTGATGATGTCCCAAGAGGATAGTTCCTGAGAATTGTCTCCAGGTATTCGGCCATCTCACTGTTCTTTGTTTTGTATGTTCCTTTGTCTTGTTGTACCATGAGCTAGGAATTTGAAAAAAAAATTAGGATTCCCATGTATGCACAATGTTTGTGGCAAGCTAAGTCTAGCTATTAAGGCATCATCATACTTTGTCTCGTTATTGTTGATGGGAAACCTAAATTTCAAGGCGTAACAAATTTTGACCCTAAGAGGTCCTTCTAAGACTAAGATGGCCCCATTCCAACCCCCTCCCCCAATTCTGATCGCTTAGAAGATCCATCTACGTAGAGGGTCCATATAGCTCTTTGATGAGCTTCGATATCAGTTGTGCTTATGTATTCGGTTACGAAGTCTACTAGCATTATGCCTTAATGGCAGCTCGAGGTTGACATTGCACCCCGTAAGCATTGAGCTCAATGGCATGCTTCATCATTCTTCCAAACATGTCGGGTTTTTGAAGAAAATTCCTCAAAGACACATTAGTGAAGATGATGATCTGGGTGTGCCTAGAAGTACGTGCATAAACGCATGGTTGATATTACTATTGTTAAAGCAAACTTTTCTAACTTGTGTATCTTGCCTCTGCTCCTTGGAGGACATGGCTGATGTAGTACACAGGTCACTGTTGACGTCTTTCTTCTTAGGTTAAGACTAATGAGAGAGCTTAGTCACTTACCACGAGGTATAAGTACAGGTCTTCTCCTAGGATTAAGGTCAACAATACCAATGGTTCTGCTAGAAAAAGCTTAAGGTCTTCAAAGGCCTCTTGAGTGTTTTATATCAACCTCTAGATTTTACAATAATCTTATAAGTTGATACCTTAGGGTTGATTCTGGAAACTGAATCCTAAAGTTAACAAAGTCAACCCTAAACCATAGAAACCCTACTATCAGTCAGACATAACCCTAAAATGTAAGATAAAGTAGGAAAAGATGGAAACCCTATAAATGAGATGAGTATAAGGTTTATACCCTAAAATGGTAGGCGTTTCTGAAACCTTAACCTTTTTGAACCTTTTCACTAATGGTTTCCATATCCGATCGTTGACATAGGAATTAAGACAAAATATTCTGACAAAACAATTAATAATCAAATAATATTAATTCATCGATATAATATCAGATAAAGTTTTTTGTCTTATAAAAACATCAGTTATAGCATTTATACGCATATTTTAACTTCTACTGGTAAATAATTTGTCTTTTTATTATTATTCATTTATTATTTATTATTATTCACTACTATTCACATCAATCACTTGTTCTTACATACTTACATACCTATTCTTACATATATCACATCCACCTTACTTTTCTTTATTTCTCTCTCTCTTTTCTTCTCTTACTGCCAGCTATACCCCCCCTCTGTTTCATTTTCTTCCATACTTTAATTCCCTCATTTTTCCTCTATAAATACCCATCACCCCTCTCATTTTTCACACTTATAACTACACCCATTACTTAAATCTCTCATCTCTTTCTCTCTAAATTTTCTCTCTACTTCTCCTTTTGCTCTCGAAGAGTCGAAGCAACCCTTCTCTCCCCCCATTTCCATACACACACACACACAAACTCCGCTTCATTTTATTTAAGTAATATCTCTACATACATGTTCTATATTATGATCATATAGTTATTCATGTAAGATCCTAAATAAATATATTTCCCATGATGCTCATAAGCTAGGGATGGAAATGCATGAATATCATACATGACTCAAATCGTGTTATGCTTATATTCATTTATATTTATGCCCACTAATCTAACTTTTATATGAGTATTGATATATAGTATATATATGAATTTTGGAGCATAATGTTCACTAATCTAACTTGTTTATTTATGTTCTTTACTTTCAAGTATTTTAATTCCATGTTTTAGACTTGTCCATTTCAAGTCAGAATAAGACTAGTGAGGGGGTCTTACTCCAACATGAAAAAATACTTCATTTGGGGAATACGGCCTCATGGAAGAGCCTCGCTGCATTGATTACTTTGGGCAACAAGCCTAGAGACTAGTAGTAGTGGTTGATAGGAACCAAAAAGTCTACTAAATTTGGTAATTTGTGGGAACCTGAAAGTCTATAGAAATTTGGTGGTCATAAGGGCCTGATATCTCAAAGCATTCCCTAACCTTTGATGTGGAAGCGTAAATCCATTCTACATATGCTTTTCTAATAATCATATGTATTAGTTAATCATATAGGTATTGCATTGCATATGCTTGGCTAAAAAACTTGATCGTTTTATTTTTTGCATGGGTACGTTATTGCAAGAACTTACTCACTAAGCAAGTTGTGCTTATACCCCTATAGATTTCATTTGATGCTGGAGTATCTTTGGTTGTACCCGAGGGAGATTCTTCCTCAGGTAATGACTTTTGTGACTGGGGGAGCTTTTGAAGGAAGTTTATGAGAAGATTTTGGGAGTAGACTTCCATGGAAATCTCCTTACATAGTTCAATAGTTTCTTTTGATATAGAGTTGTTTACTTTTTGGAAAGACATGATGATGTGTAATTTATAAAACTTTAATGGGGGTATGCCCCTTTGAGTTGTAAGACTTTGATCTTTTAAGTTATGAAGTTTATGTTTAAAAACTCTTGTATGCTATTGTATTACTATCTTCTTAAATTGCATAGCTCCACTAGCATCCCCTATTGTTGTGAAAGTAAGTCTTGTGCATAATATAGAAATTTATGCATGACTAAGGTAATTACTCCTAAGCTTTAATATTATATGTGATGGACTGCTACATTTATAATACCCTTTAGGGCATGACATTTTGATCCACTTGAACTTGCAAGTTTCTTGAGGACTTTAAAGAACTCCCAACATTTGTTAGCACTTTTAAGGAGGAATCTCCTTAGTATGGTTATTCTTCCCACAAGTTGTCGTACTTCTTTGACTAAAGAAGGGGGAGGAGGGTTTCATCTCTAAGATCACTTTAATCTTGTCGATGTTGGTCACGATCCCTCTCTATGACACGACATAGCCTAGGAACATTCCTATGGTAGTCTTGAAGCCACTTTTCTATGGATTGAACTTCATGTTGTAAAAGCAGAGATAGTCAAAAGTTTCCTAGACGTTGCGAAGATGGACTTTTGCTTGTTTGCTTTTCACAATCATGTTGTCGACATAAACTTTAGTATTCTTGCCAATTTGTGGTTTGAATACTTTGGTGACTAGCCTTTGAAAGGTGGCTTCAACGTTTTTTGTAGCATGATCAGCATTACTTTATAGCAGTATGTGCCAACCGAGGTAACAAAAGAGGTGCAAACTTGTTGATTTTGTCTATCTTGATTTGGTTGTAACTCGAGAAGGCATCCATGAAGCTTAGTAGCTCTTGATCTTAGGTGTTGTTGACGAGCTGGTCGATCCAAGGTAGTAGGAAATAGTCCTTCTAGCATGCTTAGTTTAGGTCAATGTAGTCTACACACATCCACCATTTTCCATGAGCTTCTGACCTCTTCTTTGATGGCGACTTATCTTTCTAAGGTAAAGTGCCTAATCTTCTAGTGGATTAGCCTTTGAATTTTGTTTGCATTTAGCCAGTGGGCAATTACATCTGGTCTGATGTTAGGCATGTCAGGAGAGACCATGCAAAAATACCTTTATTTGCCCGCAAGAACACAATCAAACTCTTTCTTAGGTTGGGGGAATTGATGTCCTTACTTTTACAGTGTCTTCGGGACTATGTACGAGGAAACTTCCTCTATGTGTTCAGTAGGTTCACTGCGGCGTTTGGATTGATCTTCTGGTGCATTGTCTATGATGTATACATGATCTCCTTTCAATACCTTAAGATATAATTTTCTAGACTATTCTTGGTCTACCTTGCATACCTTTATCATCATAGGGGCAAAGAATTTGGCTATAGGGTGGGGCTGGGAGACAATCATGCCAAGTATTGACTGCATAGCCCTTCTTAATATGGAATTGTATGGGGACTAACATTCGATCACAAGAAGTTGATTTAAGGTATAGCATAATATTCCCTGTCACCAAGCTCGTGGGGCAAGGTAATGATTCCTTGGGGCCAAAAAGGTTGGTTGTCGATCCCATACAGCTCATGGTCATACATCGCCTCAGCTTGGATAGAATTCATGCTTCATCTACTCATAGGCTTGGTTGAAGAGCGTATCAATGCTACTTCTAGTGTCTATTAGCATGTTCTTAACCCTCCAGCTTGATATGTGAGCTGAGACAACTAGGGCATCCCAGTAAGGGGTTTGGATCCCTTTGAAGTCTTTGTTGCTAAAAGACATGGAGGTGTTAACCTTAGCTCTTCAGGTTCTAGGTTCATCACTTGTTGCGATTCGCTCGGGCTTAGTTGCAGCCCTGCTCGAGCTAAGGTCAAAGGTTATTCTATGATAGTGTTGATCTCGTCGTGGCATTCTCAGGTATGCCACAGCTAATCAAGGTTGTCTCGGGCACTGGCCTCTCGGTTTTTTTCTTTTTCATTGGTCCTTTGTTTCTTAGCCGATGATTTGGGTTTTGCCACATCATGGTTGATGTACTGTTTCAACTAGCCATGTCATATAGCATCTACAATGCACTTTTTAGTTGCTAGCAGTTCCTCATATCATGCATGTGATCATGGTTATAGTTGCAATATCCTTTTGATTCTTTTTTGCTTTAAGCTGGGCCTCATGGGGGGATGTGTTGGCAAGAGACCTTGGTTTCTTACTTTAAGGAACACATCATGTATAGTAGCTTCAGAGAGTGAACTTATCATACATCGAAAAAGTTTCCTCTTATTATTGTCCCTGTAACCTAGATTGACGTCATTTTGGTTGTTGAAGTTGCGGTGATGTCTTGGGCACCATTTGTCTCGATGCTGATTTTGTTCAGCTTGAGCGGGTTTGACCTTTGCCTCGGTCTCCTTTTTGGCATTATCGGTGCATTCCTATTGAATGTATTTCTACACTTCCTCTCTTATCTACTTTAGTGTATTGAGTTGACATTTCGAAATGGAGTTAAAGAAGGGACTGTCTGCAAGGACTCCTTGTTTGATAGCTTCAAAGGTTATGCCATGGTTTAAATTTGGGACCTCTAGGCATGCCTTTTTGAATCTTGCTAGATAGCCCCTCAGGGTTCACCTTGCCTTTTCATATGGTGTAGAGATATGAAGTGTTCTTTTCTAATGGTTTGCTTATCATGAAATGGGATACTAAAAGTGCGTCAAGCTAGTCGAACGAATTGATTGTATTAGATTTGAACTTACAGAACCATATTCGAGCTACACCTCAGAAGGTAGTGGGGAAGGTTTTACACCAAATGGCATATGAGAAATTATGTATTGCCATGGTGGACTAAAACTGGGCAATGTGATCTTCGGGGCCATTAGTCTTGTCATAAGACTCTAAGTTTAGAAGTCACTTGATAGTTAATAACCTTCTCATCATATTTCCAATACCTTCAAAGGTATGTTCCTTTTCTGAACTTGAATGGGACTCCAAGGCAAGGAGTGTGGGCACGTAGTCATCACGAGCTCGGGTCGAGACAACACTTGCCCAATCTATTTTCGAGTGCCCTTCATCTCTTATACGGTGACCCAAAGATGTTCGAATTGGGTGCTGAGATGTTCTTTGCTCCTACGAGGCATAGGAGGCAGCTCTCACTGGCTCCTAGAAGCAATGGTCTCCAATACACATTTGGAGTTGGTTTCGAGCTATAGGATCGAGCTCTTATAGAGGGGCTACCCCACAATGGGGTCATAGTACATCGATGATTCCTTTAGAATGATGCCCCATTATGTTTTAGAGGCGACTAAGTTAGGGAATCACTTTGTTGTGTATCAAAAGCTTGTCCTTCCAGGTGCAGGTTCTTCAACCCTTCTACCTCGTGATTCTCGCTTGTAAAAAGGCATTAGAGTGCTTGTTTCCAGTGTTTTTATGTGTGAGTTATTTGTATAAATTTTCAAGTTCCAAAATACGTCCAGGGTCTAGAAAAATGGCATTGCCAGTAAAAAGCGATTCTGGGTGTGGCAACTCAAGAGCTGTGTCTTGTATTGGAGTAGTTGCAGGTTAGGTAGGAGTTGAATCGGGTTGATTCTTACTCTACTAAGGCCTTGATCAATATCGGGTGTTGTTATTTACAATATGTGTTATGTGTTTTAATGAGAAGTTTGGTGTTTGTGAAAGAGTTAAACGAAGAAGATGGCCTGAGAAAGAGGGGTTTTTCCCACACATGGCACCATGTATTATATGAGCTAATTTCATCGGTAGAAATTGGCTCCTTGCAAACATAGAAAAAGCGGTTAGAGGCGCACAGATGGGTTACCTGGCATGGTCACTCCGATGCTTAAGTTAATATGTGGGTCTCTCTTTATTAGAAGAATATTTACTTAGGTAAAAAAGTTCATTGCCATATAAAAGTGGGGTCCACTGAATCTTTTTTGTTAGGGTGAATAACCATCTAGTTGTTGACATAGCACCGAGGTTTGTGTGAAGTATGGCTGAGCTGGCGATGTCTTCCCCTTTAGATCAAGACGAGGATGCATGGAAATCTTTCAAAGTTGGGGTCTGAATTCAAGCTTTGGAACTCTCCTAGTGATCGAGGTAGTTGTGAGCTCGATCGCCTTTTGTCAAGCTGTGGCTTTAAGGCATAACTGATTGTGGGCTCTTTGTGAGCTAGTGGTCTTGATGATCTTTTAGGCTTTTCTTGGGCTCTCTAGTGCATGTTGGGCAGTAGTGGCCTGAGTAGGTCCTGACTATATTCCATTATCAACATTAACCTTAAGATAGAAAAAAATTTCCAAGAAATTGTGATAAAATGTCAAATAAAGCTTTTTAACACCTACAATATCACATAAATAATAAATTTTTAGTTATTTTGAAAAAAGAAAAAGCAAAGAAAAGCCAATTTGCACATGAAAATTAGAAAGAGATTTGGGAGAGAATGACAAGAGACCTAAGAGGGAAATAATTTACATGCAAGGACAAGAAGAGGTACAGAAGGTTTTATATAGTTGTTAGAAGCGGTGATTTTTGCCTCAATTCAATTTCAAAAGGGCAGGATATTACCTACCTTCTAGGGACATTGTGAGTCTCAATGTTGATTAGGATAAAAAGGCAAGTTCCATCTCAATACCCTAGTTAGAAATGAGTGTGACAAATTAATCAGACATACAATTATTTTAATAGCAATTGCCATCTTACAACTAATGCTTCAATAACAACGTTTAAATATTATCTAAATAATTAAAAAATGTAAACAATTAATTCTTTATTAAAAAAGATATTACTCTATCTTCAAAGGAAATCTACAAAATGTGTATATATTGTTGTTAAAAGTGAGAATTTAACTTCATTATATAAGTAAGACATAAATAATAAGTTTCATATGAAACTTTTTGTATAAAAAACTAACATTAAATAAAACGTGCTTATGAATAGAGTTAAAAAAGAACAATAAAGGAAACAACGAAAAAAAAATTCAGAAAATAAACTTCCATTTTGTAGTAATATATATATATATATATATACTTGCCAAAGAAAACCTATTTGGATGGTCTGTTTTTTTATCAGTATTTGTATCATATTTGTTTAATATCAGTGTCTGATATGTTTGATCGGTTTATGAGTCAAAATATTTGTTTTTCATCGATGTCTATATTTGACAAATAGTCTTCTTGAAAACGAAAATTAGATAAAGCTAAAATAATAGAAAGATGATAAAACAAACACATTTCATCGTATTGTAGCCATTTTGACATTATATTTTTGTCGTTTTTAAACTAATATTTGTCAAGAAGCAGATACCAATAAAAAAGTGATAATTTAACATAGATAAACCAAACAAATACGATACATATATGATATGGATAAATTACATGTGCAAATCAGATACAAATATGATACATATAAAAATTCAACAATCCAAACAAACCCTAATAGATATATAGGTACATAGATATAATATAGAGAGAGAGAACAAAGATATATATATATATATATATATATATAAGAACATATATAGTTATGCCAGCCATGGTTTAACTTAATTCAATGATTTTATGTAACCAATGAATTCTTTTATTAGTTATATTTGATCAAATTTTATTTCAATATAACTTTTATTTGGGTTGAAAATTTTTGTGTTCAAGTGTCAAGATTGTGTCATTTGTATTTAAATAAGCTAATTTTTTGAATTTTTTTGTCTTTATGTTTATAAGTACTGTTACAAAATGAAAATAAGAAAGGAAAAGATCATAGAGAATAAATGGGTTAACCAGCTGTTTGTGTTATCAAAAACAAAAAAATAGAAAACCTTGTAATTTAGAAAAATAGGCAACGGTAAAATTTGTAGTGCTTGGCTATAAATAGCGATGTATAGCCTTGTAAACAATATACAAAATTCAATAAAATCTTTTTTTCTCATTCTCAAATTATAAGATGATATCAAAGTAGTG
Organism: Combretum micranthum; assembly: GCA_024138025.1. Taxonomy (NCBI): domain Eukaryota; kingdom Viridiplantae; phylum Streptophyta; class Magnoliopsida; order Myrtales; family Combretaceae; genus Combretum; species Combretum micranthum. The sequence goes on along the minus strand of JAMXBD010002215.1, from coordinate 202,495 downwards.
CTCTTAAGGCTTCATAAATCAAATTCAATGTATTAACAAGAATATAGAAGAAGAAAGTCGCTGCACCAATAATGAAGGAAGGTATAAGGGGCCACCAATTGCACAGCTAAGCGAATCCCACAATGCAACTTACCTCTATGTTGCTCAACAACAAAAATTTTCTATAATGGGATAGAGCCACTACCCTGTCCCTCAACAACAAAGGTAAACTTGGCCACATCAATGGTAGACGAAAAAACCCTGATGACAAAGATCCAAAACTAGAAGAATGGCAAACCAATGACTTAATATCATGGTTAGTAAACTCCATGCAACCCCAAATAGTCGAAATTTTCATTTTTTTTCAGTTTCATCTCAAGAAATTTAAGATTTTATCAACAAGATGTTTGGCCAACAAAGAAACTTTGCACACATCGTCCAACTAGAATAAGAAATCACACAAACAAAGCAAGGAAACAAAACTATCACAGAATACCTCGATACTTTGAAAACAAAAAGGGATGAATTAACCATTTATATACTGAAGACTACTGACCTAAAAACCATTCAAGGACAAATTGAGTAAGATAAAATATACTAGTTCCTTACTGGACTCAACTCCAGCTTTGAGGCTGTCAGGTCACAAATCATCCTGTCTATTAAGCTTCCTTCTTTCTTGAGTATTGTTGCCATGGTGCAACGAGAGGAAATGAGGAGGAGCAACACGAACCCCTCTTTGCCACATAGTGACAAGCCTAAAACTAAGTGTTTGTGACTAAAGGAAGTAACACTAACCCTAGCCGAGACAAGAGGGAGGCGAAGGGAGCCAATAGCACCGAATTGGTGTGACAACTACAAGAAGGTTGGCCATGTAAGAGACCAATGCTGGTTCCTCTACCTGCACCTCTACCCCATCAAGAAGAAAGGAGACAAGGGTGCTAGCAACAAAAGAGGCGAAAGAAGTGAAGGATCGAAAGAGAGAGAAAGAAGAGGTCTAGCTACTGCGTCGGGTCCAGACGCAAATATAATGGTTGAATTAAGTAATCAAATGGGGTACGGCCAGTTAGGGCACCTTGGTCAATCAATCCATCAATTAAATTCTCTATTGAATAGCAATCAAAATCTAGGCGGTGAGTAATAAGGTAATTACACTGATATGGCTTCTAACCTTGTGTCAAATAGCTAGTAATTGACTTTGGTGTTACCAACAATATGATGGAAAATTATAAAAAATTGAAAAAAAAATGGAATGAATTAATAATATACAACCTATTACCATTGCAATTGGGATCAAGGTACCAATACATAGTACTAGAACTACAACTTTTTTTTTTCAAAAAGTATTTTGAATGTCTTATATCTACCAACTTTTACTTCAAACTTGTTATATGTTTGTAAAATCACAAAAGAATTGAATTGCAATGTTATTTTCTCACCTTAAAGTATGACATTTCAAAATAGAAAAATAGGGAAAAAGATTGGAGAAGGCAAATTAGAAAATGGGCTATATTTCTTAGATTTTTCAAATGAAGCTCTTTGTACTGGTAAAGAATCGATTGAAATGAACAAGTTGTGGCACTGGAGAGTTGGGCACCCCTTTGATAAAGTTCTGTATAAATTATTTCTTTATCTAATCTAAATTCAAGTCATTGTGATGTCTATTGGTTTTAAAAAAAACTAGACTACCTTTTTCGTTATATGATAGTAAAATTACTAGAATTTCTGAACTTGTTCATTTTGATGTTTGGGGACCAGCGCCCATTGATTCTTATAATGGCTTTAAATATTTCTTTACCTTTATTGATGATCATTCCCGTACAACTTGGTAACTCAAATCCAAAACCGAGGTCTTCCCTGTTTTTCAAGAATTTCTGAACTTTATCGAAAACCAATATAATATAAAAATTGAAATTTTTAGATCTAATAACGGTACTAAATATATTAACAAAAATTTCTTAGATTTCCTAAAAAAAAAAAATTATTCTACACTAAACTACCTGTATAAATACCCTTGAACAAAATAGAGTATCTAAAAGGAAAAATCATCACATTTTAGAAGTCACAAGATCATTACTTTTTCAATCAAAAGTTCCAAAAATTTTTTGGTTTGATGTAGTACTTACTACTATCTATCTTATTAATAGACTTCCTAATGTTGTTTTAAAAAATAAAAGTCCATTACAAATTTTAAATAAAAGAGAAATGAACTTAGATCATCTTCATGTCTTTAGGTGCATTTGCTTTGTTCACATTAAAAGACATGATAAACTAGATAAAATTCTATAAGAACTATGTTTATTAGTTATTACTCACTAAAAAGGGGTATAAATGCTATGATCCTTTCAATCATAAACTTTATATCTCAAGAGATGTAACTTTTTTTGAAAATGAACCTTTTTAAAAAATGAAAGTGATTGTGATAAACTTGATTTCACTAAATAACCTAGGGATATAGTTTCTCTTCCCGAACTAACCTTTCTTGAAGGTATAAATACTCAAGTTGAAGAAAATACTGAAAATTCAAAGGAAAAAGAGTTAAACTCAAGAGGAGATAATCAAATAGAAACCAGCTTAAGAAGTCCTCTAAGTTACGAGACTTTGTCACTTACGTTGTAACTTATCCAATCCAAAATTTGTTTCTTCCAATGATGTTATCGCACAACATAAGGCTTTCTTAACCTATATTTTCGAACAATATGAACCTACCTCATTCCAAGATCCAAAGAATGACCCTATTTGGAACAAGACTATGAATAAGAGCTCAAAGCCCATGAGAGAAACAATACATAGACCATTGTTGCTTTACCCATTGGAAAGAAACCAATGGGATGTAAATGGGTTTATAAAATTAAGTACAAAAGTGATGGTATATAGAGAGATACAAGGCTAGACTTTTGCAAAAGGATTTACCCAAACATATGGTATTGACTACGAAGAGACCTTTGCACTGGTTGCCAAAATGAATACTATCAGAGTTATTTTATCTATTATTGTTAACTTAGGTTGGAGTTTGTTTTAGTTGTGTGTCAAGAACGCCTTCCTTTAAGGCAATTTAGAGGAAGAAGTCTACATGACTCCACCTCCTACCCACAAACATGAACTTGACAAAAATTTGGTTTGTAAATTAAGTAAGTCGATCTATGAGTTAAAGTAGTCTCCATGTGCATAGTATGCTAAACTTAGCCACTCTTTTTTACTTAATAATTTTTCTAAAAGCTCTACCGACTCTTCCATGTTTGTGAAGCACAAAAAAATTTCAACTACAATTGTTTTAGTTTATGTAGATGACATAATTATCACTGAAAATAATAATGAAGAGATCAACAATCTTAAAAAACATTTGAAAGAAAAATTGGATATAAAAGACTCAGGAAAACTTAAGTATTTTGTAGGTGTTGAAATTGCTCATTCTAATAAAGGTTTGTTTCTTTCCCAAAAAAAATATGTCCTCAAGAAAATATGTCCTCAACCTGCTTAAGGAGATGGGAAATTAGGAATTAAACCTGCTAGTATACCCATGGAAACCAACAAAAAACTAGGGCTCGAAGATGGTGATCCCTTTGCAAACATTAGTCAATTCCAAAGACTTATAGGTAAATTAATTTACCTACTAGTAACCAGACCTGATATAGAATTTGCTGTTAGTGTAATAAGCCAATTTGTGCATGCTCCACGAACCAATCACCTTGAAGCAATTGACCGCATACTTAAATAACTTAAGGGTCTTTTGGTCAAGGAATTTGGATGAGAAAAAACAGCACTAATGCTATTATTAGCTATTCTGATGTAGATTGGGATGGAAGCTTTGATAGGAAATCGACCACAAGATACTACACATTTGTTGGAGGAAACCTCGTAACATGGAAAAGCAAAAAGCAAAAAACAAAATGTGGTCACAAAAGTCAAGCCTAGAAGCTTAATATAGAGCAATGACATCAACAACAAGTGAGCTAATGTGGCTTAAGCAACTCCTACAAGACATGAAGATTCCTTGTGAAGGTCCAATGCAGATGTTCTGTGACAACCAAGCAGCTAGGCACATTGCCTCCAATCCGGTATTCTATGAAAGAATCAAACACATAGAAGTAGATTATCACTTTGTGAGGGAAAAAGATTCAAGTCAAAGAAATTGAAACAACTTTGGTAAGCAGTCGAGAACAATTGACTAATATTTTTACCAATGCACTAGACAAAGAACTCTTCCAAGACATTCTAAACTAGTTGAGCTCAATATACTTATTTAAATCCAACTTGAGGGTGAGTGTTACAAAATGAAATGAAGGAAAAGATCACATAGAATAAATGGTTCAACTAGCTATTTGTATTACTAAAAAGAGAAAATAGCAAATCTTATAATTTAGGACAATTGGTAATAATAAAATTTGTAGAGTTTAGCTATAAATAGCGATGCATAGTATTGTAAACAATATACATAAATTCAATGAAATCATTTTTTCTCATTCTCAAATTATAAGAAGTACGTTACAAGTTTATTTACAGCTTTTAATTCATATATAAGTCCAAATCTGAAACATTAAACCTACTTATAAATTTATCTGCGACTCATTAAACAGATCACGTCAGATAAGATTTCTTATATGAAACACCACACCTGGATATATTTTCTCAGATTAATTAGGCGTTGTACTTTACACACACTTGACAGTAAATAACTAAAGATCATTACAAGTTATAAGCTCTGTTTATTTCACCTATTTTTCTTTTTGTCATTTTTAATCATGCATTTATAAAAAATAAACACACATGATATACTTATAAACGGAGATCAAAGGACAATCCCTTGTGAATCGTCTCGAGCAAGGAGTTTGACCGCCATCTTTTGAAGATTATTAATAGCGGAACTTCGTAGCACGCGGATTTGACATTTTGAATTCTCTACGTATATAAGGGAAGGACACAACATTAATTAGGCGAAGCAGCTCGTTGCGTACGATGCAAATGCAATGAATGAATGGCCTATGGTCATGCATGCATCAACGTGCAGTCGAAGTTGTTTAAATATAAGATGGACCATGTGAAGCTGTCAAAAGATTTTGCTTCCCGAGAATGCTCGATTATCCGGGAATAATCTACGAGAGCACAGGGTGGACTTTTTTTAAAATAATATTTGGATACATGATTTTAATGATAATAGATTGATAAGGTTATTATAGCATATATGATTTATAAAATGTATTTTATGATATAAAAATAATAAAATTGGATAAATATAATATCTTTTAGGAAGAATTTTATCTCTATCTAGTACTATAGATACTAATCATAATATGAGAGAATTATACTATTAATACTTTTTATACCATGCTGTTCAGTTGTTCTTATTCTATCTAATTTTTACATTCAAATGCTATTAAGTTCTCCTTTAATTTATCTAGTTCTTATAACAAAACTCTACTTCCATCCAATTTTTTATTGGTAAAGATTTTTTAGGGGATAATCATGGCGGAGGTTAGGCTACTTCACCTACAAATATTTTTTATATAGAGAAACCCGTCTTATAATATTATATATATTTATATATATATTTTTTTTTTCAAATGTAATTTAGGGATGTACTACGATAACAAGATATACAAATTATAGAGGTTTCACAGCATAGTTGTAGATTTTTTTCCCCCTAACGCATATTACAATTTTTGAAAATCATTTGACGAAACAGTATTTATTACAAATTTTGAAAAAAAAAAAAAAGAGAATTTGAATCTGAATCAATCTCAGAAAACTAATTCCCATACAAGGCCCAAAAAAAAGAAAAAAAATCTTATTCCCATACTAGTCGGTCATAAAAATCTTGAAGGAATCAGTCTAATTCATTTCATTAGTATACCATGTTCATGGATTGAAAAGAGAAGTATACTAACAATAATTTTGCAACTGTGATTTCTAATTCCAGTAATGCGAGGAGAGGAGGTAGAAGCTCTTTACAGTACCCAATAAATATATGAAGGGACTCGGAAGTGCTGAAGTGGGGATAAACATCTATAATAAGATAAATGCACCGTAAACGTCGCCATTTCTCAATTTGTTGACCAAGGGTAAATGTAAACGCGAGAAACCAAACTGGCACTGGCAGTGGTGGAAAAAAAAAAGAACAAACTTATCTTCTTTTACGAAAGTCAAGATAATAATCAATAAAGAATACTCAACATGATCAGGCTTTGGTAAATGGATATCCATAAGGTCTATGGGAAATTATATGGTTGGTGACTTTTTATTTTTTTCTAAGGAATTGGTAGGGTAGGTGTTTAAATGTTTCGCATGGTTGAATCATTAGGATACTTTTTTTGTTAACTTATATATATAGTATGCGAATGAATAGACCTCTATTTGTAGGAAAACAAAAAATACAAAAAGGAAAAAAAGGGAAAGAAAACCTCACGGTAGACAGTTTGTAGATAAAATACAACATTTGATTGCCTTTTTGTTTGAATCTTTCATTTCTTTTGTTGGTTTCTCTCGATATTGATTTGGATGATAACAAGAAGAATTAAGTAATTACTAATAATTTTATTAAGTGTGCAGTACTTAAGTATAATCAAAGTTGATTTATGAAAATGTGTTTAAAAGAGACTTTATTCAGAAAGTTTATTAGAAAGTGTTTTGTGAGTTTTTAAGAACAAATAAATAGTCAGAAGGTAACTTAGAAGGTAAAATCGATTGGTTTACAATAGTCTTATAACGATTAGAAGGTCAATTAGAGGTTAAATGTCTCTATGAACAAGTTTCACAAACAGACTTCAAGAAATTGGATCTTGTATGATTATTTACGGATTTGAAGACCCAGCTCCAAAGTTGAATGTATTTTGGGTAATACATTCAAATATGTTCCACTAAGTTGGTTCAATATCCATGGAGATTCAAGTTTTTATTGGATTAAGGATTACTATTATGTTTTAGCAGCAAAAATATGACAGCAAGTTCAAGTGTAAGTGTTCTAGTTCAAGATTCTTTGGACATATTCAAGTTTCTGATTAGACACGAGAAGCTAATATTTTTATCCTTTAGGTTATGTCATAACAATAATTCAAAATCACAAAGACAAAGGATAGTGGATTGAACGCAAATCACGAAGTTTAAGGATAGCTTGATGACTTTAATAAATACAAGATTTATGAGTTGCAAGATGCGGGAAACAAATCTGTTTTTAAATTGAACATATCAAAAGATATTTACCCTTTGAGTAGACGCAATTTATGGGATACTTATTAACAATCAAGACTATCTCTACAAAGCTGAAAATTTGAATGTAAGAAGATAATGAACAGTATCATGAATGCACATAAGATATTGTCAACAATAGGCGCACAATAATCGGACTAAAATTTTCATCAGACATTCGATTTTATTCTATGGAGAACAGATTACAATCTTTCTTATTCTCAAATACTGGATCAGATCACAACAACAAGAAGTTTGCAGATATCAAGCAACAGATCAACTTTAAGAAGCTTAAATTAGGAAATCCTTATCTTTTTGTATGTTACAGAACAACATCCAACGAATTTTAATCAGAAACAAATCAGAAGCAAGAAACTTATTCAAATTTTTCAGTTGGAAAAAAATTGAACAAGAAGATACAATTTGAATATCACGAGCAATATCAGGGCTTAATCTTATCAACTTCAAGACTTAGCCAATGGAAGAAATGAGGACAAATTCTACATGCCCAAAAACAGAGATATCATAGAACATTCACGTGAAAAAGATCAAGCACATAGAAAGCCACAAAATTCATTCGAGCAAAATTACTGTCATTGTTATTGTCTTCTTTTGTTCGAAATTTTGAGGATTTATATTTTATTTCCTCTGATTTAGATTTATTCACTTTAAGTGAGATTGAGAATTACAAGTAGGCTCAGTAGATTGATTATTAGCTTAAGGAAAAGCTTGGAGAATCAAACTGAGTGCATTGTAACCAAGTGCTTTAGCAAAGACAATTTGTAACTTATTGATTATTGATTGGATAGTGGAACATACCGGTATGGAATATCGGGTCCCCGGCTTGGTGCTGGAAGAGAATGACGCTCAAGGCGGAACCTCTATAAATCAATTTTGCACTCTCTACTCTCATCTCTCTCTATTTCATGCATAATTAAGTGTTTTTCTTAGCTGTGTTATATGATGAGAAAGCAAATCAGAGAGTAACTAGACTATCTTTTCTTAAGCAGAGAGTTAATCATAGAATAAAAGTAGGAGTTTAACTTTGAACTTGTTGTTTGATCTTTTGTGGATTTGATTAAACTCTTTTGATTCGAATTTTGTTCAAAGATATTAGTAATTAAGTCTATTGTTTTAAAGAAAGTTTTAAAGCCATTAAAGCTCAGTAACTAAGTAGTGTGAATTTGTTTAAAATTTTGAAAAACAATTTTTTTCTTAATAACCAATTCACTCTCCTCTTGATTATTCTTTTGGAACCAACATATTTTCCTTTTCCTTTTGAGTTATTGACATTTTAAAAGTTTTGATTTGGTCTTGTTGATTTTGCTAAGAATTCTACCAAAAGTTTGACACGATCACTTCTTGAACTAATTGATAAATGGGCTAATCTTCCTTACATTGGTTCAAACTTAATTGCGATGCCCTTTCAAAGCGGACAAATTTTGTGCAAGTACAACTAAGCTGTAAACGAGTCGCGTTGAGTCGATACAGTAATAAGCTCAAACTCGATTCGAATAAAAAGCTTAAAACTCGAACTCGATTGAGTTTTGATTTTAAGCTCAAATCAACTCGATTTAATACTCGATGATCTCAAACTCAACTCGATTAAGCTCGATTATTCTTTTAAATATTGATTTAAATATAAAGCATATTTAATATTGGATAAACTCGAACTCAACTCAACTTGATTTAATATTCAATTAAGCTCGCAAGCTCATCGAGCCAAGTAATTAAAAGCTCGAGCTCGATAGCTATTTGAGTAGCTTGAATTCGGATTCAACTTGATTATAAGCGAGTCGAATTCCAGTTTTTACCGAATCGAACTCATGTAACTCTGTTGCTCTCATATCAGTTAGGAATCATGAGGGGAACATCATATTTGACGTGGTTAAAGGAAAACTCTACTTAATCATCTTAAGAGGCGGAAATTTGGGCCATTGACAAGGCTGTCATCGAGACATGACATACTACAAGGAAGCCATTGATTAAATTCTACAATCAAACTTGAATACTGATTGTGTACTTCAACATCATTAATATTTGCAGGGATTTGATGTAGGCGTAGTTGCAGAAGTACACAACTCAGAATATGAGGGGGACCTTTTTTATGGATGCAAATGAATAGGGATGTAAACGGGTCGGGTTCGGGTCAGGTCATTCTGTCCCAAACCCGACCCAATATATGTATAAATGGGGTGTCCCAGAACTCGACCCAACCTGACCAGATTTTTAAGAAACCCGCCCCGAACCCGACCCGTTTAAAATCTAAAGTGGATCTAAGTGATTTTTGCCTTCTGCTTATTTTTTCTGTTCCCGGCCTCTATGATTTTTGCTAATAAAATGAAGCCCCACTCCTTTTCTTATATTTAATTTTGCAACCAACATTGATGAAGTCTGATCGTACAGTTTTTATCATAAATCCTTACACTTATACTAATTCTGCAATTATTGCATTAATATAATTGTGAAATGCTATTATTTTATAGTAACGCTAAATGAAATTTAAAAAGTAGAGTCATAACAGATTACATAAGTACATACCTTCACATATAATATAAGAAAAATGAACCGTAGGGACTATACCGATGTTCATGGGAAATTGTTACCGTTGTTATTTTATAAATTGTTTCTAGTTTTATAAGAATCTATTACATAACAACTTTTCCACTTATCATAACAACACTTATAAATTATTATACTTTATAATACATATATATATATATATATAATACATCCAACTCAAAATAATAATAATAATAATAATAATAATAATAAAATGATGACACTACACGACGATCTATATATTCTTGATTTATTTGTCATTATATATATATATATAATATATATAATATCTATTTTTCTGAGAAAATTAATTTTTATACTTTGTTGTGTTGCATGGGAAAGAAATGAATTTAAAAAGTGGAAAGGTTGCACATGGAAATCGATTTTCTCTGGATAATTGGTCAGTGATTATTAATTGTAAATATAATTTATATCCTATCATGTGACTCAATACATGAAAAACAAAATGATTATATGAAAAGTATCATTCAACTAATGAACAAGTAAATTCCTTAAACTAAATTTTTTAATTAAATCGGGTCGGGTTTTCCCAACGGGTTATGAGTACAATCGAAAACCCGACCTTAAACCCATAGGGTTTTTAGCGGGGCAGGCGGGCGATACCCTATAACGACCCGCCCCGGTTGCATCCCTACAAATGAACATACCCATCTCCTTGCTGTAGCCTCTTGGAAAATCCAAAAAGAAAATGTTTTTGCTGGCTTGCCTTCAAGAGATCATCTCTCTTTCCTTTATGAATCTAAAAACTCTTTAAGGATATTTTCTAGTTTCGTATGTTGATATTTTATTTAAGAATCATACCTCAGCTTTAAATTTTGCTATTAGCAACAACTATTAGGTTGCAAATGAACCAAGTTACTTCATAAACTACTTGAGTTCGATTCGAGAATAGTCAAGTTGAGTTCGAGTTCAAGCTCAAGCTACTTATATAGTTTATAAAGCTGAGCTTAAGTTTGATATATTTAGCTTGATTAGCTTGTAATAATTGAATTTGAGTCGAGTATAAATATCAATCAAATTCGAATTAAGTTTGAATATTAATATTATTTAAATTAAAATTAAAAATATTTTTTTAATAAATTGAGCTTAAACCACTTAATTGAGTCGAGCTCGAACTTATATAATATCAATTCAAATCAAACTGGAGTTAAAATCTTAAACTCGATTGAGTTCGAATTTTAAAATTTAAATTTGAGCTCAAACTTTGAAATTCCAAATCAAACTTAAACTTAATATCGTACCATCTCAATTATCTCACCGGCGCCATCACAACCATTACGAGGTTGCAAATGTCATGGAAGACCATTTGTTTCTTGGACGCATGATAACTCTAGCCTTTGTTTGTACCTTTTCCTTTTAATAATATTTCTTCATCGAAAAAATGGTCATTTTTTTCAATTTATGACTGTTCATGGGGTAATTTGTAACTTATTATTATATTATGTTAATTCTTTATCTATATTATTAAGGGGATATTAAGAGTTTCAAACTTCTCATCTTCTCATCATTTAAAATTACAGAAATACTCTATAATACTATATTAAAACTTATTGCACCTAATTAATAAGAATTTTATTGAAAGAATTCATTGGAATTTTTAAAAAATGTTGTTTTCATGTATAAATTTCATTTCTTTATATAAATATCAAGGGTGTGCACGGTACAGTTCGGTTCAGTTTGCACCTCGAATCGAACCGTACCATAATTTACGGTTCGGTTTTTCTTTTAAATTCAAACATAATCATATGGTTCGGTTTGTAATTTTTTTGAACAAAAAGAAAACGGTTCGGTTTCGGTTTGAACTATTTTTTCATAAAATAAAAATAAATTTTATCAAAAAACTTCAATTACATATTTCTTATCGCTAATGCAAATATAAACAACGATATTTTAAATTTATTATTTACCAAATAAACATGTGAAGGAAGAGATTTCATCCATTATAAAATTATAATTGTGACTAGTCTCATTTTTTTAAATTATCTTGAACTATAATGGTATACTAAACTTTATCCCAATATAAAACATAAAATGTAATTCGTTGTATGCTTCTAACTAACATATTACCAATTATATAAATCAATAAATAACTAAATAATAGAAGTAAATTAACTAGTAAGACGAATGGAAAAGAAATATGCATAAGTTAGAATAGTAGAGATTAAATTTTAAAATCTATCTTACTTATAGATAACATAACAATTAAAACATATTATGAAAAATCTAATTTTATTTTAATGAATAACACATATCTAAGTCGAAAAATTTTAAAAACAATTAATTTTTTTCATTAATAAAATAATTAGAGTAAAAATATATTTTTAATTTTTTAAAAATATAAACAGTTCGATTTCGGTTCATGGTCCTGAATCGAACCACGAATTATTTGTTCTTCATCGAACCGAACCGCAAACCGAACCGTTAAAAAAAAAAAAAACCAAAATTTCGATTCGATTGAGTCAGTCCGGTTCGGTTCACAGTTCAGTCGGTTTTTTTGCACAACCCTAATAATTAGCACTCAAGAATTATAACTATTTAATTAGGATTTATTAAAGAATTTATTAGAATTTAGCCAAAACAAGCTATTTATATGTATAAAGTTCATTCCCCTCTATAAACAACAAGTCGGCAATCAAAGATTATAATAAGATATAAGATCACAATTTATCTCAATTTATAACTCATTATCCTGCATCATTGGCGACAAGCTTTTTCTTAAAAAGATTATTTGATATTATGGTGTACGTAATACGTGTCGCAACTAGACAATATCAGCTTATAATTTTATTTAACAATTATTTTATATTATATATTATGTTTAATTTTTACATGTATAAACATATCACTAGTGTGTACATTCTAATTTATAATTATTATCATTTTAAATTATTCTTGGGGCTATGGTGAATTTGGCGGCGGGGATTTCACATGTCAAAAAACAAAACCAAACATGAACTGGATCTATTTTTCGGCTTCTCAATAAGTAGGACTTTAAATCGGCAAAATACTCAAATAAGCTCGTGAAATTTTGCATTGTAGTCGATTAAAAACCTTAAGAATCAATTTGATTAATTGGTCTCTTTAACTTTCTAACTTGTTCTATTTAAGCTCTGTCATTAGAAAAGTTAACGGAATGCCGATATGTATACACACAAATTAATTTTTGTTTAACAAAGATTTATAAAATGAATTTTTTTTTAGGTTTTTTGAATATCTATGGAATTTCAATAAAATAAATTACCACTTTCTCATCTTTAGAAGGAACACAACCTGCAAAATGAAGGGGAAAATTTTCTACTTTAATTACATAGGCCTTCTATCCTTTAACAAAGGAAAATTAGTCCCAATATATATGCAATCACAAAAAGAAGCCTTTAAATTGTCTCTGCATTCTCCACTTTACATGTTATAGAAGTTCTCAAGTGCCCACATTTAATAACCTAAGGCATTGATTAAAAAAAATGTAACACCACATTTTGTAATTCATAATTTTTTTCTAAGAAGCCTATTAGAGGAGGAGGCCAGTCTCCTCTCATAAAATCAACTATAATTCTAGTTTATCAAAACTTTGAAGACAACAACAATCTTAACAATCATGAGTTATCCTAACTTATGTTTTTAATGCAAAGATATATACGAGGAATACTTGCAATCATAGTCATTGTTGAAGAAAATTTGTTATTTAAAAAGTTAAATGGGTTAATTGATAAATTGAATCTTAAGGTCTTAATTGATATAAAACATAAAGTTTCGAAAGACTTATTTGAGTATGCTGGAAAAACAAAATCAAACCTGTCCATACAACTTCTGTCCGCGGGCGGATGCAGAGGCCCTTTCTGTTTGTTGATCACTGGTTAAGTAAAGTAGAAACTATCATGGAATATATTTATTTCCACACGCGTTGATTGACAGAAAAAACCAAATAATGAATAAGTTCCCTCATCCATCTTCTCCCTTTCCAGGAATAAGATGACCGTCGAATTATTGGCAGAGGTATCAATTGAAATTCTTTGGTTCCTTTCTAGAATGGACGATCACTTTAATTTGCTACATCTTCCCTTTTAAAAAATTGTACTTTTTTTTGGCAATATAAGATTTTTACCTTTTTACTGGTTTTTTTTTTTTTGGGCCAGAATTTAATGGGCAAGTTTAAATTCATATTTTCTATTTAATTTAATGTCCTCGTAAATATTATTAAGGTTCTTCACTTTTATAAGATTAGTTATCAAATTCCAACGAATCCTTTCGATAAAAGTACAAACTTCGTTTACCGTTCTTTTGGTTTTCTTCTAATCGAGGCCATTTAATAAATTTTTTTAGGATATAAAGTTACTTTTAAAAAAATATTGTTATTGACATTATATTGAATATTTAAATATATATGCTCTTTTTGGGATAATTGCGTGCTTTATAATTAGCTCAAACGTTGTGAAAGATAAAAAGTCATATCTCAATTATACATAAAAATAATCTTCTTGCGGTAGAAACGTACAAATACACAATAACCCGATTAAATATATTGGCCAAGAATTAATATTATATAAAGCCCAATTAATCATAAACATAAAAAATTACTATTCAATAAGATAATTTTCTTTATGCGGAAACTTTATAGTTAATACTTAAAAAATAATGGAAAATTTGAATTGTTTTGGAATATGGTTATATGTAAAGAAAAAAAAAAGAAAAATTTAACTTGGCTAAAAATTTAACAATAAGAACTTAACAGTTCAACTTTTAAGTAGCTTTTCTAGGATGAAGAGTACAGAAGAGGTAAGATATAAAGCATTATTTATACTCTACTTTAAGGTACAAGGTATTGACTTTCATATCCGGAACCTACTCGTAGCTCCTTGTACTCGCTTTGTATCTTGTAAAATTTACATGATATAGGGTACCATGTGGAACCTGTAATTTGTCTTTTTTTTTACAAAATCTTTATATTTTTTCTTTTTTATTTTTTAAGCATCAAGTATATAGTTTTATTTTAATATAATATGTAATACTATCTTATTTGCATGCATTCAATATAAATAACATGCAGAAAGAAAGAAATTTAAAAAGTAGTTTGTTAATATCATAAATTCTATAATATATAGAATCTATTTATGTGTGAAAATTGAAACCTACAATAAATATTTATGGAACCTATTTACATGATATTAAACAAAATTATAAAACTTGCATAAAATTCCAAAATAAAAAACTGGGAAACTACTTTGATATATTAATTAGTATTATAATATAAATAATATCTCTATATAATTTGGGAGTTCAAGTATGTGCATACAACCATAGTTCTTTTAAAATAAAAATAAGAAATCATTCTAAAATAAAATAGTACAAATCCTTCTATAATAAAACTTTTTTAAATGTAGTGTATAAATAATAATCTTGAATATAAGTGGTTGCAAAATAAAATATGGAGTATCGTTATTTATTTAGTATATATTAATATTATTATATAATATTTAATATTGTGGGTACATGATAGACTGGAAACCTGTATCTTGTACAGAATAGTACAAATTCTAGGGTAGATACAAGGTCTGAAGATCTTATACCGTACCTATTATGTGAAAACAAGTTCTAAAAAATTGATACTCATACCTTATCTTGTGGCCCTTAATAGTTAATACCCACTCAAACCCTATTCAATCGAGCAAGATCCGGATGGGTGATCTATACGTAAGGGTATCCTCTCACTCCTAGCTTTTACCCACCTTCACTTTAGTTTCAAACATTTTGAAGTAAGGATAAAAACAAGGATTTTATTTTCGCATTCCACATAAATTAAAACCTTGTATTGTGCTATACATGGACAATTAATATTACCTTAAAGTAAGAAATAAATCAAAGTGGATGGGCATTATACTCAGGGTTCTCAATCTCTATCCTTTTATATGCTCACTTGTTTTTCTGGACTTGGATTTGATCTAAACCTTGTGATCTTGCAGGAAGGCAATTGATCATAAAAGTCTTGATTTATTTCCTTGTTTTACTAATTGATTTTTTTTTGGCTAAAATAAAAAGGTCTCTTCTTTAAAAAAAAGAAAGAAAGAATATGAGGAAAAAAATAGAGATATCACTAAAAGTATAATTTCCTTGGATCTTAAATTGATATATTACTATTTGATTAAATTATAATAGATACTTTTTGAGAAAAATCTACAGCGAGTAGAAGTTAACAATAAGCCATAAAACAAAAGCAATTGTCAATGGCATTATAGTCTAGTGGCATCCGATGGAGGTTCCCATCGTTGAGGAACCGGCTCAATTCCTTACATAGGTAAATTATAATGGCCCTATGTAGCCGCTTTTTAATAGCTCTTGTGACCCATAAAAAAATAATAATAAATAAATAACCTACTTTTGTAGAGTAAGGTATAGGTATAGGTTTTTTATATTCTATACATGCTCTAAAACCTGTACAATAGAACATATAGGTTTTAGGGTACTTTGTATCTATTTTGAAACACGTGTTCTATTAAAAAAAAACTATAATATAAAATAAACAAAGAATAAATAATAATACTTTATTTTTATTTTGTAATCATTTTTTATTAAATCACTTGTAGACTACCTTTTAGAATTTATTATCTAGAAAAACTTGTATTAATTTATAATGGAAGTATTTGTAATTTCTATTTTAGAAGAATTTTGATGGTACGTACTTGAATTTTTAAGTAGAAGTGTTATTTATCTTCTAAGACTAATTAGTACAAATGTGCTTTAAAAGCTTTTTTTTTTTATAATTTGTTAGATGTTTTACAATTTTATTAAAATCATATACATATATACAAGTTTTACATATTGGAAAACTTGTGATATTAAAAAATTATTTTTTAAATTTCTTCTGATGTGTTACAATCATGAATATACACAAATAAGGTAGTTGTACACATTATAACTTGAAGTTTGAAAAAAAAAAGAAAAAAAATTAAAATTTTATAGGTTCAAATGGGTAGTACCGTACGAGTTTTACATAGTACAAGATACATGATGGATACAAGGTGTTTTTAGAGTCGCTTTCGGGTACAAAACTTCATACCATGTGCTTTACAGGATAGGATACTAGTAAAACTTCATCCCCTACCCATCTCACTACTAATTGAAAGTAAAAAAAAAAAATTGGCAATTTTATAGCAAGAATATATAAAAATAACCATGGGAATTGTTTTGTGGTAATTTGAAATTAATTAAAATACTTAATTATAGTAAAACTTCATCAGTGAGAATATGAGGTATGTAATGTGTACTCCATATGCAGTCCACCATATACATGAAGGTAAAATTTAATTAGTACATGTCACTTGTATGAATGCTATTTAAAAATTATGGATACTAAAATTAATCAAATCACACCTAACACGTTAAATTAATTTTATAAAATCTTAACTCTTTAGAAAAATGATTGGGAAGTATCAACTTCTAATAACAAATTGGATAGCATATGGAGTATTATCAACATAGATTTTGTATCTAAACAAAAGAGATGCCCCTACTACTCTTAAAAATGCTTGGATGTTCGACGAACAATGGGATCAAACAGAAATTGTATACCCACTTGATGGGCACATGTGTAGTCTCTTCAGACATGTTCTTTTATTGGAGAATGACAAAGAGGATGTCTAGTCTAGGCATGGAAGGAAGAAGAAAGTGGGAATGACAGATAAAAGTTGCATATAACCAACTTTGAAGTGATATTTACACGGAATAGACAAATGAGAGAGCAAACATTAGGATGAGCCGATCCAGGTAGGTAGGTTATGCAATCTTATCCATCCCTTAACATCCCAAGTATGAAGTTTTATACTCGAAACTTATCTTATAACGTCTTATACCTATCTTATATCATATACCATATAGCTTATAGATATCCAGTAAAACCTACAAAATTTTTCTTTTTCAAATTTTAAGTTGTAATATGAAACCTCCTTATTTTTATGTATTACATGATATCCTCTAAATATAGACGGTAGAATTCTACAATCGAGATATCTTTTGATGTAATGACTTGAAATTTATTAGAACTATTATAATGCCCTAAAATTTCATCAAGGCGCATACAATCATGCATAACATTTATATATTATATGCACAGGTTTCCCTAAAATATTTGTTTATGTCGAGCATTTGCTACTTAATTTTAATTTTTGAAATCGTTTGTTTAAATTCTCAAAACAACTAGATTTAAACTTTCCAAATAAACTTTTCAAAAAAACATTTAAATAACTACTCTCATGAGTATATTAACTTTCGAAAAAAAAACCACACCATCATGTATTCTATATCAAAAATACAATATGATGGTAAAACAAAAGCATAAAAACTTAAATTACAAAACTCAGGCTCCATTAGGTCCTTTAAAAAAATGTTATAAATTCTCAATGAATAAATATAGCTTTAAACAAAAGAAAACAAAATAAAATCCTGAGATCTTAACTCACTTCACTCATCCATAAACTTCTTCCATGTCGGCCCATACAAAAAATAATCAACGTCATCATCCAATCATCAACACCACCATCACATCACATTCATCCTCATCAAATCATCATCATCATTAACATCCACTCATACCTCGAAAATGACAATAACCACAATAATGAGCCAAACCCTAATATACAGTAACACAATCACACACGAACTTAACTAAATGCAATGCAGTAATGACAGATTATTATCTTTAAATTAAATTAAGCAAATCAATACTAGAGCACTCACACTCCAATTGCATTGTAGGGAATCTGGGGGTCCTGGGTAACAACAGCTGCTCAGGGATTGATATAGGCAGTCTGAATACCTATATCTTCTATATCTAACTGAAAAGGAAAATCTTTAAGGTTCACAACCGTTACACATCTTTACTTAGTCTCAGTCTATAACATCATCTAATTCAACTAGTCCTATAAACATGAACTAAACCATGTTACTTTACCCCAAGCTTAAGCAAACATTACGTCGATACTATTGACCCCATCAGCTACCTTTTAAGCCACTTACGAATCACCATTGCATCATGGCGTACCATTGCATCATGGTATTTGTCATTGCATCATGACATGGAGGTGGCATAAGCACCTAACTATGGTGCCCCCTCAGGACAAGGTTGCCACTCATCGGATCGGATTCAATGGCATAAGCACAAGCAATGCTCAATTATTAAAGCTGTCTTTAAGTTTTAGTTCATTTTATATGCCTATCCTAGCATACAACACACAAATCACCGTGTATCTTTTATATTAATTTCCAAAAGGGATAGAGAGTATTTCATAATCCATCTTAGAAAATAAATCATGTATCCATATGTCTGTTCATGAAATAAACTCATATAAATATTTAATTTAATTATCCATTTATATCAAACTCATTTTATAATCCTATTTGATTAGATACTAATTAAGAACCCTGTCATGGTTGCAAAGATCGTCCCGCCAATTATTTATTAAATTTGTAAATCCACTTAAATCATGCTTAATTATATCAATGAACTGATATAACACATTAACTCTCATTAACCTTTTTCATTTTTATTTTATTTTATTTTATTCAACTTTTTATGAAGAACACAGGCAAGTACACAACCATGCACTTTCGATGTTACCCTTGTAATGGAAACACACCCAAACAAATATGATGTGTTTTACTTGTAAATTCGACTCAAAGATAAGCACAGTGAGATTTATGAGGCCATATTCCAACAATGTTTCTCTTTAAATTGAAGATAAAAAGGAAACAAATTGCGAAATTGAGCTGTGTTTTGTTTCAACGAGAAGCATGATGTGGTAGGTTAAGCCTTGTTCATGTCATGCTTCTCCTTAAAATAAAAACATGATCAAATATATTAGATTGCTTGTTCCTTGTTTCTTTTGATATGCAAGGCGTTCGAGGATTAGGGAGAAGCACAATCAAATAGGATAAAGCCATGTTGTGGCCGTATGTCTCTTTAACACACGAAGCACACAATAATAGAGAGAAACATGAGGAGATATAACATTCTGTATTTTAGCAGTGCTATTCTGGGATTTGAAATTGTCTTTGTTAAAACAATAAGAGAGAAGCACAGTGTGATAGATGAGATCGTATTGTAGCCGTATTTCTCCTTAAAATGTGTAAACTTCAAAAATTTCCAAGAAAAAGTGAAGAGCACAACCATATGTAAGTCCTTGTGTTCATCTTGTGCTAATTGCCTTTTTTTTTATATTTCAAAAACTTAATTCATTTTACTACTCATTTTACATCATTTTCAACTTCTAATACCCTATACTCAACATATAAACTAAGATTCATCATCTATAACTTCTATAAACATGTTTTACCTCATATTTCATATTAATCCTAAGTCTAATATGTTTACATAACCTAGGTCTTGATACACAAATTCATATATTACAAGCTTTAACTTAAATCCTATATATAACCAACAACAATTCATTAGATACATGTATATAAAACAACTCAAACAAGAATATGACTTAGCTTATATGCTTAACACACATAGACTTCTTGATCTTCATTTCTAGTTATAGAAGTTATCCGTAGACTTGCTTTTCATCTTCTATCTTCTATCTCCTTTTCCAACTTTAATTCCCTCTTTTATTCTTGTTTAAACTGAGATTTGAGGGTTTGATTTGAAGAAAGAAAAGAGAGAAGAAGAAGAAGGAAAAGAAAGGAAGAAACAAGAAAGGAAAAGAAAAGAAAAGGAAACATAAATGAAAAAGCATAAATGAGAGAGAGATAAGATTAAGGAAAAAATAAAGATATTTTTAGACCATGATATTAAATTTAAACCTTTCTGATAATTATCTTTAGTATCATAAATAATTAGAAAATAATTTGAGAACATATATATTATGAATTTATAACTTGATATAAAAACACAATTCAAAAGTTTAATTTATGAAAATTGATTCTTTAATTTGAGTTTGGGTTTAAAAATGATATTTTTAAACAAGTAATTAATTTCAAAATTTATAAAGATTTTACAAAATGAAAGTTAACTAAAGTTTAAGGGTTTTAAAGAATTTATCAAACATTCAAATTGATTGTTTAGGGGTTTATAGATAAGAAATTAGAAGAAAAGTAATTTAAATTGATAACCGGGAGAAATTGGATAATTTGATTTATAAAACAGGTAGTTAAAGAAAAATAAACATTTTGGAAAGCATATTTAAAATCTCAAATCTCTATTTAACCTATTTATATACTTTAATTATATCAAAGCATCTATTCTTTTTTCCATTTTTGACTTATTTTATTCATTTAAATTATAAAAACTACATTTACAATTAACTATCTATTATATTTTTCAATTTAACCGCCTCTAATTTAACTAGGTAAGGGTTTGGGGTATTTCAACTGTAAAGTTAAACATGCTTAATGGAAAGCGCCCCCAAATGAGTGACCTTTGGGGAAACAATGTGGACCAAGGACAAAACTGTCTAGAACTTTACTAAAGCGGATAATACTTAGGAGGGGAGTGCTACATAGGGAAAATTACCTTAGAGTGAGGGCACCACTTAAATACGTATAGGAGTACTTTTGGTGTCATCTTTGCCTATGTGGTTTTGGACCTATGTGATGAGACTGACAAGGATTCCGATTTGTAAGTAAGGAAGAATGTGATATCCCCCATAAGGTGCTAGAACTCTAATCATTAAGATGTATTTTAGTGTAATGGCTTTGAGTTCATTATAATTATAAAGTTATGCATGCTCAGTGGACAACACTCTTAGGATGAGCGATCTTTTAGGAAGTAGTTGGTGCCATGGATAAAACTATGCAGCATTTCACCAAAGTGAATAATACCTTTGTAAACAAAGTTTCAAGTCATTGCAAGTGGTATCGGAGTAATTCACCAACTGAAAGTAGGGAAACAAAGTGTTACATAAAGCAAAGTGCCTTAGAGTGGAGGTACCTCTTCAACCTGTATGGAAGCATTTCTGATTTCTTTCCTATTGATACAGATTGGAGAATTCGCGTGTTCTATAGATCTAGTGGTAGAATGCAATCTAAGGATTTATAATATATTTTTGGGTTTTTATGATTTTTGTAAAAACTGAAATTAAAAGATATGAACGATCTATCATTAGATATTACACAACAAAGAGAGCATCGAACCACTTGTCTAATCAATTGATATAACGCATGATTAAGTGGAATAACAAAGAATAATCCTGAAAAGAAAACTCAATATTGCTCAAAGGATAACTAATAACAATCAATGTTGAATTGTCAAAATATGGCTAACTAATGCTAACATGAACTTAATTACCCTTATATACTCCCATAAGTTGGGTAAAGGCAATATTAGAATATAAAACCTAACATAAATAAAATAGGAAAAAAAATTAAACTATGAAAATAGAACAAGGACTTAGTTGCCCTATATGGTCGTGCTTCAGGGTATGTCTTCCTCAGACAACAATCAAACTTAAAAACTAGCTGAGATACGGCCGTGGTACCTAAGCACAATCATGGGTAGGCCATGTCACCACCTTTTGTCTTCTTTAATCTTTGTAAATGTCATTCTCATGGTCTCTGCACATACGATCTTTGACGTAGGTGTAGGGTAGGATGCGCTAACTTTTGGGAGTGAAATTGCTTGCTTAGATTCTGTGGGCCTCTTAGCCCATTTAAGACTTATAGTTGGCTTATTAGGCTATGGTTTATTATTTACCATCAATAAAGTACATGTGTTAGGGTAGATGTAGGGCATCCTAAAACTTGTAATGTAGTCTCTAAAGAGTAGATTACAAGTTCTAAGACAAGTATAGGGTCTAAAAACTTCATATTCATAACTTACTTTGTGGCCTTAAATGGATGCCTTGCATGACAAGTTTACGTACTCACTCCTCACAAACACTATTTGGAGGTGCTTCAAGAATTTACTTCCCACAAAAGTAAATTTACTACAGAGAGGAATCAATGTAGATTTAATATGCATTTTCTACATTAGAGAAGAAGAATCCAGTAGACATATTTTATGGAGTGTGAGTAAACAAAGCAACAATGGACACGAATGAATACCTCAAGTAGGGTTGCAAATGAGTTGAGAAAGACTTTAAAAGCTCGAGCTCGGCTCATTTAAAATTTAGGAAGCTTGAGTCAATCTTTTTTTCGAGCCTAACAAGCTTTTTATCAAGCTTGGAATTTAAGTTTGAGCTTGACTCGTTTAGATAATCCATTTTTCATTTTTTTTAAGCCTGAAATATAATACATAACTATTGCTATAATATATATGCATAATTATTAAATAGAAATTAATTTTTATTGTTTTTATTATATAGTTATAGATAACATATCATGCATAAAAAATTCAAAAATCGCTAATGAGCTTATTGAAATTGAAATTGATTGATCGAATAGTAAAAAGTAAACAAAATCCATTATATTTTTAATTTGGTTCAACTGTTATAAAAGTTATTCAAATAAAAATATAAATGAAGTAATAAATATTAAGAGAGGAGTTTGTTTTAAACAAAAATAATTGAAATATATCTTAATGGTATTTTTAGGAAATTGAAATTGATTGATTGAATACTATGAAAAAAGTAATAAAAATCCATTATGTTATTAATTTGGTTCAACGTTATTAAAGTTATTTAAACAGAAATATAAATGAGGTAATAAATATTATGTAAATCAGAAAGGAAAAGGGAGAGATTTTAGAAAGTTACTACTTTATCTTGAAATTACTGTGCTAAATTATTAGAACAAATCTTCCTCCATTGTTCTACTACTGTTATTATTGATATAAATCTAAATAAATACTAATAATATTTACACAGTATTACTAAACATAAAATTTTTTTATCATACATGGAGTAGGTTGAGAATTTACTGTTTTATGATATTGTTTTATATGTGTTTCAATAAATAAGTATATGACATATATAAAATGTAAAAATAATTTTTAAAATAATATAAATAATACTTATGATTTCAAGATATATGTGAAATAGTCATACTTGCCACAGAAATAAGATAGCATCATGGCAAAGCAGATGTGATTCGCATGGACCATGCTTCTGGAAGCAAGTTCTCTTTTTTAGGAACTCGAGCATTATCTGTTCCGCTCTCAACTCTCCCTCTCCCTCTCTTTCACTGGTAGGGACAGATCTTCCTCCATGTCCACTGCTTGCTTCAAGCATCAATTTCTTCATGCGATTTGCTAAATTTTTTATCAAAATTCAAAAACTTGTACGAACCACACACTCACACATACACTCCAATACTCCCTACAATGTATAAGCAATACCAAAACCAAACTCTCCGCAATACCATTCTCTTTCTCTTCCTCTTTCTCATCACCTTATATCTTCAGGTAGGAATAGTCCTATCCAGTCCAGTGGACTACCAGATCCTAATGCAAGTCAAGGCTACGTCCTTGGAAGATCCAGACGGTTCACTTTCCGACTGGGTCCAGAACCCTGCACTCAACTGTTGCAACTGGACTGGCATTACTTGCGACACCCAAAACAACACCGTCGTCTCCATCGATCTTTCCAACCTCAACATCGCCGGCGCTTTTCCTTACGCTTTCTGCCGGATCAGAACCCTTAAATCCCTTTCCCTCGCTGAAAACTCCTTCAATGGCTCTCTCTCCTTCCCTTCGCTCTCTCTCTGCTCTCATCTCCAAACCCTCAACCTCACTGAAAACCTCTTCGTTGGAGAGTTGCCGGAGTTATCGTCGGAGTTTAACGAGCTCCAAACCTTGGACTTGTCTTATAATAACTTCAGTGGCGACATTCCAGAAGGTTTCGGGAAGTTGCCGTCGCTCAAAGAGCTTGTACTCGTCAGCAACTTGCTAAACGTGTCTTCTTTTCCTTCATTTTTGTGTAACTTGACTAAGTTGACTCGCTTGGAACTCGCGTCCAATCCTTTTCAACGCGGTTCTATACCAGAATGTATTGGAAACTTATCGAAGCTCGAAAACTTGTGGTTTACTAACATGAACCTAGTCGGTGAAATCCCACAGTCAATTGGAAATCTCGTTCAGCTAAACAATCTGGATGTCTCGACAAATGGACTCTCAGGCCATATACCGGCATCCATTGAGAATCTCCGGAGTTTGAAATCTCTGTTGCTTTACTACAACAATTTGTCTGGCAATATTCCGGCGTCAATTGGAAACTTGACCTCGCTACAGACCCTCGATCTCTCGCAGAACAACCTTAATGGATCATTGCCGGAGGAAGTCGCTGCACTGCCGTTGACTATTCTCCAACTGAACGACAACCTTCTGACCGGAGAAATCCCTGATAGTCTCGCTTCGAACCCTAATTTGATCACCTTGAAGCTATTCAATAACAGTTTTACCGGGAGGTTACCGGTAAATCTCGGCAAAAACTCAAAACTTGCGCAGATCGATGTTTCTACAAACGGTTTAACCGGTGAACTTCCTCCGTTTTTGTGTGACAACAAGCAGCTGGACAGACTTATTCTGTTCACTAACATGTTTAATGGAAGTTTTCCGAGTGAACTTGGCGACTGTGAATCGATGAATTACGTTCGAATTGGGAACAATCAGTTCTCCGGGAAAGTTCCGACCAAGTTTTGGGGCATCCAACGGCTGTCTCGTCTCGAATTACATAACAACCGGTTCGAAGGTAATATTCCAGAGTCAATCTCCGGTGCGAGCAACATTTCAACGCTTTTGCTCGCCGGGAACAGCTTCTCGGGAGAAATGCCGGCGAGTATTTGCGAATTGCACAACCTAACGGTCCTCGACTTAAGCATGAACCGGTTCACTGGGGAAATGCCGGAATGTTTGACGGATTTGGTGAATATGCAGACGCTCGAAATGCAAGAGAACTCGTTCAGTGGTTCAATCCCGAACTCAGTGAGTTCGTGGACGGGTATGACCGAGTTGAACTTATCGCACAATAAATTCTCCGGGGAAATTCCACCGGAATTAGGAAACTTACCGGTTTTGAATTACTTAGACCTCTCTGGGAACTCGCTGACCGGCGAGATTCCGGTCGAGCTGACTAAGCTTAAACTCAATGCTTTCAATTTATCAGATAATCGACTGCTTGGAAAAGTTCCTTCAGGTTTCGATAATGAGTTTTTCATTTCGAGCTTACTGGGTAATCCAAATTTATGCAGCCCGGACTTGAGACAGTTATCCCAATGCCCGGCCCACCGGCCCGTTTCTTTCTACATAGTGTTAGTCTTAGCAGTATGTGCTTTTGTTCTGGTCGTGTCGTTTATATTGCTCCTTAAGAAGCATACAAACATTTTCGGAGTCAAATCCATGGGCAGATTGAGGATCACCACATTCCAACGGGTCGGGTCGAGTCTGGAAAAAATATTCGCCCAACTGACCGAGGACAATTGTATCGGTTCGGGCGGTTCGGGCAAGGTTTACAAAGCGATGTTGAAATCGGGCCAGACCGTGGCGGTGAAGAGGCTATGGACCAAGGCCCAAAGTTCGGAAACCGAGTCGGTGTTCAAATCCGAGGTGGAGACACTGGGTCGGATCCGGCACGGGAACATAGTGAAATTGATGTTCAGTTGCGTGGGAGAGGAGTGTAGGATTTTGGTGTACGAGTACATAGAGAATGGGAGCTTGGGTGACGTGTTACATGGGGGGAAGGGTGGAAGGTTACTGGATTGGCACCAGCGGTTCATGATAGCATTGGGTGCTGCACAGGGGCTGGCTTATCTGCACCACGATTGCGTGCCTGCTATCGTGCACCGGGATGTGAAGAGTAACAATATATTATTGGACGAGGAGATGAGGCCGAGGGTGGCTGATTTCGGGTTGGCTAAGGCGTTGCAGCAAGTTGGGGTGGCTGGGTCCAATGGTGGTGACGTCATGTCTAAGGTTGCTGGGTCCATTGGCTATATTGCGCCCGGTGAGTCGTTATTATAGTACTATAAAAATCAGACTTTCTATGGCGATAAAATTTTCTTTAACCGCTTATAAAAAATTTAACTATTTATTTTTGTTAAATTGAAATATATATACTTACGATTGCATTATTATATACACAACACTTGGTTTCTCTATTTTTCAAATTGTATAGTTATGCTGTTAAACATATTTAAAAAGTGCTATTTTGTCCTTATATAAAATGATAAATAATAAAATAATATGAAAAATTAAAGAAAAGGCTATAAGATCAAGATAAAATAGTCATATTAAAATCAGAATGCATCATTTTTAAAGATTTACTAAAAATAGGATATTAAGGGAACCCAAAGCTAACTTACCCAGTTTTTTTTTTCTTCTTTTAATGTAAATATAAATAAGTGCTTTATTATGCGCTAGGGAATATAACAATACCAATTATGATCATTTCTAATTGTTCAATAATTATTTAAATTACTTGTAGCTGATATTGCATGCGAGTTACGGATACTTAGCTTACTGAACTATAGCTTGACGTTCCTTAGAAGCATCGAAATGATATGTCGTGAATATGAAGTTTATTTATTTTTTCTTTCTTATGGTTCATGTCTCATATAGTTTGTCCTTGATGTTTTTAGATCGATTCCTTTTTCCTGGTAGCTAACTGAAGTCTTCGCAAATTGCCACTTGGGTCAACGACATTAGATGATAAACAGTATAAATATCAATAATGATACGAGTGGTCCATTATTTAAGGCAGGAAATGGGTCTTGTTTGTTGGGGTGCGGGATGGGTCCCGATATGTCATTGTGAAATTGGAATTTTCTATTAGCCTCATCTCTATCATGGCAGTTTCCTTTGCTCTGTTCTTTTGGTTGTCAGATCCCATTAAAAGTACTCTGTTCCTCGATATTTTGTTGTTTGATAATGATTTGAAATTAGAATACGGTTCTTAATAATAAGATGATAAGGTAGAATAGTTGCCACTTGTAGGGTATCCAGTAACTAATGACGAATCCTTTTCTTATATTATGCGTGCTGTCACTTTCTTTCTATCTATTACCTGTATGCACACAGATGAAAATATGTTATCAAACCCACTGCTTTTCGAATAATGGTGCATAAATGAGTATAGGATCTTTTTAAGGATAGCCTTCTTCTTTTTTCCTTTTTTTCCCTTTTCTATGATATTATAATTAATATTATAATTAGGGGATGAGAATTTGAATCCCATACCTTCGATACCTTTTATATGAGAGTACATACCTCCCAACACTTAAAACTATAATTTCATATTTCTAATAACTATTGTAAATATATAAACAGCTTAAAGGTATTGTTGAAAGTTGAAACCACAAGACAGTCCTAAACAGGACCATAAAATAGGGCGGTTTTGAGGCTTTAAAAATGGTTTGAGGCACATGTGCACTTATTATTATTAACTTATTTTTTTTTATATTTTCCTGCATATTTTATTGGTGTTTCGCTGGCAGTTGATCCACTGTTTACAAAATTCAACAGTCAACACTTGTTTATTTTCCTTGGAAGATCAACAACTACGAAAATGGGGTTGATATAATTAATTTTTTTTTAGTCCATCTGCCTTTATCTTTAAGTTTGGTGATTGATAGAATACAGTGGAATCCAATATCACAATTAGAGAGTTCAACTGCGTAGCTTTTGTCTTTCAGTAAGAATACTATAAAACGGATGGATAAAAATGATAGGCCAACATCTTACAACTCCATCGTTAGTTGAGCCAACTGGCATGCAAATTTGGATGGTTGATGTTTTCCATATGCAAAGAAGGCGAGGAAGTGAAGACCCAGGCCCCGCTGAATCTAGTTAAATTATCTTCTCTAATGTCCCTGAAAACAATGAAAATTAATCCAATAAACTTTTATAACGATTATGCCTAGACTTGAAGAAGAAGCGCAGTTCCAACTTGCTTGATGCTATATTAATCTGGGCAGTGTTTAAATATCAGCATGAAATGTGATTTGGGGAAATTGTCAGCAAACCTTATCAAAGGGATTATGTCTTTTTTAATGTCAGAATGTCTGATCAAAGTATTGGATGACATTGGTGTTGGTTCATGGTTTCTTCTTGCAGAATACGCATACACTCTGAAAGTGAATGAGAAGAGTGATGTCTATAGTTTCGGTGTGGTGCTGCTGGAACTCATTACTGGTAGAAGGCCAAATGACCCTTCTTTTGGCGAACACAAAGACATTGTCAAATGGGTTACAGAAAATGCTCTAACTCTGCAAGAAGAAGGAAACTGTGAAACTGAAGGCTCTTTTTGCGACGTAAGTCGGATCACAGACCCAAGTATGGATTTGTCAGCGAGCGACTATGAGGAGATTGAGCAGGTCGTTGATATAGCTCTTGCATGCACTTCAACGTTTCCTATCAATAGACCCACCATGAGACGTGTTGTGGAGCTTCTGAAGGACAAGAAAGTATCCCGTTCGAAATGAATTTGATGGAAGATGGTTAAGGTTTGCTTTATGCATAGACTAGTAAAAGTGTATATATGGTTTAATTTTAGTTTTTATGCTACTTTGATGTTTCTTTATGCTTCAGTATAACCCATCTAGAGGACAAGACAGAAAGATAATTCTGTAAAATTATTATTCGCAAGTTGGTGAGAGCCTAATTAGCAATGAGAGAATTACTAATTTAGGACATGAGTTTCGGATTTCAACAGCAATTATTTCTTAATGAACTATGACAAAGATTATGAAAGTGAAACTCAATTATAGAATTAAACAGTCTTGATCATTTATTGCTGCAGCCGGTGTCAAATGCCTTTTGATATATTACTTAAAATTTCATTTTATGAACCGATTCAACTCCTGGTTTGATCTCTTGACCTTTAATCCCTTAGTATGTCTAAATCAACCTCTAATTCGGGTTTGACAACATTGATCTTGACTAGGATCATGAAATTTGTTAAATATGAAATTGGCAATCATTGGAGTTTCCAAAAATACCATTTTACCGGCTGATGCTCATTAGTATTGATTAAATGTAGCCCTACTAGCCGGAAACTTTCTTTTTATTTTTATTTTTTTTGTAATAAGAATTTTGATTTAACAAGTTATTCCAATTGATCCTTGGTTTCGAATTTTGATTGTTTTATCAGAAATGACCAGTCGGACTATTGACTCTAATCATGCCTTAAGTTAGACATTATGGTCAACAATTCTCGAGGGATAAGTTGGATTTGATTTGACCCACATGTGGCTATAAGGAAAAGAGACCATCTATCTTGGCTAAGTCGGTACTAGTATGTTATGGTGATTGGTTGGGAATTGTGCTTATAACTATGCAAATGGGTGGGATTGGGTAAATTCGATCGTATGGCTTATTAATAAAGCTTGTTAGAAGTGATATTTCCAATCAAAGTCCGTGCTCCTTTGAAAACACTAGTTTTAAACCAGTTAAGTGGCCCATTCAACTAAGTAATCCTTAAATTAGAGCGGATCAACTCATCATCCTTATGTGCTATTGCTAAGTCACTCCTCTTAAGCCATGTGTAGCGAGTCAAACGTTGCATACACATGATTTTTACAATCGGATCCAATCATCTACATATTTGCGACTCTACTAAGGAAGGAAGTTGATAGCTTGATAATGACACCTCTGAGAAAAAGACCAACGAATTCTAACAGATGGCACTAGTTAAGAGTTTGACATCGACACTGATGCTGGAGAGCAAAACATGCTACCACTTGAAAATGGCAATCCTAATGACAATGTAACGCAAGTAGCTGTACTTGACCATGTACAACTTGCACGTGAAATGCAAGAGAATATCAAGATTATGAGAGAGTTCATCACCATGATGGCTTCATTTGTCTGCTATGGCTGCTTTTGTTGCTGCGCAACAGGGAACAACCACGTCAAACCATGCTATTGCTGCATAGCCACGTGTTGCCCAAGCAACTCAACTATCTAGTACTTTAGCTACTAATGCAAATGCCACCCAAGGAAATAATGAATAAGTTCATATGCTAGAACCTATTGCAACACAATACTCAACACTTAAGGTAAGGAGTATAGGAATCCAATTCGGAGGTTCTTCATCCTCACCTACCATCCCTTGGGTTGTGATTTAACATCTCAATCTAATCCGACACCTGCCGCATGTGTAGAGGCTACAACGTCTACTCCGAGGGCTCCTTTGTCGCTAAGGAGGATCTTGATGCTTATTTGAAAGAGATTCAAGCAAAATTTACTATATGAGTGTTGGATCTTAAACTCCCATACAACTAGTGTATTGTTGTTAAACCGTATTCTAAGGACTACATGAGTCATAAGTTTATGGTATTTAATGATTAAAAAGGGAGCGCAAAAGAGCACCTGTTGAAGTTTATCGAGACTTTAGAAATTTATGGCTTAGGCGATAACCTAAAATTTAAAAAGTTCTATAAGTCTCTCACAAAAAAGGCATACACTTGGTATGTTAACCTTCCTCTTAGATCAGTAGATTCATGGGGAAACATGTGAAAAATATTCCTCAAAAAGATCTTCTTACTTATGAGTGGGATACTCTGATTGACATGGGATCCATTTGTCAAAAGCCTAAAGAGGACTTGATGGACTATATTGAGCACTTTAGAGAATGCTCCCTTGACATCTAGGACACGTGTGATGAAAAAGAGCTAGTGAAAATATGTATTTATGAAATGTTTACTGAGTATATAGTACACCTTAAGAACCTTTCGTTGTTTTCCTTTGCCACTTTAGTCAAGAATGCATGAAGGACCAACAATTCTATCACACGATAGATGGGAGAAAATGGAAGGTTTAACAAAAAGGCATCATCTGTGAACTTAGCCTAGGGTGATAGCTCTAGGGGAGAAAAGAAACTAAGAGATGAGAAGGTGAGAACCTCTACATCATCGTTATCTTACCCATGCTCAATGGTTAAAGTACATGCAATGCTTTACAAATGGCTACAAGATAGGAATATTAAACTCCCAATTGTTGAACACTTACCTAAGGCTAAAGAAAAAGAATAATCCCAAGTTTTTGCAGGTTTCATAGAACAGTAGGCCATCCACTAAATATTGTTGGACATTAAAGAAGCTATTCAATGAGAGAGTACAAAACGGGGAATAATGATGTCAGGAATAATCAACTACCTATGCATAACAATCAACACAATATTGTAAATGTTGTCACCCATGGACCCTTCAATGTCAGAGACAAATGAGGTGTCACTTGTCGAGATAAAAGATGATGAAAGAAAATCAATGAAGTTGAAGAACTTGAGTGTTCACCTAATGTGATGGCTTTACTGAAATCTTCCAACTTTAGGAGTTTCTTTGATCTCCTAGGTTTCAATGAGAAAACACGGCTTGTAGTAGCATCTACACTTGTGTCAATATCTGAAGGTTAATATGTAGAGTGTAATGCAGCGCAGCCTGTGAGAAGAATGACAGATGCACACAATAATGCAATCTTATTTTCGAATGTAGATAAATGTGTAATGAATCCAAATTATAACTGCCTTCTATATGTGGAAGGTTTACTCAATGGCTACCCTGTGAGGAGAATATTTATAGACAATGATTCCTCCATAAACATCATGCCTATGACTACATGCAAAGCCGCTAAGCTTGACGTTAGACAACTGGTTAAGTAACCTATATCTGTAAATGGCTTCAACCACTCTTCCACAGATACAATAGGATACATTAATGTGAATCTCAAGATTGAGCCTATCCAAGGTTCCACCACTTTTCATGTGATCAAGGTGCCAATCTCCTATCACTTACTCATCGATTGGAAATGGCAGCACGATTACCATTTAATACCTTCCACATGGTACCAATGCATCAAAGGTCATTGGAAAGAAAAAGACATATTCATCACAACCACTAGAAATCCTTTTGAATGCAATGAGTCATACTTTAATGAATTAGCCTTCTTCGGTAAATTCACTAAAGAAGGAGAAGCAACTTTCGCGAGACCCACTGGTACCCCATCACCTACATGGGAAGAAATTCAAAAGGGTCAACAGAAAAAGAGAAAGAAGCCACACCAATCCCAAAATAAAAAAAAAAGTGAGATCAAATTAAGCCTCAAATTGAGGAGATAGAAGATGGATCTAGCGTGGCCAGGCAAGTCGCCGAAGCCAATCTTCATAAGCAAAAGCCTTTCGCAAGAAATCAAAACTCCTCTCATAATACTACTGAAAGAATACAGAGATTTTTCCTGGGCATATGAGGAGATGTCGGGACTCGACCTCAATCTTGTGGTGCATAGATTAAACATTACACTACAAATTAAGCCTATAAAGCAAGGATCGTGAGTCTTCCGACCAGAAGTAGAGATATAAATCAAGGCAGAAATTGAGAAGTTACTTAGAGGAGGTTTCATTAAACCTATTAATCATCCCACTCGGCTAGCAAATATTGTCCTAGTAAAAAAGAAAAATGGTCAAATACGCTTATGTGTTGACTTTCGAGATCTTAACAAAGCTTGCCTAAAAGATGACTTCCCACTCCTTAATGCTGACATGTTAGTGGATGGCACAACAAAATACATGTTATTTCATTCACAGATGGATTCAATGGCTACAATCAAATTAAGATGGCCATTAGAGATGCTGAATGCACTGTTTTTCGCACACCTACATGAAATTTCCACTATATAGTGATTCCATTTGAATTAAATAATGCCAGTACCATATACCAACATGCAATGACTGTAATATTCCATGACTTGATGCATGATTTCATGAAAGACTATGTCGATGACATTGTCATCAAGTTAGAATGAGCAACTGTTCACCTGGTCTACTTAAAGAAAGTATTTGAATGGTTTTAAGTTTACAAACTCTGAATGAACCCTTTGAAGTGTGTGTTTGGAGCAGCATCTAGGAAGTTTCTTGGTTCTATGGTTCATATGAAAAAAATTGATGTTGATCCTATGAAAGTACAAGTAATTCAATTGATGCGTTCACCAAGAAATCAAAAGGAACTAAAGAGTTTCATGGGTAAAGTCTCCTATGTCAGATGGTTTATGCCTTGCCTTGCAAAAATCTCATACCCCTCCAATAGCTCATGAGGAAAGGAGTTCCATTTGAATGGGAACAATCACCTCAAGAGGCCATTCAAAAACTTAAGGGGATACTTACTACCCCTCATACTATGACAATGCCAATTAAAGGATTGATAATGATCTTGTATCTTACGTCAACTGATAAGTCCATTGGGACTTTACTTGCACTTACACACAAAGTAGATGGCTTGGAACAACTAGTTTATTACTTGAGTCGAGCACTACAAGGAAGTGCGATTAAGTACATACATTAAAAGCATTGCCTCGTGCTAGTATTTTTGACACAAAAGTTACGACACTATTTTTTGGCACACAAGATCATCCTTGTCACTCGATTGAATCCTATCAAATACTTACTATCATGACCAATACTATATGGTCGGATTGCTAAGTGCTTACTCCTCCTTGGAGAATTTGACATCACTATATAATCTCCTAAAGCGATCAAATCACAAGCGTTGGTTGATTTATAGGCACAATTTCCCAATGCGCATGAGGCAAGACTATCGATGCCATACCCACAAAGTTCCGTGAGGATTCTCTCATGGTTGAAATTGATGGAGAATGGTTAATTTAGTTTGATAGCTCTATAGGAAGAAATGGATGGAAGGCATGAGTTGTATTTACCACTCTTAAAGGCCATGGGATACCTCTAGCTTTTAAGCTTGACTTTCCATGCATCAATATGTAGTTGTGTATGAAGCCCTATTGCTTGGCTTAATTGCTACCCAAGAGATTGAAGCATAACATATATGCATCCATGGTGATTCCAACTTGATAATTAAACAAGTTAATGGTGAGTATAGCATCAAAGGACCTACACTTGCACCTTACTAGGCTGCAGTATAGGCCTTAGTCAGCAAATTCCAATCAGTGCGGTATGAACATATAACACAATCCATCAATAGATATGCCGATGCATTAGCAACATTAGCATCTGAAGTCCCAATCCATGGCAATGATAGCAGTTTGGATGTTTGAGTAGTCAAGAAATCCATTCCATGTACAACATTCGAGCTCATTGAAGAGGAAGAAGAAGTGCATAGTGATTGGCACACACCAACCAGGGAATAGTTGTGAACCTCAGTGCTACTTTTATTACCACGTTGAAAATTTTTATTAGTAGCAATAATGTATTATACTACAAAGGAACAAAAGGTCTCTTATCTTGATGTATTGGCATGAAGGAAGCTCACCTCATACTGGATAAGTACCACAAAGTATGGTGTGGAGAAGAGGGTTTGGTTCTATATCGCTACATTCAACGCATAGGGTACTATTGGCCCTGTATGTCCGAAGATGCATCTCAAGTATAAGCACAATGTCTAAAGTGTGCTGGGTTACCAAATGAATGGGAATGTAATTTCATTACTACTGCTGGAGACTAGCGGCATCTGTACATTGAATACTTAAAAAATAATGTTTTTCCGACCAACAGTATAGATGCCAGACTTGCAAAGAGGAAGGCAAGAAAATATCTTATGCACGAGGACAAGTTATACAGGGTCTCATTTATGGGAAAAAACCCTCAGATGTGTAGCATCTCTCAGGTAGAGATGATATTATCAAAAGTACATGTGGGAGATTGCGAAGAACATCAAAGTGAAAGAAAATTATATTACCATTTGCTTAATGTGCGATCATTTGGCTAACAATGGAAATAGACTCTTTCAACTTTATTAAAAAGTGTATTGTTTTTCAACAACATGGACATGTGATCCATGCCCCTACAGTTGCACTCATGGTTTAAGTACTCCTTAGCCATTCTATACTTAGGCATTTGATCTTATTGGACCCATACACCTACCATCTAGAGGTTGCATATGGATTTTGGTAAGAATTAAGTGCTTCATTGACTGGGTGAAGGGAATTCCATTGAAGAAGATAACAAGGCCAGCAGTGGCAAGCTTCATGAAGGAACATATCATATGCAGATTCGACATCTCAAAGCACATACTATCTGTTAGTGGAACTCCTTTCGTCAATTCTCATGTGCAGCAGCTGTTTGCTTCTTACAGTATCAATCATGTGTTAGGTCCATAGCATACTAACCTAAAGAAAATAGCTAAGCAAAAGCCATGAACATGAGCCTATTGAAAGTGCTTAGCTGCATGGTACATGAAAATCATAAGGAATAGCATGAGAAATAACCACTTGCACTTTGGGCTCATAAGACTTCTAAGTAAGGGCCAACACAAGCGATACCTTTCTCTCTAGTGTACGGAGCTGAAGCAACATTGCCAATAAAAGTGTTGATTCCGTCTGCATGCTTAGTTATCAATGCAAAGTTAAAGCCAGATATTTTGCAAATGATGGGCCTAGAAGCACTAGATGAGCGGCATGACATGTCCAAGTATAACTTCACTAATTATTAGTAGTGCCTGAGCATTGCTTATGATCGACTTGTTTGAAAACAATCTTTTCAACAAACAAAAAGATATTGTCCTCTATGCTGCAAATCATGTACATCAAGGGATTCTAGCACTGAAGTTTACACCGAAGTTGGAAGGACCTTTTGTTGTTGAAGAAGTTCATGAAAGTGGCTATTGTAAACTTTGAAATCCAAAAACAAATGCTATCACTGCTCCTATGAACTTTCAATATATTAAGAAGTTTCATCTATGAAAGCATGATGTACTCCCGGTCATATTGTTGAAATAAATAGCTCATATCATACAAGCTCATTTTTAATATCATTCTTATAAATATCTTATGTTGCTGCAAAGTTAGAGATTCATCTCCTTAGCGCACATTTAATACATAATTCATGAATGTAGTAAAGCATCACTACTGCTAGACAAGAAACCCATGTTCTAAGCACATGATGTTGATTTAGCTTGTCAATTGCTAGTTGGTAAGAACATTGTCTCCCGCACACATGATATTAAACTCTTTAATTTAAAATGTTTGTTTTTACATGATCACGTACTTGTAGACTCAATGGTTAAGTAGTGGGTAATACCCCCTTAATTGATCTATATATCTTTTTTAACTAGGGTAATGTATATCATTATTACCACTTTAATGTAATTAAACATGATGTAATGATTCATCGCTTACACGTGAAAGCATTCTCTAATTCCTGGGTACCTACTAAAAGGTCTAGACAATGACCTTATAATTTTAATCTTGTTTCCTCATGAATAGTAATTGTCGTTTCTACTTAGTGAATATAGTAAATTATAATCACATAACAAATCAAAAAAGCAATATAAGCATGATGAACTGAACAAGGAAATAGAAGTAGAAAAACTATTCATTCTGAATCTAAATGTTTTGTTACAAAGTGCTTATAAAAATAGCATGCATCAAATGTTATGCAAGAAACCAATCATCAACTTAGAGACTAATGTCTAACTTTATAATTGTAGAGGTGTCCTTATCACCAGTAAGTCTTCTTATCTTAGAATTTGCCTCTTCAAGCTCAGATCTTAACCTTTAATGTTTCTATATGAATGTGTGACAACTCAACACTCTTTAGGCCTTTTCATCAGTAGGCTCCAAACTCCTAACTTTGAAATTAAGGCCACCAGCGCTAGTGATCCCTTTGATCAACAACTCACGCTCTTCGGTTGGCAATGAATCCCATGGTCTACTAAGAAGCTGAATGGCTTGCCCTAGTAAGGCAATCATGATTTCAGCTACATCTATATCGAGAACAAGACATCCTATCCAGAATTCTCCCTTTATAGAATACAACCATTTTAATAGCTTTACAAGATGGAATCTATGGAAAGAAGTGATCTCATTGGTTGGTACTTTCGTATTAGCAGTTGTTGTCCTATTTTGTGATGAAATGCCAACAACTGGGGGAAGAGGGGCATTAGAAAAAGAGGTAGCATGAACAGGAGAGGTGGCAAGTAGATGATCCTCATTAGATAGAGGGGAATGCTGTGAAGCATTAATGGATGTTACATTAGCTTTACCACCGTTAGTACCCATTCAAAGCAAGGCATTAGCATATGTCTCATTCTTAGGCCCCTCAAAAGCTACTGAGCCGGAGTCCCCTTCATCTATCTCATGCTGCTTCATTTCACCATGTTTGCCAACAATCTTTGCATTATCAACTTCTTCATCCTTAGTTACTAAGGAAGCCTTTTTCTTGTTCTCAATAAGATTGTTTATACTTTTATGTTCACCGATATAACTAGCACATGATGCCTTTTGGAATGGAGTTCCTCATAGTTGCCATACAAGTGAGATAAGGGATCTATGATATTGCTATTGAGAGGAGCGTGGATACCAATAGTGTTGCTTACTGGTCGATAAGTTGAGTTGGTATCTTTTATGACCTAAAAAAAAGAGGAAAAAAAAAAGATGTATATAAGATAATAAAGAACAATATAAAAAAAAAAAGAAATATGAAGAAAGCTGCATCAGTATAACATCTCGTGAATGTAAGCACGCTTAGCTTGACTATAATTTGGTAAAGAGGTCGACTGATGCATCATTTTCAGTTTGGTCTTGGAATCATAAGGCACCCTTGTGTCTGCTTGAGGATTTCGAGTTATTTTTGTTTTATCTTAGAAGGCACGACTTGTTCCTAACTTAGTTTAAGAATCATTGGGGAAATTCGCATATTTTGATTTGAGGGGAAGGTAAAACTAATGCTTGTAGAGGTTAAGCGCCTCTAAAGTATTGGGCACTACATCATCCACATATTTTGTAAAGTACAAATAAATAATACATATTGAAGGGTATGAATGTAATATAATGTTGTTAAGTGGGTATTTTTGTCATTGGACAGACGAATTTGAACTCGAGGAGGTCATATGTGAAGAATTGAATGAAGACAATCAAAGCTGGCAAGTAAGCCGCCAGCCTTGAATATAGGCTACTAGCTTATATTGGAAAGCCACTGGCCTTTAGACGGCTTTAAGCTCTCGGGAGAAAATTAAGAAATTTGGTTGAATAGTGAAAGCCGGCATAAAAGCCGCCGGCTTATAATTAAAGGTCGTCAACGTAAGTGGAAAGGCTGCCGGCGTATCCACCGGCCTTCTTTTTAAAACATGGAGTTTTGTTTTACGAATTTCCCTAGTCTTCAAACCTTTTTAACTTCTCCTAAAAGGTCATATATATAACCTCCCATTCTTTTGGAAACCCTAGGAGCTTTCAAGGAGCAAAAACCCTAGGTATGTAACTTTCTTCTAATCTTTTAAATCAAATCCTTTAGATAAATCTTTTCTTATGCTAGTTATCTTATGGATTGAAGGAGATTCAAGAGTTGTGCAAAACCCTGGTGTGATTGGAGATTTGGAAGACTCTGATTTAAAGGAAAAGTTAATATTCTTATTAGTGTTTTATAATTCTTATGATTTTGAAGAAATATCCTTTACATTATAATCTAGGTTTATGTGTTGTTTCAAAGGGAATCCAAGATTTGTTATTGAGGATTAGTGGTGGATTTAGATATGAAGTTGTGATTTCAAATCAAGGAGAAAGGTAAGGGTTTTATCAGATTTATGGATTATGGGATCTGTAAATTATGGAATTGTAATTATAGTTTATTATTTAGGAAAATTGAGAATTAGAGTTCCAATTTCCTAATTGAGATCTATAAGTTCTAGGTACGTAAGAATCTATACTATTCTAATAATCAATGAACTTTATTTGTTACTGTGGTAGAATTTCTAATTGGAGACTTTATATATATATATATAATATATTGAAGGAAGTTATGGGGAAATAAAGGGATTTGGAGATAGTTGTATTGAAGGGTTCCATTGGATTTCAAACCAAGAATAGAAGGTGTGTGTTATTCTAATTTCATAGATCTATAGTTAGGGTTTTAGATCTTTGAGTCAGATTATGGAATTTAGGGGTAGGGTTTAATTGTGTGACAATTTAAATTAATTGAGACATATTGTTGGTTAGGATATGTGTGAGATTAAGATCTCTGTTCTTGTAAGAAGTTCTGTTGGTGGATTTGCGTTGGAGCAATACCAGGTACGACCTTACTATGTTTGATTGTATGTGCTTGTAGGATTAGTTGTTACATTAACTTAATAATTATTGGACCTTAACTGAATGAGTGTTGCTTGTTCTTGACTACGGTTAGTAAAGACCACGGCAGTAGTGTGATACTAACGCTGGCAACCCGATGATCCTTGTGTGGCGGTGTCCTGAGTGGAGTTGCACCTGGGGATGATTCCGGTAGATTAGGAGTCGTTATTAGCTTAATTATGGAACGCATCTATATATGTATATTATAATAATATGGTTTTTCATCAGAGTCATGAGTTACTTCGGGTTTATGATTAGTGATCAATAGTCCTAAACTATGTTGTTTGTAGGCTAATGAAAAGATAATTAAATTATGCTTGTTGCATTAGAATATAAGTTGTATGTGATATTGTGATTTGCATGTTCATGTTCATGTGCTTTCGGTTTGGCGTACTGGGCATCTTTCACTCAATCCTTATTTTCCCCACAGGTACAAGGGAAGATTCTATGATTTATGACTTGACGGGCTATGGCATATTTGTCGATGATAGGGAGAGCGATAGCGGTTATGACCATCTTGTTGATAATTGAGATTAGTTATTAGTAATTTGAGAAGAAGAAACATATGTTGATTTAGTTAGTTTCTTTTGGAGACATTTTATATGTAAGGATTTATCATTTATGTTTTAGATTGGATTTTTAAGTTATGCTAGTTAATGTTGAGAACAAATTATTTTGATATGAAAAGTTTTTAAAAGTTACCTTTTATGTGAGTGATAAGTGATATTTGAAATACATATTTGTGGTTTTAGAAATCTATAGCCTTAGCGTGTTTGTTCTAAGGACCGTGGCGGGCTGATAACACTTTTAGGTTAGGGCGTTACATATTCTCCAAAACTTTATAGGTAGCCCGTTCATTAAGTTAACCAATCGGTTGTAGGTACTATTATGCAATTGATAGAAGGAAAGAATAGCTGTCATACCGAGGATGAATCAAAGTGTTATTTTCTGGAGAAAGTGATTTACAGCAATGACTAAAGTTATTTGATGGATGAATCAACCGAGGTACTCCATAATCAAAACCGAGCTGACGAGCAACTCTATGGGATGAATGTACCATCACTCTCTACTCTAGAAAAGTACTAATGGTGTTCTTGTTATCTTGTAGTGATGACAAATACCT
This sequence comes from Combretum micranthum, assembly GCA_024138025.1. Classification (NCBI taxonomy): domain Eukaryota; kingdom Viridiplantae; phylum Streptophyta; class Magnoliopsida; order Myrtales; family Combretaceae; genus Combretum; species Combretum micranthum. The sequence goes on along the minus strand of JAMXBD010002215.1, from coordinate 161,690 downwards.
TGGGGTACATCACATGATAAACCCTGTATCACAGGTATCTAAACTTTCATGATTGTTTGCAAGTGTTACACAAACAACTGATTTGGAGGGTTAAAACTTGTAACAATCTTCCAGCTATTCTCTCCACAGAAGGTCGAAATGTGAACTCATTAGTGTCGTCAATGACATTTGATAAGAGCTTCACATGACATCTTTTTAACCTTGCCATTACCTTAGGATGTTTTAGTCGGGAATTATGTTGAGTATTAAGGGATGACGTGTATCCTTAAAATGTTACTAGATGAAGAACTATAAAAACACCAAATCTGCATGTGAATACTTAACCTAATGTCCTTTTGAGCGGATAGATTCATGATGATACAAGTCCAAGCATCGATAGAAGGAAGCACTAGCTCTTTGCTATACGAATGGCCAACAAGAATAGCTATGGGTTCACTCCTTCTATGCCTTACTGGGAAAAACATATGCCTATAGCAATAGCGCTATAAATGCCGAAAGCTCATAACTACTACTACAAAAAAAAAAAGGGGAATGGAGGTATTGGGGGGGGGGGGGGGGGGGGGGGGGGGGGGGGGTGGTGGTGGTGGTGGTGAAGAGCATTAGGAAGAAGGAAAAAAATGGAGAGTAATAAAAGTACATGCTTATGCAAGGAATGTTAATTCTTACATGCACTTAGGACGTAGCTTTGAAACTATGGCTCTACCCTCATTGCTGTTGTGAAAAAAATGGTCAATCCAGGAAGTGAAGATAGACTTCTTTACTCTGACTGTACTTGCTTTTAGTACAGCTACAAGCACAACTTGAATATCTTGCTCCTCTTGTGCAGCAGAAAGGGTGGTAATGTCGGTTTGCACAAATTTATAAAGCCTTAACAACGTACACATCCTTAAGTGGTGGTGTGAAGTCTCCCCGCAATGTAATAAAGGTTTGAGTTTGGGTACTCTACTGTGAGATAATAGCTCACCATAACTTCATGTTGTCAGTTGGAGGAAAACTAAATTGTGTGGTGATATCGATGGCGCGATATACTTTGACAAATCTCAGTGTGTCCATGTGCTCGGGATCCTCGTAGATAGGTCTTACCCACTCTGCCCTTCCAGGGATTGCTTGTCTTAGGAAAGCAAATTGAGCATGGGAGAATGGGAGCTCCTTTCTTTCATTCCAAAAGTGTAGCACTAAGTTCGCTTTGATGAATTATCTCCTAGTTAGGTCAGGCTCTAGCTTGATGAAGTAATAAGAGTAGTTAGAATGCTTCGATGCACAGATATCTCTCTTCTTAATCCTCCTCCAAAATAAATCTTTAGAAATTATTTGATTGATCCAGTTGCTACGAGGAGATAGAATTGGGGGTGGTTAACCATTTTGCAACGGTAAGTCCTTTTGGTTGATCGCGTCTATGATCTGCGATGCCATCACTGGGAGTCTTATAATGTTAAGTCAACTATAAGTTTGATGGATGATAGATGGCTATTGAGAAAAGCCACTTGACGGATGACAAAAGGCTATTGAGAAATCTACTAGATGGTTGTGATGATTGACTCCTTAGTCTTGATAGATGATGAATAGCTACTGAGAAAAGCCACTAGAAGTAATTTGATGGATAACAAATGGCTGCTGAGAAAAGCCACTATATCATTACTTCACTTATTGCCTAATAGTGTCTCAATGCCTAATGACAAGAAAATCCTACAAGAAAAGAAAATAAAGTATATAAGAAAAGGCCTAATAATGTGGCTATCGACCTGTATAGTTGCAATATATAAAGTACATAAGAATAATACACAAGGTAGTGAACTGATTACTGCTACTCTACAAGATTGTGAATTGATGTTGGGATGATGGTGGAGAAGCAAAAGAACACTGCTTAAAAAAAAGTTGAAGTGGGTTAGAAGGATTGCAACCATATATATATATAATATATATATATATTAGGTAAATTATACTAGAAGGTCATAACGTTCGGGGGTAAGCTCATTTTGGATTACAATATTTCAAGTGGTTAAAAAAAGATCACAACATTTGGGGGTAAGTTCATTTTGGGTTACAATGTCTAGAAGAGTGATTCAATTTAGGTCTCTACAGACACATGTCAACTTCTCTTGATGACATGTGTTCATGGAGACTCAAATTGAATAATTTTGACAAATGTTATGATCTAAATGAACTTAACCATAAACGTTGTGATCTGTTTTTAACCATTCCAAATATTATGACCCAAAATGAATTTACTCCCAAATGTTGCGACCTTCTAGTGTAATTTTCCCAATATATATTTATATGAAAAAGAAAGGCATAGAAGAGAAACCTATAATTGTCAAAAGTTGAGAAAGTTCGACCTCGGTCCAATTATATTGTATCTTTGTGTTGGTCCCAGTTTAATAATCAAGAAGGGATGTTGAATTGATTATTAATAAAAACGTAAATTTTTGCCTTTTAAAAATTATTCCCCTTTCGGTTACAAAATATGAGAACAAGTTAAGCAATTTAAACAATTATAAAAATAAATTGCATAAATTTAAAAGATAAGAAATAGAGAATCAGACAGTGATGTATAGTAGTTTCGCTTTGTGTATCAGTCCACTCTTTCAGCTCAGAGCCAAGGACCCCCATAATCATCATGGGTTTGTTCTACTATATCCAATTAAATCAAATTTACAAGATAGTACAATTCTTTCTGATTGATTCTCATAGGTTTTCTCAAGCTAACAATCGACACTACAAAGTCTAATCTTGAAAACTAACAAGTCAATAAGCTAGAAGGCAACAACTAGTTCCTTCTGTCAACAAAAGAAAAGATGCCACAAAGCAAATAAAAGCAAAAGTTGCAGCAAAGCAAATATATGCACAAATTCGGATCAGAATATTTCAAAGAAGTAGCGGTTTTTTTTTCTTTTGTAGTAGCGTGTATTTCCTTCTCCTTTTCTCTTTCTTTCTTTTTACACGCCTTCTATATTATTTGGACCAGAGGAGAGCTTCTGATATTTATTTTTCAATCTTCAATGTTCAAAAAATATTGTTGAAGATGTGGATAACCTGTTCCTTGTATTTCTTGGATAATAACTTGCATAATATCTTGTGAGACTTATCTTTCTTTGAAGAATTCGAATCCTGCTGTGATCTTCAATAGGTAGAAGATAAGATAGAAATATTTTTCCCGTTCTTTTTCATCATCATCCGATCTTCTTCTTTATCTAATCCAAAAGCTAGATAACACTTATCCTCTTTTTGAATTCTCGGCAAAATCCCCTAAAAATAAGTAAGAGATAGACTTCTTCTTGTCTCGTTAAATATCGATACTGATAATTCGCTTGTCTTAAAAGAGAATTTCGTATAACATTTACTTAAAACAAATATGATATTGTTTTTGAAATTTTATAGTTGATGAGAGAGAAACTTTGAGAGAAACTTTAAATCCTCTTGGATATCAACCAACTTAGGTGGAAAAAATGAGTATATTACCCAAATAAACTCATTTTCTCGGAGCTAGGTGTTCAAGATACTTATTTGTACCAATTTGGAATGAATTAGATTGAAAATGGACTGATGAACAGTAAAATCGCGTCAGCATTTTTTATTGTTAAAAATTGCAGAAGATCTTCTAGATAATCCTCTGGATAACCGTTAAAACTTCCATTCTTTATCTTTATGATTTTTTTACCCTTTGGAATATCTTCTGGATAGTCTTCTATTTATTAGATAATAACTCATGTTCTTGATATTCATTAATACAACCTTCTGTAATAACTTTTGGACATCCCTCTGGATAACCTGATAATTCATTTTTCTTCTTTCTCTTTGACTTAAAATTGCACACTTGATAAACTCATTAGTAATTTTTTTGCACTTTTGTTATCATCAAAACCTATTTTAAGAGAACTTAACACTTTGTTACTAGAATTTGCTGCTAATTTATATGGACGAAAAAAGAAGGGGAAGGCTATTACTCTAGTAAATGACATTTGCAAAAGCAACGAATAACATAAGTTTAAAACATGTGGGGAACTAGAGAAAAAAATCAATTCCATCTATCATGCAATTTCTCCATTTGATATTGAGTTGACAATGCATGAAATTTGGTCAAAATTCATGATAAAATAAAAAAAGAGGGGTGATAAGTGATACAACACCCTCATTTCTAAGATGATTTTGGGCTCATTTATTTGTTTTTCTAAGTAAAAATCATCTAGAAATGGTTCTTAGTGCTCAATTTGTCAATTTCAGGCTGTCTACAAAGAAATATTTCAAATTCAACAATTTTGGAGCTAAACATCACATTTAAGAACAAATCATAAAAGCAAACAGTCACCCAAACGGCCCCCTTTGGAGGGGTGTTTGGAATCAAAACACCCAGAAAAAGACCAGTAACCGCAACCGCCAAGCAAACAGCCTTGTTTGCTAGGGTGTTTGCCCTAGTTTTGAGAACAGCAGGCGCAACAGGCGAGCAAATGGGGCCATTTGGACTCCCGTTTACAGCAGCGCATCCTTTCCTCTGTTTCTTTTCTTTTCGTTCTGTTTTGGACCCATATTTATATGTTTTTGAGAGGAGAGAGAAAGTTAGTTACGTTTAGAAATAGACAATTATATACATCTTTTTCCTCTGTTTTCTTTTGGAGAGAGACTTTTTACGAAAAAACAAGTTACGAAGGATTCGAGTGGAGATTTATCCGGATTCATAGATCCAATTCCCTCAGTTGAAATTCATTTTTACAGGTTGTATTCATGACTTTATTCTATTATATTGCAATTCAATTGTTTTCTATCATCTCAATGGAGGAGTAGATTGTAGATCTAGATCGAGTTCGGGTTTTAATTTCATCATGTGTTGAGAACCCGATCTTAATGATTTTCTGTTGATGTTCTTATATTCTAATTGCATGTTCTTCATCGTTCTTTTGTGATTTGTCTATTCGGAGTACAATTTTATATCTGATTTCTTTAAGTTGATTGAGAAATTGCTTTTATGAATAGATCTATACAATTAGAAGAGCTTTGATTGTGATCCTAGAGATAGGTTGCAAGAATCTTCCATGTTCCTCCGTTTTCTTGAGTTTGTGAACTTCATGCGATTTTAGATTGTAATTAGTTAAGGAGAGATCCTAATTAATCGATCTAAGATTAGATAAGTTGATATATCCGAGAGGATTATTAACTTGTATGAGAAGCTCAATTGTATAAGAAATCAATTAGATTAATCTTTAATATTCTATGATTCACATGATGAAGTTAATTGAAGAACAAGATCTAGATCGCTTTAGTTTTTGATTTCTAAATCTCTCTTGTGTTCTAGTGCTTGTGTTTCCTAATCCACCGTGATTCATAGTTTCTCGTAGTAGTAGTTAGTATTAATCGATCTTTTACTCAATCTTCTTGCTACATAGTAGAGTTAAAGTGATTACTAGTACTTATTCTTCCTCGTGGACGACATCGATCTAAACGTTATATTACGATTCGATAGTTTCGCTACCTATTGTCTGTAGTAGTATTTTGAGAAAGAGTTTTTTTAAAAAAAAAAATTAAAATGCGATTGGTAAGGATTATTGTCCATTCAAGTTTTGGCGCCATTGCCGGGGATAAGAATAATATTGGGATAGCTTTTAAGTCTACTAGTTTAGCACTTTGTTTTTCTTGTTTTTGGACATACTTTTCCTTACTGCAAGTGTGGTTCTAATTTGTGTTCAACTCCTTTTTGATAGTGCATGACTAGAAGTGAGGGTAAGAAGCTTGTTGAATTTAATTCAAATCCGGAAAAGCTTATTCTCAAATATCGGAAGAAGAACAAAGGATCAGTTGCATTATCCCCTCCAACAGTAGACATGGCTGAACCAAATGAGGACAGAGCACAAGAATATCGACAAGATTTCAACTTTCATCATGCTGCACCAAGGACTAACTCGGATTTTGCAAGGCTAACTTTGACGGGGGGCTAATTCTAGTATTGTTTGTCCTTGTATTGAGGCGAACAATTTTGAAATAAAGCCGACTGTTATTCAAATGGTTCAACAAAATGCTCAATTTGATGGCCTCCAAGACGAAGATCCACACATCCACATCCAAGCTTTCCTTGAAATTTGTGATACGTTTAAGTTCAATGGAGTAAGTGATGACGCTATCCGTCTTCATCTCTTTCCATTTTCATTGAGGGTGAAGGCAAAACATTGGTTGAACTCATTGCCTATGAACTCCATTACTACATGGCAAGAGCTTATTAAGAAATTTATGGATAAATTTTTCCCTCTTTCGAAGACAGCAAAATTTAGGGCTGAAATCCAATCATACCATCAAATAGAGATGGAGACTTTGTTTGAGACATGGGAGCGGTTTAAGGAATCTATGAGGAGATGTCCACATCACGGTATTCCGGAATGGTTGCAAGTCCAAATTTTCTATAATGGACTCAACTATCAAACACGTCAAATGATAAATGCCGCAGCTAGTGGTATTCTCAATCATAAGAGTCCCGAGGAGAGCTTATAAATTTTTGAAGACATGGCCACAAATAACTATGAATGGTCACACACAAGAAGCCTAGATAAAAGGCCTGCTGGTATTTTGGATGTTGATATGGCTACAACAATTATGTCTAATGTGGAAGCTCTCTCAAAGAAGATTGATGGTTTGTCAATTTCACAACAACTTGCTTATGTTGAACCTTCTGGTGTTGAGGAATCATTTTCTAAGCAAGTAGATTATTTGGGGACTCCCATCCGGGCTCAAAACAATCAGTATAGCAACATTTATAACCTAGGATGGTGAAATCATGCAAACTTTTCCTGGAACAATACCAATGTACATCAAATTAATCCTAATTCCAATTCCACTCCTCCACCGGGTTTTCAAAAACAATAAGCTCAAGGTTCCGGCTCTCAACTTGAGAATTTGATGATGAAGTTTTTAAGGATTCCGATGAAAGACAGAAATCTTTGGATTTGATCATAAAGAATCAAGATACTATATTAAGAAATCATGGAGCTTCCATTCATAACCTTGAAACTCAAATTGGACATATTGCCAAAATGCTATTCGAAAGATCTCAAGGTTCTTTACTGGGAAATACTGAAATTAATCCAAGGGAGCATGTGAAAGCCACTACACTTCGAAGTGGAAAAGAAGTCAAATCTAGAACTCAACAACAAAAAGATAAGGAGGAGATTGAACCAATTTCTGAATCTGTCCCTATTTAAAATGAAGAAAGAAAAACTGAAAATTCAGTTGAGGAGAAATTGATTCCAATTTCATTTCCGGAATATAAGCCTCCAATTCCATATCCATCACAGCTCAAGAAAAATTCAATTGATGAGCATTATAGTAAATTTATGGGGATCTTCAAGCAGCTCCATATCAATCTTCCCTTGGTTGATGCTCTTTCCTAAATGCCTAGATATGCAAAATTTCTCGAAGAGCTTTTGACAAATAAGTGGAAACTTGAAGAGATTTCTATTGTCACTTTGGGAGAAGAGTGTTTAGTTGTGATACAAAGTAAACTTCCAAGGAAACTCAAAGATCCTGGAAGTTTTGTCATTCCTTGTCTCATTGGGAATTTGGCTGAAGAAAAAGCACTAGCTGATTTGGGAGCTAGTAACAACTTGATGCCATAACAAATGTACAAGAAATTGGGTTTGGGAGAACCCAAACCAAAAAGGATTAGTCTCCAATTGGCGGATCAATCGGTGAAAATCCCTAGAGGAGTCATGGAGGATGTTCTTGTAAAGGTACAAGATTTTATTTTTCTTGTTGACTTCGTTATTCTTGATATAGAAGAGAACGTAAACATTCCTCTTATTTTGGGTAGACCTTTCTTGGCTACTGCTAGAGCCATAATTGATGTTGATGATGGAAAATTGGTGCTTAGAGTTGGGAATTAAGAAGTGGTTGTTAAAATGTCTGAAGTTTTAAACAGGGATTACATCAAGATAATACTTGTTTTGCTATTGATTATCTTGATTTGGCTGTTGTTGATTTTATTCATGATTTGTTATGCCATGATTCTTTAGCTTTTTGTTTGATAAATGGAAAAACAAGAGATAAACTATGCTTTACATCCAATTGTTCATGAGTTTGATAGTCGTTCTGAGTTTAAAGAAGAAGGAAATTTTGAAAAGATTGAAGATTCTGTTCTTCGGATTTCAAAACCCGCCATAGAGAGATCCACCGGAGCTTGAGTTAGTTGAGAATTACTAGCTAATCTTGAGTATGCTTTCTTGGAAAAAGGATCTAAACTTCAGTCATGATTGCTTCGGATCTTAATCAAGAGGAAAGAAAGAAATTGCTAATGATTCTTAGAAGGGCGAAGAAAGCAATTGCTTGGAAATTGCAGAAAAAGGAATTAGTCCTTCTTTTTATACACATAAGATTCTCATGGAGGAGTGTATTAAACTAGTGGTTCAACCTCAACAGAGGCTAAACCCAAATATGAGAGATGTAGTAAAGAAGGAAGTTGTTAAGTTGTTAGATGCCAGAATAATTTATCCTATATCCGATAGCTCATGGGTGAGCCCGGTTCAAGTCGTTCCAAAGAAGGGAGGAATGACGGTTGTACCAAATGATAAGAATGAGCTCATCCCCATGAGACCAGTAACGAGTTGGAGAGTTTGTATTGATTATCGAATATTAAATGATGCAACTTGGAAGGATCACTTTCCCCTTCCTTTCATTGATCAAATGTTGGAAAGGCTAGCTAGACATGTTTTTTATTGTTTTTTGGATGGAGTGTTTGGTTATTTTCAAATAAAAATTGCATCGGAAGACCAAGAAAAAACAACATTTACATGTCCCTTTGGCACTTTTACCTACCGTCGCATGCCTTTTGGTTTATGCAATGCTCCGGCCACTTTCCAGCATTGTATGATGGCGATTTTTGAAGATATGGTTGGGGAAAGAATGGAAGTGTATATGGATGATTTCTCCGTTTTTCGAAATTCATTTGATGAGCGTCTTTATCATTTGGATTTGGTTTTGTAGCGATGTGAAGATACTAACTTGGTCCTAACTTGATCAAAGAAGGGCATTGAAGTTGATAATGCAAAAATTGAAGTGATTTCTAAGTTGCCACCACCTTCTTCAGCCAAGGCAATTAGAGTTTCTTAGGCCATGCAGGATTTTATCGTCGTTTTATTAAGGATTTTTCAAAAATTGCAAGGCCTATGACGAAACTTCTTGATAAAGATGCACCTTTTGAATTCAATCAAGATTGCATTGATGCCTTTAATACTCTTAAACACAAGTTAGTTACTGCTCCTATTATGGTCTTACTGGATTGGAACTTTCCATTTGAAATAATGTGTGATGCAAGTGATTCCGCTTTGGGTGCTGTGTTTGGGTCAGAGGAAAGATAAATATTTTCGACCTTATTCAACAACCGAAAAGGAGTTGCTTACAGTTGTTTTTGCTTTTGATAAATTTCACTTCTATCTTCTTCTATCCAAGGTCATTGTTTACACCAACCACTCGGCTTTAAAATTTTTATTCATAAAGCAAGATGCAAAACCAAAGCTCATTAGATGGATTTTGCTTCTTCAAGAGTTTAACCTTGAGATTAAGGATAAGAAAGGAGCTGAAAATCTAGCAGCGGATCATTTATCAAGAATTGAGAATCCATTTTCAAAGGATTTGAATGATTTTGATATTAATGAAAATTTTATTGAGGAGCAGTTGTATGTCATTTCCACAATTAAGGAATCAAACACACCTTGGTTTGTTGATATTGCCAACTTTTTGGTAGTGAGAATCCTCCCTAACGAGATGAACCGTCAACAAAAGAAGAAGTTCTTTGCAGATTTGAAGTATTATTTTTGGGAGGATCCTTATTTGTTCAGAATTTGTGCGGATCAAATGATAAGAAGGTGTGTATCGCATGAGGAGGGCTGGAGAATCTTATTTCATTGCTACATCGAGCCAACAGGAGGGCATCATGGTGCCACCCAAATAGCTCATAAGGTTTTAGAAGCAGGATTCTATTGGCCTTCTTTGTTTAGATATGCTCACAGTTATGTCATTTAATGTGATCGATGTCAGAGATCTGGAAGTATTTCTAAAAGAGATGAAATGCCACAACATTACATCTTAGAGTGTGAAATATTTGATGTATGGGGTATTGATTTTATAGGGCCATTCCCTTCTTCATTTGGGAACAAATATATCCTAGTGGCTGTGGATTATGTATCCAAATGGGTTGAAGTGCAAGCTTTGCCAACAAATGATGCTAGGGTAGTGGTTAGATTTTTAAAGAAGTTGTTTTGTAGATTTGGAACTCCAAGGGCACTAATTAGTGATCGAGGTATACACTTTTGTAATGCTCAAATTGAGAAGATCTTAAAAAGGTATGAAGTGACTCATCGGCTTGCAACTCCTTATCACCCACAAACAAGTAGGCAAGTTGAGTTGTCTAATAGGGAGTTGAAGTGGATCTCGGAGAAATCAGTTGCAAACCATAGGCGAGATTGGGCAGAGAAGTTGGATGAAGCACTTTGGGCTTATCGAATAGCTTATATGACCGCCCTTGGATTTACTCCTTATAGGCCAGTCTACGGGAACGCATGTCATCTCCCCGTAGAAATTGAACATAAAGCTTATTGGGCCATCAGATCAGTTAATTAGAATTTGGCCAAAGATGGGGACCAAAGAAAGCTACAACTTAATGAATTGGATGAATGGAGACTTGTGGCTTATGACAATGCTCATATCTATAAAGAAAAAGCCAAGAAATTTCATGATTCAAGAATTAAACAGTCCAAACAGTTTAAAGAAGGAGATTTTGTCTTGCTTTTCAACTCTAGATTCAAATTGTTTCTAGGCAAACTCAAATCTAAATGGTCTAGACCATTTCGAGTCAAACAAGTTTTTCCACATGGGACTGTTGAATTGAAGCATCCCAAGAAAGGAATTTTTAAAGTGAATGGTCACCGTTTAAAACTCTATTTTGGGAATGATTTAGATCAAGTGGGATGTGAAAAATTTTAGTTTTCTCCACTTGTTTTTTGATCAAGAAAAGCGAATTTTGTCGAGCTAACGACGTTAAACAAAAGCGCTTCTTAGGAGGTAACCCAAGTCTAACTTCTAACATCTTCCTTTTGCTTTATTTTTCTCTTTGTTTTTGTTGTTTGAAGAGTAAGAAAAAAAGAATAATCAAGTTTTGTCAACAAGGAAGAAAAGAGTTAATGATTTGATGGAAACAGTATGCAAACAGGGCCATTTACCCTCCTGTTGCGCCTACTGAACTCTTCAAGTGCTTTTCAACTTCGCAAACGCTAATACAAACGGCCCCGTTTGGATACCCATTTGCATTTAGGAGTGAACACAGTGGCCGTAACGACCACACAAATGAGGCTGTTTCCCTACCTTTTGCTCCAGACACAAATCTTCTTCAGATCAGTAGCTGCAACGGCCATATAAACAGCTACGTTTAGACCCTTGCTTGTTCCTCAAATAAAAACATTTATTGTACAGGGGCCGTAACGACCACACAAACGAGCCCGTGCTTCTCTCCTTCCACACGACGCACGGTCCTATTATCTCTTTCAGTTTCAGATCATCTCTCAGATGGGAAAGAAAACAGTTGCAAATAAGAAGCGTCCCAGATCTTCTAGTGGATCCACTAGCACTTTAAGACTACCGCCATCATTGACTAAGGAGCATCGCCACTGTTTTAGAGAAATGCTGAGGACTAAAATTTTCAAAACTAATGTTCTCTACAATCCATATTTAATGAGGGAGTGTGGGTTGGAATCTGATTTTCAACGCTATTTCGCTAATCCAGCTTGGGCAAGATTGTTCGCTATCCAAGAGAAGACCTATAAGGCAATCACTTTTGAATTACTTTCATCCTTTGAGATTGCGTACCCATATCCAGTCAATGGGCTCAACAATGAGGTTTCTTTCTCCACTTTTAGCCAATACTATCACATTCCTATGGTACAATTTTGTGTTTATTCAAACCTTTACACTGAGGAGGAAGTACAAAGCGATGATTTTCAACAACTTCTAAACACATGGGATCAACAATTTGACATGAGCAATTGTTGGAAGTCGATTTCCACCAGGTGGCCTTATGATTCATCTGCTTCAAGAGGAACTCAATTACGGGAGAATAGTGCTCGTTTGCTTCATTGGATGCTTGTTCGATCTCTGAATGGTAGAATTCATAGTACTAGTGTTGTGAGTTAACCTGATTTATTTGCCATGTTTAGCATGATGAATAGCACTATAATTGATGTCGCTATTCAATTAGCTTTTGCAATTCGCCACCAGACGCAAACTTCAATTCATGGTGTGTTTTGTGGAGCTTTTATTACTAGAATTTTGAAGAATATGGGAATTTTTCCGAGTGAAGAGTTTAGGAACATTGCTTCTGCTTCTTACATGATGGCTGAAAGTATTCTTCTTCAATGGTACTTTCCTAAGGCTGCCAATCTTCAAGATGAACCAGTTCCTCCAACTGCTGAAGACGAGCCTGTACAGCCTTTATCTTCTCGACAATTGACTGAGGAGTTCCACAACTTGAAGAAACAACAGACAAAAATCCTCAAGTAACAAAAAAAAGATTAAAACTCTCATTGTTTCATGTTTTAAGTCTATTGCTGAAACATTAAAGTCATCTTTGCCAACTTGTGTTTATTCTTCCAGTAGTGATGACAACGATGATAGGGAGCCACACTCCAACCCACATGTTCCTCGCACATCTAGATTAGCTGTTGGTGATGATATGGATGATTTTGATCGAGAAATTGATAATTTTGTAGCTGAAGAAGTAGGAGAAGATGAAGAAGTTGGTGGCACAGAAATTTTAGACCATGGCTTTGACAATGATGATGCAGGAACCACCACTTTTGCACCAGGAAGTAGAAGATCTGATGTCTGATTTTGTTTTATCTTTCTACAAGATTGTTTCACTTTCTAGTTTTGAAAGAGAGAGAGAGACAAACTTAAGTCTATTCTTAATTGCTACTCTTACTTTGATGTTTTCTTTTCTTTCTAAATTTTGTGTTTTCTGTTCTTTTTGTGTTTCTTTTATCTTTGTTTAAATCATGCTGCAGGTTATCCTTCGTTGGATTTTTGATGCCATCACTCTAATCTTCAGGGCAGTACCTTTCCTTCTTTACTTTTAATACCTTACTTTATTCTTTGCTCCTTTGACCTATCATGATAAGACATTGAGGACAATGTCTCAAATAAGTGTGGGGGAAGGAAGTCGATACTTTCTTTAAGAAGGAGAAGAGGAATTAAGGGTGTTTTGTGCTTTTTTTTTTTTTTTTTTTGCATTGAACAAAATTTTGATAAAAATTTTCAAATTTTCCACTGACTCTTTGCAAGACATTTGGACTTTGAAATCATGATATCATTTGAATTGAACTTTAGTGAAATTATGCATTGTTCTTATGGAATAACTGTGCACTCTCACTTTACTTACTTTGAATTCTTAATACTTAGTCAAGGTTATGATTTAGAACCTAAGTGAAACAAGCTTACTTACCTTTTAATGATGGGTTTAGAGTAGGACTACACTTGGGTCCTTAGTGAATCATTAAGGGGTTCAATTTCTAAGTTCACTAGGATTATATTCTTTCATCAAACATTTTGAGAGTTCCTTAATTTTTAGTGAAAGGGCAAATGAGATTTTTCACTTGGAATTCTCTCCTTAGTATCTTTTTGTATTAAAAAGAAGAAGAAGAAGAAAAGCCTTTACTCCAATGACTCAAGCATTCGAGTTATGAATATCCAAACTTGAATGTTAGAGTGAGTAGAGAGTTCTTTGGGGTCCCTTTAAAACCTGGTCACTTGGGTGATGAGCCAGGAATATGCCAACTCGATGAACTTACTATAACAAGAAGGGCAGAAAGGCAAATAAAGGATGAAAAGAAGCGGGCAAAAACCCGTCCAGAGAATATATAGAAAATGGAAGCAAAAATCTCTCCCTCTGAAGGCCAATCAATTCAATAAGTGATGTTTTGCTAAACTCGGTTGATATGGGTGGGTCTTGGTCCCTCAGAAGCAAGATTTGACCCCGCTATCATCTTGAGCCAAAGTAAATAGAAATTGATATTTGCTAAAAAAAATATAATAAAAATATATATATTATATATATTTGTCTAAAAAGTTTACAAAAGGAGAGATGCTCAGGGGAAATTTTGATGCAACATACTTTCAATCTAGATTTTTGAACTTAGAAGAGATAATTGAAGGCATTATATACTCTTAAGTGAAGAAGTGAAGTGGATCAAGTCTCTTTTTGCTTTGTTTGACCCTGGATTTAATTCTAACTTTGAAAGCTATTATTAAAAATTAAGGGTAAAGCTTGGTTTGCTTTGATTAATTTTAGAAGATTGGCTAAAGTATTTAGTTGATTCAATAATCCATGGTAGATTGAGAGTTATTTTGTGAGGATGAAAATTTTGAAATGAATTTGAATGATTATTTTGAGTAGAAGTGATTTCACAATACATTCAAATCTTGTTACATGAATTTTGATTGATGATTAGTCCATTTGTTGGTTTATTTTTTTTATGAATTGTCTTGCTTAAGGACAAGCAAGGAGTTAAGTGTGGGGGAATTTGATAAGTGATACAATACCCTCATTTCTAAGATGATTTTGGGCTCCTTTATTTGTGTTTCTAAGTAAAAATAATCTAGAAATGGGTCTTAGTGCTTAATTTGTCAATTTTAGGCTCTCTACAAAGAAATATTTCAAATTCAACAATTTTGGAGATAAACAACACATTTAAAAACAAATCATAAAAGCAAACAGTCACCCAAACGACCCCATTTGGAGGGGTGTTTGGAATCAGAATACCCAGAAAAAGACTAGTAACCGCAACAGCCAAGCAAACAGCCTTGTTTGCTAGGGTGTTTACTCTAGTTTTGAGAACAACAGGCGCAACAGGCGAGCAAATGGGGCCATTTGGACTCCCGTTTATAGCAGCGCATCCTTTCCTTTGTTTCTTTTCTTTTCGTTCTGTTTTGGACCCATATTTATATGTTTTTGAGAGGAGAGAGAAAGTTAGTTACGTTTAGAAATAGACAATTATATACATCTTTTTCCTCTGTTTTCTTTTGGAGGGAGACTTTTTACGGAAAAACAAGTTACGAAGGATTCGAGTGGAGATTTATCCGGATTCATAGATCCAATTCCCTCAGTTGAAATTCATTTTTACAGGTTGTATTCATGACTTTATTCTATTATATTGCAATTCAATTGTTTTCTATCATCTCAATGGAGGAGTAGATTGTAGATCTAGATCGAGTTCGGGTTTTAATTTCATCATGTGTTGAGAACCCGATCTTAATGATTTTCTGTTGATGTTCTTATATTCTAATTGCATGTTCTTCATCGTTCTTTTGTGATTTGTCTATTCGGAGTACAATTTTATATTTGATTTCTTAAGTTGATTGAGAAATTGCTTTTATGAATAGATCTATACAATTAGAAGAGCTTTGATTGTGATCCTAGAGATAGGTTGCAAGAATCTTCCATGTTCCTCTGTTTTCTTGAGTTTGTGAACTTCATGCGATTTTAGATTGTAATTAGTTAAGGAGAGATCCTAATTAATCGATCTAAGATTAGATAAGTTGATATATCCGAGAGGATTATTAACTTGTATGAGAAGCTCAATTGTATAAGAAATCAATTAGATTAATCTTTAATATTCTATGATTCACATGATGAAGTTAATTGAAGAACAAGATCTAGATCGCTTTAGTTTTTGATTTCTAAATCTCTCTTGTGTTCTAGTGCTTGTGTTTTCTAATCTACCGTAATTCATAGTTTCTCGTAGTAGTAGTTAGTATTAATCGATCTTTTACTCAATCTTCTTGCTACATAGTAGAGTTAAAGTGATTACTAGTACTTATTCTTCCTCGTGGACGACCTCGATCTAAACGCTATATTACGATTCGATAGTTTCGCTGCCTATTGTCTGTTGTAGTATTTTGAGAAAGAGTTCTTTTTTTTAAAAAAAAAAATTTAAACTGTGATTGGCAAGGATTATTGTCCATTCAAGCCGCAAGAGAAATGATTACAATATGTAAATTCATGATATCGCAACTTATGAAGTCCACTATGAGATAGAACATTAACGGAAAATATTCACGTGCATCATGAAGTGAGAACAAGTGCATCAACGTGTTCCGTTCACAGATGCATAGAATGCGACGACAAAATATAAATTATGTGTATAAATTATATGGCTCTAGATGCTAGAGGCTGAACGTCGATGCCTAAAAAATACATGGATTTCAGTGTCATGCTTAGGATGGTGCTTATTATTGTGGTACAAATGAGGGTGACAATGAAATTATATGGAAGTAACAAGATGGAATTATCGGAAAACAAATAATTCTGGCGATTCAGAATTTTGCATGCTCCAAAAAAAAAAAAAAAAAAAAGGAAAAGGAAAATTTTAAAGTCATACGGTCTCAAGATATTCAATATAGATGAATTCTATATTGTGTTGTTATCTCAAAGCAACGTATTTAACAATGAGGTGGAAAGGGACCAAAAATTGACAAACCGAATCGCGCCGTTGCCAAGAGTGCATGCAGACTTGATGAGTAATACCGTTCATGAAAAAGGCATCACTTTGCTCCTTGTTATCAGCATGCCTACTGAAGCTTGCAACCTGTTAAGAATGGTGATTTTAGATTTATATATATATATATATAATATATATATGATAATGAGATGATAAAGAAGAGTTAATAATGGAAGAAAAAGAAAGAAAGAACTGAGAAGATAAGAGCACGCAACTTTACTATTTTTTTTCGGATTGGAAAGACAATCAGGCTATGCATGTTTGTATGTACTTGTAAGAGCGAGTATGTTGGTAGAAAAAGATAAATATTAAAGAGATTCCAAAGAAAAAGGATTTAGTAGATTTAAGTATACCTTAGAAGATATTGGTTGGATTAAACATGGACATGGAATATGACATGAGATTTTTTGGTTAACTGAATATTTGCCTTTAGAAAGATTTGCTACTATTTCGCGTAGACGAATCGAAGGAAATATTCAAGTGTTCCCACTCGTAAATGCAAGATGTCCTAAGGCACATCTTCAAAAAATTAGAGCTGCAAATATGAACCGTGGTCCGCTAACCCGCTTAAAAAAGTAAATTGCGACAAATTTTTTTTGACTTATTTAAAAGCAGGCTAAATTGGTCTGCTCGTTTAACCTGCGGGCTAAGGTACATCATATGTTGAATGGATTTACATCCTCCATTCGGAATTAAGTGTTCCAGGTCATATAGGCTATTTTATTTTCTAAGTAGATTTTCAACTAGAGAGTTGATCTTAAACTTGTCTTAGAGAAATTGTTTGATTCTTAATATTTTTCAATATGTGGTGTGAATCCTATAAACAAGTTTTAAGAAAAATTTGTATAATAAAGAATTGTCAACCTTAAGATTTAATAATTTATTTTAGAATTTTGAAAATAGAGTAAGAGAACCACATAATTAAATTTGGAAGAACCTTTGCATAATAACATCACTTAGAAATTTATGATGAATTTATTTGAGTTTTTGAAAAGAATATTGTTGAATCATGATCTTAAGTTTTAATGAAATTTTTCCTAGGTATTAAATCATGTTTTTAGAGAATTTAATTCTTATTCTTAAGTGAGAAAAAATAACTCCTTTTGCTTCTTTTGAAATTTTATCAAGATAACAACATTTTGCTCATGCATGAATATGAACTTGTAATTATGTAAAAAGAATAACATACATAAAAATAAAGGTCATAGAAAATTAAATAAACATATGAGTGAAATCAAGTATTAGGAAGTCTTAGGTTGCATCAAGACTTCCTGGAACTTAGAATGGACTAGTTCCAAAAGAAAAGTAAGAAAATAATAAGAAAAACACAGGAGTCTTAGATTAATGTCAAGGCTTCCCGGACCTAAATTATGGACAAGTTCTAAAGAAAAAATAAAACGTTTTGACTTGATGAGGACAAGTCTAAAACTAGAATGACTAGTCTTAATAAAATTGCATGGAATAAATAAATAAATTGCAATAAATATAAGAGCATGAGTAAATAAAAATTATGTTAGTGAGCTTATAAGCTCTAAGAAATATATATACATAAATATATTTAATAATATAGGAGTTAGATTATAAGCAAGAATAATATAATATAACATAATAACAATATTATAATAAAATTTTACATGAACAAAAAAAAACAAGAACATATTGTTGCTTTCTTAACTCCCATAGGTTTAGAAAACATACATTATAGTCATGTTAAGTTACATAATCATACAGAAAAATTGTAGGAATTTTTATCTAAGATTAATGGTGGTTGAAGAAGAAATAAAGTAATGATGGTTGTATGTGAGTGATAGTTTTATGAAAAATAGAGAGAGTTTGGAATAGAATTTGGAGAAAAAAGTCTAAAAGAAAAATTTGGTAGAGTTTTGTTATGTAAAATAAAATGTGTGAAAGAAGTAGAGGGGATGAGGTACTTATAGATAGATGTGGAGGTAAATTAGTTGTAATTAAATAAAATAAAATTAGATATGTGTGTATGTGTGTGTGTGTGTGGCGATAGTTCTTAAGAAGGGAAGAGAAGAGAGAGTGAAAATTTAATTTGATAAAGAAATGTAATGAAATATAAGAGAAGTTTAATAAAAAGTTGTATTGGAAATGAAAGTTGTAATAAGTAGATGTATAGGTTGTAAGATTAGGTAGTAAGATAAAGTAGAGATAGATGAATAATAATGAATAGTATAAATTGTACAACGAATAGCAGGCTAGACAAATAAGATATCGGTAGTAAAGAAAATACACGTAAACGAGTTATATATGATATTTTTAGTTACCAAAAAATTATGAAACTTATATTTTTGAAATCTTTATATAATTACAAGTCTATCGATATTATCGAAATATTTTTACTATTTCAAGCATCATGGCACGTTTTTCAAGAACTGATCTTGTTTGATTCAGAAACGAATGATTTTTGGGTGAATCTGATCCTTTTAGACTTCTTTATATCATTCCGAACTATAATTCACCTTTAGCTCATTTCTATTTTCCTCATGTTTTGAGCGTGCGATTGCCGAAGTTGAAATTGCCAGTTTGTTGTGATCATCATTGACATTTGAAATTTCGGTTTGATTAGGGTTAGGGTTTATTCCAACTTTACCTTAGAAATTGAGGGGTTTACAGTATTAATCCCTAAAGC
Organism: Combretum micranthum; assembly: GCA_024138025.1. Lineage (NCBI taxonomy): Eukaryota > Viridiplantae > Streptophyta > Magnoliopsida > Myrtales > Combretaceae > Combretum > Combretum micranthum. Next base: position 142,517 of record JAMXBD010002215.1, on the reverse strand, counting down.
TAACTCCAACATGGACAACGTCCTTTGGTTCCTGCTTAGTTCCTGTGAAACCAATAACCTTATAGTAGCCCTAGCTAGATTCATTAGATTCTCAAAGGCATTACTAAAGAATCGAAATATTAATACGTGACGTGAATACCATGCTAATGCAAGTATGTTGTTGTGCAATGCATGTCCATATAGTTGCACGATCAATTAGTATTTAAGTTCATTGATTAAGGTGACCAATCAATTAACAGACAATCATAAAAAAATATAATTCAGAGATTACAAATAAGGTGTGATCTCTTTTTAAATTAGTGACCTATCAACCAAAACAATCACCAAGCAGCACACGAATACCCAATTCCCCATACAAACTAATTTCTTTTATAGTAGTGCAAATGCAACTAATTTACAAACATAAACAATGTGGTACAATTAATGTTACTCACCTATCATCCAAGCTAAGCCATAACAACCCTCTAGGAAAGCCAGAGCATCATCCCCATCCATCATCCAATCATCAACAACATTATCATCAACATCAAATTATCATCCTTCATATTGAAATCTAAACAAAAATAAAAGGTTGGCTAGAGGCTATTTTAGAGAATATATAACAAAGGTAAATATCTATCCAAGAACTTAAACTTATTTTAAGATCCTTCTTGATCATACACTAAGTAGGAACCCCACCATGGCTGTGAAAATCGTCCTGCTATCATACGGATAGTTCTATATTGTCCATCAAAGTATTTCTTCTTTTTTTTTTTTTGTTTATAATCATTTATTACAAAAGCATCATCAAAATATTCATTATTTAAGCAAACATGCATTTGAAGTAACATATTCCTTTCACTAACTATGGTCTAATTCATTATATTTCAATATGTTATCTTTAAGCCATTAACAAATTTTAAATCTAATAGCTTAACTTAGTTAAATTCATTAAACTTAACAAATCTGATTCATTTTAACTTAGTGAAGTTTATTAGTTCAAGTTAAGCTTAGTTATTTTACTAATTCATTTTATTTCTAGAATTCATATCAATTTAGGTCTATGATTACTTAGTCTTAGCCAAGTTGATTTGAATTAGTCATTTAATCTAAGTACTAAATCACATTCTTATAGCTAAGAGTTCTAAGCTTGTATTATAAATCCCTTAACATATCAATCTTTAAGAGATTAAAGAAGCTTATTCTCAGCTACCTACATTTAACTTAGAAGAATGGGCTTAATTCAATTGAATTTGACAAGGAAAAGAAGACACAAAGGTAATTATAAGTCTGTATGCCCCATAGTAAGAGTGGTAGTGCAAAAAATTAAGGGCAGAACCCACCATGCCCCTTGCCACGTCCCGTATTAAAGGGCATATAGACGGCATATTTGGGAACAAAAAGCTCCACACCTCTTGCCACGCCCCGTATCAAAATCATTCACATCACCATGCCTTATGCAATGCCCTGTATCAAGGGGCGTATCAACCCAGAATTGGGCACAGATTGTGCTAGCCCATTGCTACGGGATGTAGTGAAGGGCATATGAAAAGTTCATGATTTGTATAAAAATTTTCAAACTTTCACATGTCCCAACTAAAACTTGTGATCTTGTTTCTGTTAAATTCACTTCAATATCAAGTTCTTATCAAGCTTAAACACCATTCATAAACATAGTTCCATCATCCCATCATCAAGATCATATCATTCACTTCCCAACTTCATACATATGTACACAATCTTCACAAGTCTATTAACTTTAATAAAAACCCTATATATATTTATATATATATAACTTTAACACATTAGATACAAGCATTTACAACAAACAAAATAAAGAAAAAAAGCATACTTAGATGTTTAATGCATTTAACTATCTTATTCTTCACTACTACTACTATTGCCACTATTTCATCATTGTTGTAGCTTCTTTCATACATGCTTTTCATCTAATATTTCTCCCTTTAATCTTGTTGAAAATCGAGATTTGGAGTTGATGATTTGAGAGAAAGAAGAACGAAAGAAGATGAGGAAAGGAAAAAGAAGGAGAAAGCATAGGGAAGAAGAAATGAAGAGGAAGGGGGCAGATTTTTGAAAAGGAAAAAGGAATAAGGATCAATATAAAGAGATTTTTAAGTTATTAATTGGTAGGGTTTTGTTATAAATTTTTCAAATCATTATTTTAAGTATTAATAACAATTTAAAGAAAATTTTAAAATATATCTTTCACGCCCCAAGAGTACCCTAGTAGTAACACATATATTATGATACAATCTAAAGATTTGGACAGTATCACATACACATGTTATTACTAGATTTACCTTGGAAAATGACATAAGTTTAACAAAACAGGATCTTTTCAGTTGCTTGATAAGAAATAATGAAAGCAAATAAAATCACAATACCATAAATAAATTTTACTGTCTGAATAGTAATTGTTACAAACCATGAAACATATCTAAGTTCTTAGATAATAAAATTGATGCTCTAACATCAATTAATACATATAATTAGTAAAAACTATTCTCCCTGTTTTCAAGACTCTTCCAACTTTAGAAACAAATCGGATCTAAACTCCTAGAGGCAACCAGCCAAGGCTTTAGCATAATCCTATGAGGACTGTAGGAGTGTAAGCATAAACCACGGGCTCAGTGAATAACCAAAACTTATCACACAACAAGCAAATTATTATTAATCATATGTAATGCAACATTCAAACACATGAACAATTACAAGATTGGACAATCCGGAATCCAAACAGAATGGAGATTTACGCCCTCTCATCTAGGTTGAAGGAAAACCGATCTATGAATCACCTATACAAGAGAAACTAAGTACACAGGAAAGCTACGATCCTCATAATTGTTATCTCTTTATGTTAATGTTGTTTTAAGCACTCATTTCCTGTTTAAGCCTTAGAAACTCCACTATGTGTTAGATATTTCACAGCGATACCGTGGGCGGCGTCCTTCATTATCAGTTAGTTCCCATGGAACCAAAAGAATAAAGGTAATCTTGGGTAGAACTAATAGCCTTTTGCCTAGAAAAACCAAGTATTACCAAAGAACCGAAATTCTAACATGTAGTAGGCTATCTCATGATTAAAATGCAGCATTTGCAATTTATGCAATGCATGTTCATTTTCTTTATGATTCCAATAATTTTGGTTCGGTTAAAAGTGCTCAAACTTCATTTAGACAATCAACATGCTTTGCATACAGTAAATTCACAAGCAATCCATTATCACTTTTATTTAATATTGTTTATCAACTAAGTAATTCCAAACAGCAAGCAAAACCCATAACCTATATACACACGAGTTCATTATTAAAATTCTTGTATTATAATGTAGCTAAACTACAAACATAAACAACATAATAAGTCTGAGTTACTCACCTGCTCATATTGATTAATTGTAGTAATAGACCGAAAAGTCCTTAATAGTATCAAAATTAACTATTGAGATGAAAATATTCATAAATAATACTTATAAATAGAATATTAAATTCCTATGAGTTTCTAAGTGTCCTATGTCGGTATTCGATATAATTTCTACTGCTTATATCGATTTTATGGTATTGATTATTGTAGAAAAAGGGTACTTACCATTTAGTTTTGTTGGATTTTCTTTTGATTTAAATATTAATCATTCTATATCTAAGATAAGCTTAACTAAATTTTTCTATTAGTTTTTCTGTTCAAGTCTTACATTGTTTAATGTCCTTGTTAGTAGTAGTCTTTTATCTATTTATTTTGCTTGTCAACCTTATCTGGTCTCTTTAGTTAGAATTTAGATTATTTTAGAGGATCTCATTTCATCATCTAAATCTTTATTCATATCCTAAGCTCATTCATAACATGTAGAATTATCAATATGTGTAATTTCTTTGAATTGTTCATAATATTTTTCTTGAAATGTAAAGCTCCTAATCATGCTTTTAAAGCTAGTTTTATCAATTTTTATGTTCATATACGGTCTTAGAAGCATTAGACATGAATTTAAACTAGTTTAGATGGAAATTGAGCCTTGTTTTGGCCACTTCATTCCTAGATCTGAATTTACTATTGCTATATTTATAACATTTTTAAGTTGATGCCCTTCTTAACCATCGACATTTAAGCATTTCTAATACAACAACATTTCATCTACTTGAATTCATCAATGGAATACTCATTTTTCCGAATCACATAACCTTTCTCTGATACTACGTATTTCATCCAAATGTCTATACACAAATGTAACAAGAATATGTTGATAGTTTAGGAGTTACCTTGGCTTGAAATGGAAAAGAATTCCCAAAACTTAGCAAGAACCAAACCTATATCAAAGGTTGATTAGTGAGTTTCTAGCTAAATTATAAGTTAACTATTTTAACTAAGTTTTCTTATCTTGTTGAGTTTGAGTTTTAACTTGGTGTTATGACAAACTAAGAGCTATTTGGCTTGGTTTTTGATGTTGTTGGAGGGAAGGATTTGATGTTCTTAAAGTGTTTGATATTTAGATAGATTATGGGAAGTAAAACAGGGGTTTTTGCTTTGTGCTGGGACTCTTTAAGGGCTGTCCAAGTGAAAGTAAAATAAAGAAAAAAGGCTGGATGCAACTCCTCTTATAGCTATATTTTTAGAGTGAGTTTGTGGGATTTGTGAGCTATATTTGTAGCTAACTTAAGCCTATATACATTTACTAAGGTTAGGCTAAAGTTAGGAGACTAAAGAGGGTGTTTTGGGCTTAGGAAAATCACAAATTGCAGCTGGAAATTTTGTATACAAATTTGTCTAACTCGAGTGACGAATTTTGGCTTTTATTTTGACAGATTTGTGGCTAATTTTGAGGAGTATTAATTGTGTTTGTTTGGTATTTTATCAATGTCATTTATACGTGTAAATTTAGGGCTCAACTCACTTGAAAATTGGATAAAAAATCGGGCTGAAATTGAAGTTGAAAAGTTTGAATTTCTGCTGTAGTTTTTCATGGATTTTTGGATAGATTTCTTCATCATATTTTTAATTAATTGTTGATGTTTGAAGTGTTCATTTAGAGGCCTCTTGTTGGTGCTCATTTAGTAAAAGAAAAAAAAAACAACTCAAGCAAGGCCTATAATTTTGTCAAAATCGGAGCTGAAATGGTGTGTGTGTGTTACTATCCTTGTTGAATTTCCTCTGCTGCAGCTTGCTGTGATCGGAAAGTTCAAGGCCATTTGGAGCTGTTTTACTCTTAAACTTGATATGAAATTCTTGGTATTTAATGTTGATCACATGTGGAGTGTTTTTATTGGATTGTATGTCATTTTTCATTTGAATTTTAGAGCTCAAAATTGGATCAAATGTTAGACGTGCAACATTCTTCAATAGCTGAATTCCTCCTTGTAGCATGAGACATTCTCCTCTGTTCACGTGATTTCAAATTCTAGTGGTTTCTGTTTTCATTTTTTATTTGTTTATTGTTTGATTAATAGTTAACTAAAATGTTTTAACCAATATTAATTTATAAACGTATATTTATAACCATTACGTATAAGTTTTATCGAAATAGAATTTTCTAAGTTCCTATAAAAATTCTAAATTGCTTGTATATACAAATTTTTGTTTACACGATTAATTTTTTTAGTATTTTAACTTACGTGATTAAATTTTTCAAGTTCAATAAATTAAATTAGAATCAAGTCTTAATGAATTCAAAATCTCCTAACAAGTATAACAGTGAGTTTTAAATTTTCATTTTAGATCTAGATTAGTAATTATTGATCGGTATTAGTATCTATTATGTATTTATAATCTTAGTAATTTATATTTGGATTATTGTTTTATACCGATTAATTTTGTTATTAGACTATATCTTATCGGTTTTGAAATTTAGAGCTATTTCTAATTATATCTTGGATTATCAGTTCAAGATTTGAAATCTCATTTTTGGTATCTATTAAAGTTGAGGAAATTTTTGTTTGGGTTTTTCAAACTAAGAATGACTTTATTACAACTCATAGATATATTCTAGGATTTTTATCGGGTTCTAAATTCACTATCTAATTTACGTTTTCTATTTTATTATCGTATACTATTGTGAAAAATCTCGGGGTTTACAATATCAAAATAAAATCAATAACTTGAGTTGAAAATCTAGTTTAGAATTACTTTTGTAAAAATTTGATATCTAGTTTGAGTTCAGGCTTATAGACTAATATTTTTAAATAAGTAAATGAACTTAAAACTCATGGGAATTTAAGGTATGAAATTTAGATTAAAAAGGCAATATTTAAGTATTTTATAAATCTAAGTATTTGAACTCAAGAAATTTTGGGTCATTTGTAGATTAAAAGAAATGAGTTTTCAAGTTAAAATTTGTTGAGATGAGAGAGAAATTTGATTTGTTGGAAAAATAATTAAAGTAAGTAGGTAATTTGAGTTCAAATTTGATAACTAGAAAGATTTGAGAAAGTTGGTTCAGGAAATGGATAATTGAAGTAGATAAAAGATTGGAAAGGTGCATTTGAAATCTCAAATTCAATTAAGCCTATTTAGTAATTCAATTATGTTAACCTATTCATTTATAACTTATGATTCAATTTACTTATTTTACTTAAACTATCTAAGCTCAATTATTAAATTACAGTCTAAACAAAATTTGAGATTAGTCATTTATTGATAGTTGATGTCACGCCCCAATAGGTACCCTAAATGTGATAGTCCGCCGTACACAATATTAAAATTTAAAAATGATTACCCTAGTCACTCGAAAGCTTTCATATTGGTAAAAGGCGTACATTCACAACAAAAGGAGACTGGTGGAGTTATGCATTTTAAGATAATGGCAACGGAATAATCAAAGCAATAATATTATGATTCATCAAAATATAAGGTCTTACAACTGCTATGGGGCATTCCCCCTGATGAACCTCCATAATAGCATAGTCTTAATAAATCAAATAACTAAAACTAAAAAATTCCTAAAGAAAATCTAATCTAAAATCTTCAAATAGAATCCTCCAAGAGCTCCCAAAAAATGTAGGTTTTATCCGGACGGTCATGGTGGTCTGGGGTACAAAAAAAATAATCCTGCAACATCATAATTCTATTGGGGAATAAGCATAATTAGCTTAGTGAGATATTCCATACGCAAAATGTACTCATAACAATGCAATCAAAACAAGTCCATTAAGCAAGCCTATGAAATGTAACAACAATATGATCAAACAATACATGCGACTATCCGGTTTCGTATGTAGAACGAATTTACCCATCAATTCGGTAGTTAGGGAATGATTTGAATGGAACCTCCTTAAAATTTTGCATGCATCTTGGGGTTCCAATGAACCTATACTACTAGTCCCCGGGCTTTCCTTACCCAAAGCGATCGATCCAACTCGACTACACCTTGAGGCCATATTCCCCTAATGTCCTAATTTTAGAGATATAGCTGGGCAACTTACCTTTGCGATCCCATGCTGAGGAGTAGTAGGAAAATGCGAAATGATATTCTAAGTGATATGCATGATCAATTTAGTTTAAGATTTCTAATCCAGCATAAATTCATTTAAGGCGATCAATCAATATTTGCATATACGGCAATATACATAGAGACAATTTATATCAATTGACCAATTGAGCTCCGATATACTTATTGTTTATTTATCACACATAAGGAATCACATATATAGCTCCCATGATAACCCGTATGCATATCAATTTTTATTTTTTCCTAACATCTAGTGCTCTATTCTACAAGCACATACGTGAATACATAAAACATGAAGGAAACTCACTCGTCCATTTCGCAATCTTCTTAGCCGTAGTAGTCCTGTAGATGAGAAATCTCGTATTTTTTGTCGTCTAGACAAAAGAAATACTTAAGATGAGATTTCATTGAAGTTCTACTTAAACTTTCTAATTCTATTTTTCTATGTTCGTCAAAAATCGCATAGAATGAAATTCCAACCTAAAATAGCCATAACTTGCTCATTTTAACTCGGAAATTCGCATATTATATGTCATTTTTTACCTACTCAAAAATATCTATCTGTTTCTAAGGTTATTTTTATTATAAAAATCCGTTTGGGTTAGGAAAAGAGAGAGTGCATAACCATTACAAAATTCTAATTCCTTAAACACAAATTTTCAAACTTTTCTTCATCTAAAAATTCTTAAGCAAAGATATAGATATTTATATGATTGAAAAATCATTTGAATATATATATATATATATTATATAAATATATATAGACTCATATTATGCATGATTTTAGTGATGTCGCCTCAAAATAAAGTTTGTAAACAATTTTGTGAAGATAGAGTTTTGGGATGGGTCATTCTTTGACTTGTGATTAATTTGTTATTTTGTAAATTTGTGACTTTATAACGAGAATGTCATAATTCAATATATATTTTTTTAAAATCCTTATAGGTTTTATAATTTTTCACAAATTCTTATTCAACAATTTATTTTTTATAAAACATGGTTTTCCCTATTTGTGATATAGAATCTCAATTGTATTTCTTTTTAAATAATTTTCTAAGTTTGAATCTTTAAACAAAATTCTAATTTTTATATTTTGTAAGTGTGAAATTTAATTAAAGAAATTTCATACTTATTTTAAGCCCATGAATGTTTTATTTTCCTGTTAAATTCTTTTAACTAATTATTTTTCTAAAATATAAATCTGTATGTGGTTATGAGGAAAAATTATTTCAAGTTATGTAAAAGATGTTTCATGTTTTAGCATGTAAGAAAAATTTGTGAGTGACTTATTCTAAACCTTCATGCTTGCAATATTTTTTTATTAATTCATGATTTTTCCATACATGGACGTTCACTTGAAAATCTTTAGTTTGTTACAAGTGGGTGTCTAATCATTATAAATGATATTTGTATTTCCTTAATTTCATAAAAAAAATGGATGTCGCTTTGTAAAACTTGGTTTCTTAAATTATATAACAATTTTACTTCTACATAGATTTACTTAGTACATTGATTTTATCTTAACTTTGAAAACTAAACTAGTTCTTGGTTTTTATTATGGAGTTAGAAAAGAAATCCTATAATTAAGTTTTTATGAAAACTTTGGATATCAAGGAGTTATTATCATTAAGTTTTAATAAACTTTATGTTACTTATCATAAAAAGATAGTGTTTATTTCCTTAGTTAATTTCTTTGGTAAAATCATCTTTCATTGTTATTGAAGGAAATTTATGATGGGTTTGTCTAAATTTTTGAAAAGAATTTATAAAAATACTTTTTCCATGTTTTTTATGATAAAATCTTTGTTTGAGTTCAAAGTTAGGCAATAAAAGAGTTTGGTTCCATTTTCCTTTATTAAAGAGAATTCCATTTTAAATTTGTTGAGACAATATCATTATAATGATGCATGCATAAGATTATGTAGTATGGAAAAGGTGAAAATATCACATAATAATATAGGACAGATTATAAGAAGCAAAAATAAGCAAAATAATAAGATCAAGTATTGGGAACCTTAGCTTCATCAAGGTAACATGATCATGTATTGGAAGCCCTAGCTTCGTCAAAACTTCCCAGTCAAGTATTGGGAGCCTTAACTTCATTAAGGCAATCCGGGACTTAAAATAGTCTAATCCCAAAAGAAAAAGAAAAAGAAAAGGAAAAAGAAAAAGAAAAGAAAAGAAAAGCAATAATAATACTAAAAGCAAATTTGTGAAAGTTAGTTAGCATTTAGGCTCTAAGAAACATAGATATACATATACATAATAATACATAAAGTTAGATTAGGAGAAATGATAATAATAGCAAAATAATAACAATATAATAACATAAAAGAAGTTTAAGCATGCATAAGAACAAAACATGAACATATTGTTACTTCATAGCTTTTATAGGTTTTAGGAAACACACACTATAGTCATGTTAAGTTACATGACATGAAAAATAAATATGAGTGGTTTTACATAAGATAAGGTATTTTGTTGAAGAAGAAGAGAGATGGTCGTAGTAATATGTAGGGAGTAGTTAAAGAGAGGTTTTGGTAGTATGTGAGTGGATGAAATGTGAGAAATTTAGAAAAGTGAAAAGAGATTCTTAGAGAGAAGATTTGAGGAGTGATTTTGGAAGAGTTTTGTTATGGTAAATGCGTGTGTGAAAGAAGTAGAGGGAAAATGAGGTATTTATAGATTAATGTGGAGGGAAATTACATGTAATAAAACAAATTAAAAAGAAATAAAATTGAGAGAAAGAGAGAGAGTGCACCAATGGTTAGAAGAAGAAGGAAGAGAGTTGATTGATTTGTAATTTTTGTAATGAAAAGTAATAATATATAAGATATGAAATATATAAGTAGTATTGGAAATATAAATTATAAGAATGTAGATATATATGTAGTAGAAAAAAGTAGAAATAGATGAATATTAATGAATAGTAGAAATAGTACTATGAATAGTAGATTAGACAAATAAAATATAGGTAGTAAAAAAAAAAATATGCGTATAAATACAATATTTGATATTTTTAGTTTCCGAAAATTTATGAAACTAATTTTTTGGATTTCTTACATTATTACGAGTCTAACGATGTTATCAAAATATTTTTACCGTCCGATGTACTGGGGCACGATTTTCGAAAACTGATCTTGTTTGAATCCGAAATATACTAAAAATTAGTAAATCTAATATTTTTAAGCTTCCCTATATTATTACGAACTATTATCCACAATTATCTCGATTCCATATTTTAGGGTTTAAGAGCACGGGATTGCCGGATCTAAACACTAGGGTTTATTATAAATTTTGTTGACTTTTAGGGTTCTAGTTTGACTTCCGGCTTTTTGTTTTATTTGTAAGATCATAAAATTTTAGGGTTTTTGGCTGTGTTATATTTTTGGTTCAAAATTTATGTTTTACTTTATCTTTATGATTTATTTAATATTTTCTAGTTATCGGGATTGTTTAATTGAGTCTAAGGTTGTATGATTGACTAAGTTTGACTTTCGGTATTAATTTAGATTTTTTATTTCAAAATTAACCGAAAGCCTTAAGGTTCTATAATTTTTTTTAATATTATTTGAATATTTCCATCTCGATTTATATGTTACGGATTGAATAAATGAATTGTCTCATGTTTGGATTTTGAGTTGAACGATTATTAGATTTCTATTTTTGTTTTTGAAGGTTCTCTTTTTCTTAAGGCCATGAAATTTCATATTTGATATTATTTAGGGTTTGGTTTTAACTTGGGTTGGTTTTTAGGGTTTTGATTTGGTATTTTAATTCCTGCATTATTTTCTAAGAGTTACGAAAAATTCAGGGGTTTATAGTTGATATTATATATTAGCTTTGAATTTTATAATTCAAAAGCCTTTTTATTCGTTTAAAGGTTTTATTCTTTTACTTATACTTTCATTGGTTTATTCTAATTAGTTTTAATTAGATTTTGATATTGCTCAATTTCATTATAATTTTAAATTATTTAATAATATATTATTTATTAAATTTATATATTATATTTCTGCATTCATCGGCAGGTTTGTTGGTTATTTTTTGTTGTTTTAATCTTTCTTAGTATGTTGATTTGGTGTTTCTTGTAATATTTTTTATTTTATAAGACATCTTAAGATCATTATTTAGATTTAGTATCATTCTTTTATAATTATTTATTTACTAATAATTTATTTCTTTAATTATTTGGACTGCTTTACTTTATAACTTTTATTATTACTATCATCTAGTTGAATCTCATTTTCATTTATTTATATCTATATTTCTAATTTTAGCCTTGTTATATTTGTAGGAGTTTATCAAGAAGTTATGGAATAATTTTATCTTGAAATATAATAATTCAAGTTTTTAAATGATCACTAAATTATTTGTATTTTGATATCCATAAATTGTGAAAAATTAGGAGTGCTTTCCATGACTTTTCTTAAAACTTTTTAAAAATTTTTACATTATTTTCTTAATGATTATTGTTTTTGAGTTGTATAAATTTGGATAATTACAATTAAGCTCTCCAAAATTGCCATGTACTACAACAAATTTGACATTTAGCTACCAACATAATTGGTAGTTAAAAGTTAAAAATTTGTAGCAAGAAGTATTAGCTACCAACTTGAATTCGGTAGTATCTGACAGGTTGCTAAAGGGTATAGACTACTAATATTATTTGGTAGCAAAAAATTGTCCCTTTTGCTACTAAATTTTCAATAGCTAAAAGCATCCTAAAATGATGGCAAATAATGATGATTAGTAGCTAAATGCACTACCATCAGCTCCCAAATAAGATTTGACAATAAAAAACTATGCTTTTTTTACCAAATTTGGTAGGTGAAAGCCTAACAGGATGGTAGCTAATAACAAAACTTTGTAACATGCTATTAACTACCAAATTCAAGTTGGTAGTAGAATATCATGTCTTTTATTACCAAATTATGATTGTTAAAAGCATTAAAAATATATTCTAAACAACAATATTTGGTAGCTAAAGATCATGTTATTAACTATCAAATTTGTTGTTTACTAGCTACATACTACAATTTGCCACCATTAGTCCTTTTGGTAGAGAAGATTTTCTTTTGTATTTTTACTAAAATACCTACAATATTGTCACTTGCTTTTTTCCTTTACCACAGGCTCGTTATATAATATTAATTGCAACCATTCATGTAAATACTTTAAACACAATTATACAATAAGCAAAACTAAAATGAAAGTGGAACTGATGAATTTGACATTGTCAAATAGAAACATAAGGTTCAAATATAATTTAATCTCTAGTAATAGTACAACTAACGAACTTTGACTTTGACCTAAATGAAAGTGGAACCGATGAATTTAACAAACTATTACTCCTAGTCTCACCATCATCTTTAAAGGATATTTGTATAGATGCTTCTTTTCCGAAGACAAAATCGTGCTTGTTCCCATTCAAGTCGATGGTGCGGCAATCAGTACTACCTAACAATTCAGATTTTTTTTATCTGTTCCATCAATATTATTTTGACTTGGCATCGTCCCAGCATTTTCAACATCACTTGCTCCTCTATTTCTCATTACTAGATCCTGATCAATCTCTTTCATCAAATCCAAGTTCCTTTGCAAATCACGAGTCTTTCGAATCCCCATAGCCCTTACTCTACTAACTCGAACATGATCCCTTTCATCTGAAAATATCTCCACACCATGGTTGAAGGCCATTTTACATTTATTTGCTATCAATCCTTCTATTGAACTGGCCTTACTAGAAGATGGAAATCCAGGCACAAAGTTCATAGGATGAGGTTCCATATTTGGCTGATCTTCTCTACTTTTACTGGTTTATGCTCCAGAAGATGCAAGGATTCTGAAAGATACACACTTCAGAAAATTAAAATCTATTGTCCATGTCAGGGCCCATAAGAAGCAATTGTCATTAAGGGTCTTATGCTCACTCTTTATTCCTAGAGAATGTTGAAGAAAATATGTATTCCCTGTTAGCTTCTGATGCTATACGAGAAGTATGCGCTCCACCAGCTTTTTGCACCTGATTTATCTCACAACGTAGAGAAATAGCTTTAGGATATGACTATATTTATAGCTCAGAGATTTTTTCAAGAGCCTGCATTACCATTAAGAAAGAGCTGAGGGAAAGTGGGCAATACAATGATTGAAAAAAAGATCATTTCTGGAAGTTCAAAGATAATACCAAAGAATAAACGTAAAAGGGATATCAAGCTAAAGAACCTAGGCAGAAACATCATATTGTGGGTTTTTATGACTGCTTCAAATGCCACATATATGAGCTTTAATGACAGAAAGTCTGCCATTTATTATTTATGAGCATATGCTCTCTGCCAACCAAAAGACATCTGGTACACATCAGCTGTATTGCTTTTTAAGGATCTCTGAGAAAATTTTACATTTATCGCATCAATCATTAGATAAAAGTGCCCACTTTTTTTTTTTTTTTTTTTGGCCCACTTAATTGATTAAATATCTTCTTGGTTCAAGTAACAGAAGCTAAAGCGTACCCGAAAACAACTTATGAGATAAATCAATAGGCCAATTCTAGTAAGATATGAATTCTTTCAATCACACACCTTCTTTACTTTGTGATACTTTTGTTTGTTTCCTACCATCTATCTCTCTCTCATCTATAGAAAAACAATCAACATTAACCCCAAAAAGATATAGAATATTTACGAAACATCAAGTTTAAAAATCCCAAATTTGACAATCATGAGAAACTGACCTGAGCAAGAAGATCAAGCCTCATTGAAATAGGCAAAGAATTCAATACATCACGATCAACATTCCCATGTACTACTGGCTGCGAAAAGATAGGGGGAAAATGTTGACCTCCATTTTAGTCCTTAAAGCTTTGCATTCACCAACTCTTTTAAGTACCATCTACATATGATGTGCATGTGACTGATGTAATATATTTTAAAGAACTTTATAAAGCTCTGGATGGCATGATCAAAATAATATATACAAAAAAGCTACCCATGGGCCTCAGAAAATTCCATCCATGTATAATTGATGGACCTCTTATAACCTTTATGGCTACTACTTTCAACTTACTCAGATATCAATCCAGTAAACATTTCCTTCAAATAATGATAACTTATGGACATCTCAATTAAAAAATAATAATAATAATCCGTGCATTTTACACACTAAAAGAAAAAGGTCACCACTGATAAAAATCCAAATAATTCATTTCTAAGCCAACAACCCATCATATTGGTTTCTTTCACGTTACTTTAAAAAAAAAAAAAAAAAAACCACGATTTTCATTAGAAAGAAAACATAATCTTCATTTTCCCTTAACACATTCTGCTCTAGTTTACCACCACTTTTGGTTACAATCTGCTGCAAATGCATCTTACAAAAAGTTGTCACTAAATGCCACATATGACAACATCCTATTGAGGATATTATATAAATTAAGCATTATAAAGTTAGATTACACCATATACAAAAACAAGCGTTAGAAAATGTTCTTTACGAACATATTATACCCTTGAATCAATTCTAAAGGGAAATGGAAACTTAAAAACAAAAAAATTTATTTACACAGAAGATGTGTTGGGCACATAACATGAAGACTATTACTAGGTCATAGAGAAATGAATTTTGAAATCTAAATTCAAGCCGTGCTAGCATAAAGCAAAATTGCACATGTACAAATGCATAATAGGTAATTGAAAATGAAAGAAAGCATCAATTACTATATAATAATTCCTAATAATAATACATGTGGAAAAAACATGCTTCGGATACCCCAAATAATGTTTTGCATAAAAGCTACATAATTCATCACTCTAAATTTACCAACCATGGATAGCAATTCCTTTTAAAGGACCAGACTCATTTAAACGAGGTTCACAATGTCAATACTCAAGAGGTCTCAGCAGCGGAGGCATCTAAGGACTGGTCAGCGACATTGTATGTTGCATCTTCAATTGGAGGAGTTCCAAAAAGTACTATTTTCAATAATTTATTAAATTGTAATTATCCAATCAGCCGTGTTTTTGCCATTTCATAATTGAAATAAATAAATAAGACCAAAATTTCATGGAAAAAGATTGAACTGAAATGGTTTAAAAGAAAGGAGTAACTATGATAAATAAAATACAAAATTTTGTTTATTGGAGAAGAAAATGATAAATAAAAATTCTAGTTAAAATGACATTCTTGATGAACAGTGGGCATGTTTTGTCATCTAAAGTTTCCAAAGGTGAAATAATATATGTTTTGTGAAATTCATTTTAGATTTTTATTACATTAAATGCCATACTCCAATTACAAGCACTTATAAGAAACCCTAAATACTGATGAACATGTAACGCTCTAAACTAAGGCAAATACAACCTGTCACATGTCCTTCTCTTAAAAAGACACGCAAAGGCTCTAAAAGTAAAACCACAATTAAAAACACATAAAATATAATCTCTATATCTCTCTCAAAGGGTACAGCAGAAGGTTCAAAACCTGTAAAACCTGTAAATAACAATCTTTTCAAACATCCTGTTAATCAAAACTCAGTTGGTATAAACCAAATCCAACAAAACCAAAAATTCTTTCTAACTCCATAAATTCATAAAAGTCTTAGAAAAACTATTATAGATCTCAAAACGTAAAAGTCTAGAATCCTTTAAAACCAAATATGAATTTTAACCTTATTTCAAAATCTGAAAAAGTTCCAAAGGCTCTTTTCTCCAAATCATATTGACATCTATTACTCAGAAAGGTAGTTTGGACCACTATCGCCATTCCCATGATCAAAATACAGATCATAACCAGAAAGATCATAAACTATGTCTTTTTTACCTGTACCTAAAAAAAAAAAGAATGAGCGAAATCACCTAGTACGTTAGTTCACAAAACAAATGCATATGTACACACAACAATGTATGTATAGTGCAAATTAATCTAATGTAAACAATAGGTTATTATCTTTACTAAGCCAGCAAAACAACATAGTTCAGAACTATGAATCCCTAATCCCAAACTTAGAGTAACTCATACCCTTGTAAAAATCAATCAACTTTTGGAAAATAAGTAATTATATACATATATTGGTGAATGGGTACTTCCCAAACATTCGCAGCCATACTGCCAAATCACCTAAATCTATTGAAATCATCTCAGTAAACGAGTCCACTAGGACAAGCTCACACAAAAATCATAAGGGTACCATACTAATATCACTGTCTGCTAGGTATTTACTGGTCATAGCCAAACACAACTAAGAAAAACAATTTAATTAAGCCAAATAGATTTAGATTAATTATTTTCCGTTCCTACAACCAAGCAAATAAAATACTAGACTTAAACGCAAAAACAATAAACAAGGAATGGTCGTACTTTTTCAATTTCAAGAACAATCTCTCCAGAACCACAAATTCCTTAAGAATAACAAATCTCAATCCTCAAATCTATAAACAAATTATATTAAACATCATAACTATAAAACAAATCCTATCATATCAAAGTCTCCCAAAAAAACCTTAACCTTTCAAGAAATCCTCAACTACAAATTCTTCTTTAATCAAACTCCACAAAATCTCACAACAATAACTTTTCCTTCACAGAACCCTAATAGAAATTCAACAATATTAGATAATTCATTGTAAAATCAATTCTTTCATTGAATTTATGTTTTTTTTTTATGGATAAAACTTATTTGGATATTCTTCTGAATCCAAATCCTAAATTTCTCCAAACATGAACAGACAAAACCTCTAAAAGACAACTCCTTCCCAAAACCCTAGATAGATAAACCAACAAGAATAGATATGACATATCGCTAATCGTTCCTTTATTTAAATATACAATTAAAAAGATATAACTTACTTTATTCAAATCTTACTCTATAATTGATTTCCTGAAGAACATATCTTGATAAAAAAAAAATTAGGGTTTCTCCAAAGATTCCCTTCAAAAATCCCAAACAAAACCCTAAATAATTGAAAGGATTTGTAAAGAATCTAATATATAAAGACGATTCCACTTACCTTATATGAAATCCTGATCTCCTCTTAAACTTCCATTTCAAGAACTCTTAGAAACCCTCAAGAACTCTAAATCTCTCTCTTTGGACGAACAAAAAACAAAAGGAATGAAGCCATCACTAGACAAACCCTTCTTATAAAACTTTTCATATGAAAGAAAGCTAGCAACTTACATCGGCGGCCTTTATGCTGGCTTTCACCAATTTTTCACAAAAAGTTCGAGAGCTTTACGCCGGCAGCTTTCACATATAGGCCGGCATCCTTCAAGTCAAAGCTAGCGACTTTGACATCAGCCTAAGTCTTTTCATCAAATATTTCGTGTACAACTTTGTCGAGCTCAAATCTATATGTTCAAGGACAAAAATATCCATTTAAACAACATGAATATACATTTTTACCCTTCATTATAATTTATTTACTATTATATTACATAACATATACATCAATATTATAAAACAAACACACATAACATACTTCATAAACTTAAAATCCCAGAGGAATTTCATGATAAATAAGAAACCTTAATATTAATGGATATATACATAGCAAAAGAGACAAGAAATTTGATGAGTTACCTTGTTATTTAAACCCCATTTGATGACGGTTTGATCCAAAAAACATGAATGAATGAGAGTGAGGAATTAAAGAGTGTTTGGAATGTAACCCTAGAAGAAGGGATATAGATAGGAGAGGAGAAGATGTGAAAAAAAGATTTAGATGCTTATTAATTGGTGCTTCCAGTACAAGGAGTCAAAACATTAGGGTCACTTTTTCTAACATTGGTAGGTAATAAAGATGAATTAAGTAAAAACATTAGGACTGCATTTTCTGACATTGGTAGCTAATAAAGATGAATTAATTAAAAACATTAGGATAGCCTTTTTTTAACATCGGTAGCTAATAAAGCTACCAAAAGTAAAATGGGTAAATAAATATATTTTTAGGGACTAATATATTTTGGTAGCTATATCTTTAGTTAGTTAAAAATATTTTATTAAATGTTTTTTTGCTACTAATGCTAAGATTTGGTAGCTAATTGACTTATATTTACCAACTAAATTACTAATTTGGTAGCAAAAATATTATCCCTTTAATGCTAAAATATTCCCTCCAATATATCTACTATCGATGGATAATTTGGTAGCTAAAAGCAATATTTTGCAACTATAATATATTGGTAGCTAATAATTTGGTAGCCAAATGTCAAATTTGTTGTAGCTTTCGTTTGACATCCTTAATCACATGTGATCACAAAAACGATAGAGACAACTAAACATAACCTAAGCTATGAAACTAATAGAGATGATATGCTTAGGAGGACAATCACTAGGATATATTAAAATGATAAGGAAAACGAACCTTTACTTACCTTGGAATATATGCACCAAGAAAGTAAAGACGAATATAACACCAACAAATAGTTGATATTACTCACAACCACTCGCTAGTATTTGGGCTCGCTACAATCTGAAGATCAATAAGAGCAAGACTCACCACAATCAAAGATGATTGATAAGAGGTAGGGTTTTTTCTCAAAGATAAAGAATTTAATTCAACTGATAAATCTTATCTTTTACATCAAGGAAACTCATATTTACACTCATGACCTAATATTTAAAATAGGAATGATATCTAAAAGATAAAATAAGAAAGTAGCTAATTAAAACAAGATTGATATCTATCTAAAGATAAAATATAAAAGTAGCTAACAAAAGAAAGATTGAAATCTATCTAAAGAGTTGCTCTAATTCTCGTGTAAAATATCATGGAAAATCTGTGAGCATAATCTTGTAGATCGTAGTTGTAGGAAACATCGCAATGTCCACTAGAATCAACTCTTCAAGCAAATAGACTTTGTTTTGAGTGTAGTTGAGCACTTGACTAAGGATGCCGACACAAATTTTCAAGCAAACAAACTCAGTCACAACTATAGTCGAGGGCTCGACTAAGGCCTCTTAGGCATGACTTCCATTATATGGAATCTCTAATACTACCATGGGTATAGTTGAGAGCTCGCCTAAGGGTACAAGGATGCGACTTCCATTATATGAAATCTCTGATACTGTCGCAGCATGAATCGAGTGCATATTTCTTCTATTTTCATGACTTCCTTCTTCCTGTTCTTTCTTTAATGTCAGCGTGTTATATTCTAAGTAATCGTGCTCTACATATAATCCATAAGCTGAGACAAACTTCTCTTCATCTTGTTCCAAACAATATTTAATCACTTTCAACACTAAATTTTGCAATCCTCTAGCTCTTGAACTCATTATAGGACCTTCAAGTTGATTCCCATCACAATACATAAAAAAACACTACAGGCATGATAGATAAGGAAGAGAAGGATTTTATGTATTTCTTGTAACTAGAGCAACAACATGAGGAAGAAGAGGAAAGAAGAAAGGAAATCCATATAATAGAGCAAGAAGAGAGGAAAAGTGGGGCTAGTTCTTCTAGGGAAGTTAAAATAAGAGAGAGGGCCAAAGGAGCTAGGAACAAAGGTAGAGACATGAGAAAGAGAGCTAAGAGTAGGGAGGATATTAAAAAAAAAAAAAAGGAGAGGAGAAGCTCCTAGAATTAATAGAGGACTTAAAGCACCCAAAAGAAGGAGAAAGGAAAAAAGTAGGAGTTACTGGCTAAGATTTGAAGATTAAAAACTCCAACTTCCTTAGTTAAAATTTTATTTTATTCTTTAAATGCATTTTTTATTTTCTGAAGACAATTACACTCTTTTAAACTTAGATAGATTCTTTGTTCTTTATTCTTTATAAATAGTCTAATTCTTTTATTCTTTATCCATTTTTCATAATTCTTAATTCTTTGTCAAGTAGTTCAAGTTCTTTGTGGCAAAATAAAACTAACTCAATGCAAGATACTTTTAAGTAAGCCAAGTGTAAGATAACACAATTTAGGGCAAGAAAATAACTTAGAAATTTTTATCACGACATTTAACCACGGCTCTATTTGAGCCGGCGGTTACTAATAATGTTTTGCCCTATTTTGCTTTAGTCTTGCACAGCTTAAATCATGAAGGCAATTGAGTTCATAGTTTCAAAAATACTCTTGAACCATAATTGAAAAATAGAGAAGTTTTCTAAACTTCTATTCTCGAATCTTGCTTTGAACTCTAATTTGTTGATTCCCCTTGTCTATTTTATTATGTTTTGAACATTGAGGGTAATGTTTAGTTTAAGTGTAGGGGAAGGATTCAGCAAGATTAAGGGTTAATATATATATATATGTATATATATGTAGGGGCTTTAAATAGAGTAAATACTTCTATGATCATTTTCTTCCAATGACCATAGGAAAATAATGAAATGGTAAAATTTGACCAAATCTTTTTTTGAATTATGAGACAAAATCACCAAATAACTCAATTGAACTTAGTAGTAAGCAACATCATCCTACCCTTGAGTTAGCTTTACTTTGTTAAAATCACTTTATGATATCTATGTGGAGTAGTTTTACTTGTTATTGAACTTAAGAATTTAGAACTGGAATTAGCTTAAGACCCTTAATAAGGCTATCAATTAATCATTAAAAGCTTAAATGATCTATATGCTTTCCAATTAGTTGTTTTGAGAGCTTTATAGTCTTTAGTGAAGATCCAAATGATACCTTAACTTAATGAATTTTCCTTGTGCTATGTTTGAAAATAAGGTTTAAAATGAAATGATCATGCGCTTAGGATTGATATAGGCAGGGGTTGGTCCTTTAAATAGCAATTTCTTGACCCTTCTATCAATTTTAAATAAGTCATGAATGAGAGAAAAACATGTTTACCTAGTATGAGCAAGACTTTATCCCTCGAAAGAGTAAGGTCTGACTCCTCCGCTAATTAAATTATAAAAGCAAAGAAAGAAAATAATTGTTAGCATGAGTGAGACTTGGTCTGTTAAAAGGGCAAGGTTTGACTCCGCTATTGATAACTAATCAAATTAAATAAAAATTGAAAAGTGCATAAAAAAAAAGCTAGCTGATATAGGCAGTGGTCCGTCCCTTAAAAGAGCAATTTCTTAACCCTTCTATCAGCAAAGCTATATCAAAGGAAGAAAAAGAAATTGAACAATGGTGAAAACACAAATAAGGAAAATTATTTAGGGGATAAGCTAATGTATATGTCTTCACTCTTGAGTATAATGCTTAGAGAGATGATCAAGGGAATATATACTTTGAATATAAAGGGATAAAGTTGATTGAGTCTTTCTTACTCTATTTGATATTTTGAATAATTTTTTCTTTAGATTCTGATTTAAACAATGAGGGTAAAAGCTTACCTACTTCGATAAATCTAGTGATTTTGACAAAAGTAACTTTAGCACAAAATATGGCAAGATTGTATGCAATTACTTCTGCAATAGAGCGTTGAATTTAGTGGTGATTGGGCTTAATTGATCATGTCAAATTCCACCCATGATTTTTTTCCCTATTCAAGAAGCTTTGCTTGGTGATCTTAAAAGATGATTTGCTTGAGAACAAGTAAAAGCTTAAGTTTAGGGGAATTTGATAAGTCTTTTAGACTTTGTTCAACCCATGGGAATTTACACTTTGTCTTATCTATTTTTAGATAAATTCCTATGATCTTGTACTTTTATTATGAAAATGTTGTTTTTCAGGTCTAAAGATCGTAAAAAGAAGAAATGAAATGATATGAATCAAGATTGGAGCAAAACAACTAAAATGTTTGAAGACAAACTCCAACCGCATCCCAAAGATCCCAACCGAAGAAAAGAAAAATAGACAAAAGTCCAAATCATGCCCTTAATCACACCCTCGATCTACTCTACGATTTGCACTGAGACAACCACACCATATAATTCAAAAGCACAGTCTTAATTGTGCCTAGAGTCACTCCCACGATACAAACTGAAGATAAATCGCACCTCTAATGAAAAAAAATACAACTTAGATCATGGCCAACTTTCGAGCCTGCAATCTAAGTTGCATAAAGTGACCCCATCATGGCTATCACGCATATGCTGCCCTAAAATAAAGCGCATGAAGATATAGACAACACCCATTAAAAAGAATCTGCTTCATCAACGAATAATATTTTCATGATTTTCAATGCTTGTTGTCCATAAATAATAGTGAATAGACCTTCTAAAATGTGTGTTGTGCCATATGTAACAAATTCCTAACATGGTAGAGAGTAAAGAGAGAATTTTTAGTGAAAGAAACCTTTCTTCTTACTAGAGTTTCAAGTTTTCTTGGTACTTTCATATTAACCTGACGTTTTACTTTTGCAAGATTTAGTGCTTAATCAATAATATTTATCTTTATTTCATATTATTTCTCTTGAATATGTGTTTAATGTTCTTATCTATAGAGAAATAATTATTTTAACTTAGGTTTTATGAATCCAAGAACCGATTCTTGTGATTCCAATGCATTTTAATTGATCATTGACTGATTACTTGTATTTAGTAGCTTAAACATTAACTCTTGAGTTCATCTAAGTGCACCATATAAATTTGCGTTTGAGTTTAATTAAATAGATTGATAAATTGTTCTTTTAAGAGATCTAGGTTGCTAATGAAGTTACCCACAAGGGGTAGTGAAACTTTCTATCACTTGGTTTTAAATGCATTAAAAATGGATTTTAATAAAAGGATTCTCAATCTTTATGTAGATCTAAGTTGCTGATAGATTGGAAGAGATTCTAGTAGTATGGCTTAGATCTAAAGTTCTTGACCTTGAGAGAGGCTTCAAATTCCTTTAGTGAATCCGACAGTACAAGTATATCTAGCTCATAACACTTTGAGTTTTTTAAGAAATTACATGATAAGGACTTGGTAGAACAAACTTAAGCTAATTCTTGCATTAACAAAACCTATTTTATAATTTGCCTTGAAGAATGTGTTTATATTTAGTTTTAATATAGTTTTAGCTTTTGCTATTCATAATGTTTTGCTAAGTTTGTTTTACCTACATAATAGATGAAAAGTGACTACGATAGATGCTAACGATTCTTAAGAAATATGATATAATACTTTCTATGCTACTTTGGTAGGTGCGCTTGCCTATATTGGTAATTACAACTGAAGTTAAGCAGAACTTATTTGTAATTTTTATACAAATCATTTTTGAAAAGATCTTCGTGTTTGAGCTCTAAAATTTTAGGGAAAAAAAAAGCATTAACATTGTTACATTGATACTATTAGGGTACCCTATGGGGTGTAACACTGACTTTATTTGGAATTAGAACCTCATAGTCATGGTTAACTCCTCTTTTTCCATTTAATTAGGATTCGGTATTATTGTTTATGAAATAGAACAAGAAGGCAATAGAGGTGAATAGATTGGTGCATGCAGATTTAAAGAAAGATTTTCATGAGCTTAGCGGAGATAAATGTGGGTGGAGAATTCGAATAAGAATATTTTGGAAAAGAAGGAATGATAATAAACTAAATAGTAGAAGAAGACATGTAAGTGCATGAAAGAACAAAACCGAGGAAAAAGTCTTGTTTGAAAAACATGTTATTATATTTTAGTATGAGTGCACATGACACAAATTATCTAATATTCTGCAATTATCAACAACAACAAATTTGCTTGATAGATTTCAACTATTTTCATTAATATCTAGCATTCGTGCGCTGTTTGTATCTTAGATCAGTCGTGTAAGACTCATGGTGGGTGTCGAATCCAACAAAAATAATTTATAATCAACCTGCTTTAAATATTTGTAAATAGAGTGAGCAGGATCGTCTCCACAGGGACTGGTAAAATTCCCAAGTTTCTATCGAGATTAAGAAGAGAAAAAGAAAAATAAAATAAGGGGTTTTTGAAATCACACGATTAAAATAAACCTATATCTAATTAACAAGAATTTCTATATTAAAAAGATTATCTAGCCTAGGTCTTATTACAATTCAATTCCCGGGATTGATCCTTGACTCAATAATTATTATTCCTATTTTGAATAGGTTAGTTATAATTTTCAACAAGCTCTGAAAATCAATCTCTTTTTATATATTAAATAACCAAGATAAGATCTTTGATTATTCCTAATCGAATAGACAACCCTAAACACGCTCTTAAGGTTTAATCTATCAATTGCATTAGAAGTTAGAGAGACCTAACCCTAATCAACAATCTCATAGAGCATGGATTATTTAGAATAGATTATATTTCATCAACAACAACAAATAATCATCTATTTACGACTATTGTGTTGTTTCATCACTTTATATTAGGAGATTCATACAATTACGGATATGAGTCCTAATTGATTGATTATTGTTTGTTATCTAATACAACCGGATCCAAAGTTATATCAATAATAGACAAACAATCACAAATAAATCTGATGAAATATAAATATTCAAAATAGAGAACAATGAAATCAAACCACTTTGGTCTCACAATCCATCTTGAATTGATTTGCAATAATCCCTTTGGCTAGATTTGGAGTTTAGCCACTCATGACCCTTAGAATTCTCTCTAGGGTTTTCTTACAAAATTGTATCTAAATATGGAATGAATGAATCCTCCTGAAAGAAACCCTAAATAATATATAAATACAAGTTTGGAAGTTATGGAATTCGTAGGGACAAAGGCTGGATCGTTTAGATCATGAATTGACCGGCCTAAATGCTTCATGGCTTTTCATTTACCCAGCCGTTACAAGAAGGCTGGCGAAATTCCCAGGATGGCCGGCGGCCTAAATAGATACGCTGCCGGCGTTTCTGGTTTGTCAACATGTCCAGAATGATGATGGCCGACGGCCATCATACTTACGCTGCCGGCCTTTCATGTTGAACCAATTCGCCCAGAATGGTCATGGCCGGCGGCTTACTTCTTCTCCTGGCCGGCCTACTTTGCTGACTTTTGCCTCTTGATTCTAATTTGCTCCAATCTTATACTATTTGCTTCTATTGACTTCAAATTCCTAAAAATCATATAAAACACAAATAAGTACCAATTCCAAATAATTTCTATAAAATTAATAACAAATTAATCTAATTTATTCCCAAGAATTAAGAGTAATTTTCATCTCAACAAATTCCCCCACACTTAAACCATTGCTTGTCCTCAAGCAATACCATAAACCTAAAATGAAATCTTATCATGGAGTGTGCTTCTTTCAAAATTCAAATTCAAGCATCTCTTTTCTTTATTTTTCTTTCAAGACTTGTGATTTTCAGTGCTTACCGCTCAAACCAAACTGAGGACTTGTAATTAGAGTACTAAAATGAAAATTCAGTAGTTAATCTAAACAAAACAAACTTGAACCACATATTTAACCAAAGATCCTTCTACTCAAAAGTAAATACCCAATCCAATAAGGAAAAATACCCATTTAGACTTCACTGGACATCTAACCGACATATACTCTTACCAACACAGAATAAAAGCATTTGATATCAGTTCTTTCCCTAGATTTTCTCTCTGTTTATTATAAGTCTTATTCCGTTCGATTGTTTCAACATTCATTTTTCATTTTTCATTCAAGCATATTTAGAGCCTTCAGAGATGAATCTCTGGACGGGTTTTAGTCCGTTTCTTTTCAGCTCTTTCTTTTTCTAATTTTTCTTTCAAAGCACTTTTCACTTTTTAGCCTTTCCTCCCTTATCGTTATAGTGAGTTCATTGAGTCGGCACATCCCGGGCTCATCACCCAAGTGACCAGGTTTTAAAGGGACCCCTACGAACTCTTCCTCACTCTAACATTCAAGTTTGGATCTCATAACTCGATTGTTTGAGTTAGAGGAGTATAGGCTTATGCTTGTTTCTACTTTTTGAATGCAACAACAAATTTAAGACTTTTTTATCAAAGATCACTAAGAAAAAGACTTCTTTATCTCTTTTACTAAGTGTTGAAAAATTCTTTAATAAGAACTTATAAAAGTATATATAAATTAGCTTTCTTCCTAGAAGTAAACCTGTTTATTTTTCACTTAAGGACTCGACTTACTTTCAAACTTCCAAATCTAAAGCCAAATACACAGTTCTGTTCCTTAAAGATTTTACTACTCAATTTTAATAAGTATTCAAATCACAACAGTATAGGTGAGTAAAGCACTTTCACAAGTCAATTTTTCACTTTTTAGATGCTATCTTTAATTTTCAGCACAATCTCCAGATTTCATTAAATTTTTGAAAAAATTGGCCTAAATTGCCATATATTACTTAAGAACAAATGATCAACAGCTTAAAGTGTGGGTACACATTTCAATTCCAGATGTCTTATATATGCAAAATAATTTCAAAGTCATATATCACCAAATGAAATACTCAAATTCATAATTTTATCCCTCCCCCACACTTATAGTAAACAGTGTCCTCACTGTTTCTAAATCAGCACAAAGTAGGAAAGAAATAAAAAGAAATAGGAATAACGGTACTTCCCGGTTTCTCTTTTGAAGCTCCTTTGAAGTTCTTTGTCCTTTAAAACTCATGAGAGAGATTTTCTTCTTCAGTTCAAGATCTAAGACCTACAAAACCAAACAAATAAAAGAAAACAAAACACACAAAAACAAAAGCATTAGTAACAAAAACCATGGGTTGCCTCCCATGAAGCGCTTCTTTATAGTCCTTAGCTGGACTATTCCAAGTCATTCTCTTATGGAGGCTCAAAGATATAGGATTCCCAATTCTCAAACATAGGATATCCTTCAGTTAAATTCTTCTCATGATTCACCTAGCGATCTCTCCATCTAAAGCTTTTAACAATTGATCATAGAAGATATCACTAGTGTCTTTTTTATGCTCATCCTCCTTTGAATTCAACTTATCATCTCCAATCTTCTCCATAATTTGTCCAGTGTCAACTAAATTTTCACCAAGTCCATCCACTTTTGATTCATCAACTAGGCTCTCTTCTTGCACTTCCACAACCTGATTGTCATTCTTAGAGATAGCAAAAATATTAGAAATATTTGAATTAATTTTCTTTTCACTATCTACCGAGAATCTAATGATCTCCCCATCAAATTCCATAGTCATAACCCCTTCATTAACATCAATTTTGGTTTTAGATGTTTTCATAAATGGTCTCCCAAGCAAAAGTGTAGGTGATTTTGAATACATCTCCTCACCCATATCAATTACATAAAAGTCAGCGGGAAACACTAATCCATTGACTTGTACCAAAACATCTTCCAAAATACCTGATGGATATATATTAGATCTATCTGCAAGTTGCAAGATTACTCTTGTTTCTTTCAAAGATCCAATATTCAACTTCTTAAATATAGATAAGGGCATGATATTAACTGAAGCTCCTAGGTCACACATACAATTTTCAATCCTAACTTGATCTATTGTACAAGGAATAGAAAACGTACCAGGGTCCTTGCACTTTGGTGGTAGCTTCTTCTGAAGAACACAGAAATATTCTCACCCATATAAACCATCTCATTTCCTCTAAGCTTCTTCTTGTTTGTGCAAAGATCTTTCAGAAACTTAGCATATCGAGGTATTTTCTTAATCACATCCAATAAAGGAATATTCACCTCGACTTTCCTAAAAGTCTCCAAAATTTCCTTCTCTTCATCCAATTTCTTGGATTGATTCAACCTAGAAGGGAATGGGGGTATAGGCTTATAAATCTGTGGTGGGGGTTTTTCTACTTGTTTCTCCTCCATGTGGGGGTTCTCTTTTTCACTTTTCTCATTGGAGTCGGTCTCAATTACCTTCTCATTTGAGTCTTGCAATTCCTTGCCAGATCTCAAGGAAATTGCACTCACATTTTCTCTATGATTAATGGTGTTAGAAGGTAACTTACCTTGCTGTTCCAACTTACCTACTGAAGTGGCAAGTTTACTCATCTGACCCTCCAAATGTTGAATGCTTTGCTTCGTCTCATGTTGGAATTGCTTAGTCTCATCCTGAAATTGTTTAGTGTTGATTGCAAGAGACTTAACAATATCTTCAAGTGATGTACTTGAAGACGAAGACTGTTGTGGTGGTGGTTGTTGTGGCCTTGGTTGATATTGCTGAAAGTTCTGTGGCCTTGGTTGGTAACTGAAATTTGGATGATCCCTCCATCCAGGATTGTATGTAGTGGCATAGGGATCATATTTTCTTTGAGGTGGTTGTGGTTGTCCTGGAAATACTCCAATCGCATTTGCATGCGCATATGAATCTTCTTGTAATGTTGGACACATGTCTGGGGATGGTTGGAAGCACATATACCACAAGCTTTAACCTGCTGTTGATTCCCTAAAGCTATCTGTTGCAAGAGAAGTGAGGTTAGAAATTTGATTCTCAAGATGAGGGACATTTACCTCATTAACTCTTCTTGTGATAGGATCATGACGGTATTCAAACTGTTGTGAATTCGCAGCCATCAAAGATATCAATCCCGAGCCTGAGCAGGGGTTTTGTCTACTATAGCTCCTCCGCTTGCTGCATTCATCATTTTCCTTTCTATTGGCAACAAACCTTCATAGAAATATTGGATCAAAAGCTGTTCTGAAATACCATGTTGTGGACAACTGGCAACCAATTGCTTGAATCGCTCCCAATATTCGTGAAGATTTTCTGTGTCCCTTTGTCTTATCCCACTAATTTCCCGTCTAATATTTGCAGCTCTTGTTGCAGGGAAAATTTGTCCAGAAAAGCTTTAACCATATCAGTCCAAGTAGCAATAGATCCAGGAGGTAGATAAAATAACCAATCCTTTGCCTTGTCTTTCAATGAGAATGGGAAAGCTCTTAACTTGATTTGATCTTCAGGAATCCCTTGAGGTCTCATGCTGGAACAGACAATGTGGAATTCCTTCAAGTGTTTATGAGGATCCTCGTTTTCCAGGCCATGAAAACTTGGCAACAATGAATAAACCTGATTTTAACTCAAATCTACATTCAATTCAGGGTATTGAATGCAAAGTGGTTGTTGAGTCACATCCGGTGCGGCAATTGTCTAAGTGTTCGGTTCGGATTTGCCATCTCTTCCTTTTCTTCTTCTAAATCCAAACTTTCAGATTCTTCTCTTTTGTTTCACTGGATGATTTTTAATTCCAATGCTTGAGTTAATCCGAGGAGATGAAGTTGAAGTTGCGTCTAGAATACGATGTTTTGATTGTCGGCGCAGTTTCCTCTCTGTCTTCTCAATTTCTGTATCAAATTCTAAAATACCTTTGTGAGAAGCACGGGTCATAAACAAAAGAAAAAAAAAATAAAAATAAAAAGAAATAGAAACAGGAAATTTTTGGACACCAGTCCCCGGCAACGGCGCCAAAATTTGGTGGGTGTCGAATCCAACAAAAATAATTTATAATCAACCTGCTTTAAATATTTGTAAATAGAGTGAGCAGGATTCTCCACAGGGACTGGTAAAATTCCCAAGTTTCTATCGAGATTAAGAAGAGAAAAAGAAAATAAAATAAGGGGTTTTTGAAATCACACGATTAAAATAAACCTATATCTAATTAACAAGAATTTCTATATTAAAAAGATTATCTAGCCTAGGTCTTATTACAATTCAATTCCCGGGATTGATCCTTGACTCAATGATTATTATTCCTATTTTGAATAGGTTAGTTATAATTTTCAACAAGCTCTGAAAATCAATCTCTTTTTATATATTAAATAACCAAGATAAGATCTTTGATTATTCCTAATCGAATAGACAACCCTAAACACGCTCTTAAGGTTTAATCTATCAATTAGAAGTTAGAGAGACCTAACCCTAATCAACAATCTCATAGAGAATGGATCATTTAGAATAGATTATATTTCATCAACAACAACAAATAATCATCTATTTACGACTATTGTGTTGCTTCATCACTTTATATTAGGAGATTCATACAATTACGGATATGAGTCCTAATTGATTGATTATTGTTTGTTATCTAATACAACCGGATGCAAAGTTATATCAATAATAGACAAACAATCACAAATAAATCTGATGAAATATAAATATTCAAAATAGAGAACAATGAAATCAAACCACTTTGGTCTCACAATCCATCTTGAATTGATTTGCAATAATCCCTTTGGCTAGATTTGGAGTTTAGCCACTCATGACCCTTAGAATTCTCTCTAGGGTTTTCTTACAAAATTGTATCTAAATATGGAATGAATAATTCCTCCTGAAAGAAACCCTAAATAATATATAAATACAAGTTTGGAAGTTATGGAATTCGTAGGGACAAAGGCTGGATCTGTTTAGATCATGAATTGACCGGCCTAAATGCTTCATGGCTTTTCATTTACCCAGCCGTTACAAGAAGGCTGGCGAAATTCCCAGGATAGCCGGCGGCTTAAATAGATACGCTGCTAGCGTTTCTGGTTTGTCAACATGTCCAGAATGATGATGGCCGACGGCCATCATACTTACGCTGCCGACCTTTCATGTTGAACCAATTCGCCCAGAATGGTCATGGCCGGCGGCTTACTTCTTCTCCTGGCCGGCCTACTTTGCTGACTTTTGCCTCTTGATTCTAATTTGCTCCAATCTTATACTATTTGCTTCTATTGACTTCAAATTCCTAAAAATCATATAAAACACAAATAAGTACCAATTCCAAATAATTTCTATAAAATTAATAACAAATTAATCTAATTTATTCCCAAGAATTAAGAGTAATTTTCATCTCAACAAATCATGAGGGTGTATGAGTTTGCTCTCATCTTGAGATTCAATAAAGATTACATTTTCAAATACTTGATTTTCTATTGACAAGTTAAACAAATTATGGGACAATTAAACCTCTACATTCATATAACTAGTTTCAAGGTATTTCGCATAACAATAGCTTAGCTCTTTTCTCTATAATCATTTATGGACTAATTAAACTTGTTATTATCTTCACTTTTTCTTGTCAACGTCTATTATTTGTTCTATTTAAATTAATTTTTAACTAGTCAATTTAATAAAAGGGGATTTCAACAAACTAAGGCTAACAAAAACTAAAAGCACTATAACAAAGGGTGCTAATATTATAAGGAGTAATTTTAGGCTAGAAATCTAACATGCGTGGTTCTTTTTATGAATGATGGAGAGTGTTAAATCAAGAAATCTAGAAATTTTTAAGATTAAAAAATAAAAAATTAACTAGCTAATCCTCTACGAAGTTAGAGTTATGAATCATAAGTATACAACTAAAACAATGACATGGAACTTTTGAATTTACAAAGGACACAAAAAGAGGGACTTGAGTTATCTTAATTGGCCTTTGATATTGGAGATTCCCAACTTTTGTTCATTGCTAGTAATGTTTTACTTAATCATTTATCATTATTCTTATCTAAAGGTTCCTGTTTTAATATTTTGAAATTAAATAATTTCAAAGCTAACAAAAACTTATAGTTAAATATTAATTTTTCAAAATTAAGTCCTTTAAACATCAGCCTACATGGTTGCGTTATTTATGACCATGTTTTAAATAAGTTAATTCCTGTTATCTCTTTCGTATGATCTAGTCAACACTAAGCAAGTGCACTTATCGTATGTAGTATAGAATTGAAATATAGGGTTGTATTCCTCAGAAATCTTGGCAAGTACCGTTACTTACCTTTTTCCAATTATCTAGCCTATAAAAATTAGTTAGTACTATGACTATGATATTAATTAAACTTCTAACCTCCTACAAATTATCACCAACGATTACTAACATCAATTTACTTAACTAAATGCAGAACACAATGACTTAGACCTTGCTTCATCGATGAACTTGACATGTACATTAAGAGCATGCAATTAATATCACTAGTTTCTTAAACTGTAGAATTCGTTAAGAATATTAATATCTTTCTCAAGATCATTAACATCTAATCCTAAGTTTATCCACCAAAATCTCTTCCTAGCTAATAACAACTTAGAACTACATTAAATCCATGAATTCTTTACTTAATTAAGTAGACGCAGAAGTATTTCACAATCCTGTTTCAAGGTATGATGAGCAATTCCTTCCAACAACCTAGATCTATTCAAGGGGACTATCTCTCGATCCGTCCCAATGAAATCTAACATGAAACTATACCGTGCATAATATAATTCCATGATTCAATAATATCAACTGTCGAATTTAAGAAAACTAATAAAATTTCATTGACTATACATTCTAATACAGATCAAATTACGGTGCAACAGACCTAAGCAACACCACTTATACATCATATAACAAGAAAATAAAATAAAATAGAAACAAAACATGAGAGAAAACTCCCTTTTTACTTACAAATGTTTGAATGCTTCAACACACGATTACAACAACCCATCTCCTCTTCCTTCCATCTCAAGAATCTTCAAGGAGTATGTTACAACATGTTACAATGTAGAAGGAACTATGAAAACGGTACAATGTTACAAACAAAATTACATTGTATTGGTTCGGTGTGTACAAAATGATTTGGATTCTCCTCTTATGATGTTTAGATCTTTATTTATATGTCCAGGGTGATAAGACATGTCTAATTGGTGTATCATCATCTTAGTTGGCCTTCATCCCTCTTCAAAATGCCTTTTTAATCCAACTGGTGTGAAAATATATTATAGGAAAACTGCCATCATAGCCATATCACTAACCATTATTTCTTCAAGGTATAGATATCCAATATAGATCACAACTGTGACAAGACCTGTGACCTCCTCAGATCAAATGTCCAAGTGCGGTAACACCCTTAATCAAGCCTTCGTATATTACTGCAAATCTCTCCTCTGTTGGTCACAGCCGTTATGAAGCCCATGATATCCTCTGTGTTTGTTTCCTCTTCTTTAGATAACAGTCGTATCAAGTGTGTTCACATAATTAGTAGAGATCATTGTCTGGGTCACGACCATATTAGGGGTCGTGATCTCCCCTGTGCCTCATTTTCTCCATGATCACGCCTATAATAGCTCCTCTACTATTCATTCCAGACGGTAATTGATCTTATCACGGGCATGATCTACCTTGGATGCTATTTTCACTTCAAATCTTATCCACATTTGATTCAATTGTTGATGATTTGCCTTTTTTTCACTTCTGAAATGGATATATTTAAACATTAAGTACCAGATTCCTTAACTTTAAGCATATTCAAAGGAAAATTAAACATAGTTTAGCCCCAATTTCATAAAGTAAATTACCCCTATCACCACACTTCTTACTTTTTGCACACGCTTACTTAAGCCCTCACAAATCAAGAGATATAAACTAGAGAACAACAATACCTCCTTTGGCTCTTCGAAAATCAAGAGATCTAAACTAGAGTATAATAAAATCAATAGTGGCGATGGATATATGTGATTCACCTAAGAAAACAATCATTAATACACCATACAACTCTATCTCCAATAAATATTTAATAAGCCATAATCTGGTTAACAAAATTAAGGTTTTGACATTTAGGGATTCTATTATAATAACTTATTGGATATGACATACCGAATAGGTAACTCCCTTATATTTGAAACTAATAATATTACGCACAACAATCACTTTCGCTTATTTGCCATAATCTCTAGATTAATAAGAGTAAGGTTTTAAAGAGAGTTAGACTCCATAAAATACTAGCATACTTGATAATTCTAAAATAAGTTTATACATGAGTTTCTAAATTATACCCCTTACAATAACAAAATAGTAAATAACTAAAACAATTACAACGCTTGGGCATCACCAAGTTGTCGATTCTAAAATTACTAGTAGGGCGGTTGGTTGGAAAATATTTTATGCTCCAATCATAAACCAATGATTTAACAATCCTAAAACTATGAGCATGTCAATATGGTGTTGAACATTCAATTGTCAATAGATATTTTGAATTAGCTTATAGTGCCAATATCATTGTTATGCTAGTGTGCTTAGTCTCTTATCTGGGGTCTATTTGTTTCATCCTATTCTTGCCATTTTGGCATTTTATTTTTATTATCTTCATATGTATGTTTGTCAAGAAATAAATACAAATGAAAAAAAAAAAACATTTTTACTCACAAACAAATCAGATATAGATAAGATACAGATAAAATACAAATATGGATTAGATACATATAAGATACAGATGAAAATTAAACAATCTAAACAAACCCCTAATCATTCTACTGTCAAACCTACTTTAATCAATGTGCTAGTAGTGGAGGAGCCAATTATCTATTGAATATATCCATACTATTAATGAAGTTGCTCATAATCACCTTAAGAGAGGGATGGTGAAACTTTCTATCACTTGTTTTCAAATTTTTGAAATGGGTTATAAACATATGATTCTTAAACTTTATGCGGATCTAGATAGCTAATAACTTATGAAGAGATCCCAGTGGTCTAATTTTGACCTAAAGTTTTTGACCTTGAGAGAGGCTTTAACTTACTTTTGCGAGTCTGATAGTGCAAATACACCAGTAAACAACTCTATGAGTTTATTGAGAAATCACATGATGGGGATTTGGTTAAGAAAATCCTAAGTCCCATCTTGCATTTTACAAACTTATCCTTAATTTTACCTTGAAAACATGTATATATGCATTAATCTTAGTTTGGCTTCTATTTTTATTATGCTTTGCTAAATTTTCTTTAGTTAGATAATAGATGATAAGGGAGTAAGGTAAATGCCAATGATCCCCAAGGAATACAACTCAATATATTCTATGTCACTTTGGTAGGTGTACTTGCTTAACGTTGGTGATTATAACCAAAATTAAACAGAACTTATTAGTTTTTTAGAAATTTTTTAAATACTTCGACTTCGTGTTATGTAACATGATCCATAAGCTTAACAAGCAGTGGTGTAATCCGCAAATCTAATCAAGGGTGCAGTTTTGGGCACGGTTAGGAATTTTGCCTTGTCTTTTGCCTTTGGTTAAGGTCTTTGGCTACTGCGATAGAGCCCGTCTTTGCTCATTCATGTTGCTTTGCTCCAAATATGATCTTAAACACTTTGTTTCTACTTTTCTTGATTCTAGGAGTTGGAAAACAACACTAAAACAAAAAAAAAAAAAAGCACAAAATTCCTAGGAATTCATCTAAAAAACGGATCGAATCATGCCTAAATTCCTATAAGTGGAATAAAGTATAACAGACTTATTAAATTCCCCCATACTCAAGTTTTTGCTTATCCTCAAGCAAGAGAACAATTTAGCACAACCAGGCAAAGCTTTTTAAATAGGAAAAATGAATCATCAATGGAAATTTGACTAGATCAATTAAGCTTAATTCACATATTAAACTTAGCACTTTATATACTCAATCAGTCTTACTAAACTATGCTAAAGTTACTTTTGTTAAAATCACTGAACTTATCTAAGTGGATCAGCTTTTACCCTTATTGTTTGATTAAGAATTCTAAAGAAAAAATTATTAAAAAAAATCAAATAAAGTAAGAGAAACTTGATCAACCTTATCCCTTCATAGATATAGGTTTACAATTCCTTAATCATCTCTCTCAGCATCATACTCAAAAACGAAGGCATGCACATCAATTTATCTCGTGAATTTCTTTTCTTATTTATGCTTTCATTTCATTTTCATTAATTATTTATATACCTTAAAGCTATAGAGGGGAAGATTTTTGTATTCTTTTTTACTTTTTCCTCTAGAGGGGTTTTTATCCCCATTTTTCTCTTTTTATTTATTTATTTGTTTATTTCTTTTAGATTCATAGCTTATTTATAATTAATAAATGGGTTAGAAACTATTCTTCTGATGGACCAACCTCTGCTCATTTCAACCCTAAGCACATGATCATTTTATTCTAGTTTTAATTTAATTAAGCATAAGGGAATATCATCAAGTTATAAACAACATTTTAACCTTCAATAGAGACTACAAAGCTCTCAAAATGACTAGATTGAAAAAGTATACAGATCATTTAATCTTTTAAAATTAATTTAGTAACCTTACTGGGGACCTTAAGCAAATTCCAACTTTAGATTTCTAGATTAAATAACAAGTAAAATTACTTCACATGGATATTGTAAAGTGAATTAAGCATAGTAAAATTAACGCAAACATGGGATTATTATTAGTTCAATTCGGTTATTTGGTGACTTTTGCTCAAATTTTTGAAAAATTATGGTCAAATGTTAACCATTTCAATATTTTCCTAGGTTTGTGGAGAAAGATGATTAGATAAAGTGCAATTACCCTATTACCGATAGATTATTATTCAAAGTTCTCAACCCCCTTACTTAGTTCCCTTTCCCCACACTTAATCTAAACATTATCCTCATTTTTTATAAAAGCATGATCAAACAAACAGGGAATATTATCAAGCAAAGTTTAGAATTAGA
Source organism: Combretum micranthum (assembly GCA_024138025.1). Lineage (NCBI taxonomy): Eukaryota > Viridiplantae > Streptophyta > Magnoliopsida > Myrtales > Combretaceae > Combretum > Combretum micranthum. The sequence continues at coordinate 105,915 of JAMXBD010002215.1, read as the reverse complement.
AGTTTCATAAAAATTTTCTATTTAAGATCATGGGTTGAAGTCAAACTAGAAACTTGAGCTTAGTTGCCTTTTGTATTTAATTTATTTAAAAACCGAACAAAGCAAATAATTAGTAGTAACTGCTAACTTGATTTGAGTTATGGTTGAAATTTAGACAAAATTTTATTTAAGTTATATGCATTTTAAGCTGTATTTAGCTTACTTAAACTTGGATCTTGCATCAAATCATATTTATTTTGCCACACAAAATTTTACTTATTTATAAATGATAATAAATAAAAGAATGAATTGAATAATGAATCAAAGAATTCAAACTAAGCTATCAAAAGAATATGCTCTAATCTTTGAAATATTTATATGAATATTAAAGGATAAATGAATGAAAGAATGTAATAATTTTGAAGAATATCTAAGTGAGTATCTCAAGAGTTATTTTCTTGCTTTCTCGTTTTTACTCTTTTGTTTTTCTTTCTTCTTTTGTTTGTTGTCTTCCTCTCCTCCTCCTCCCATTGTTCTTGTAAAGCTTGAGCAAAGTCTTTATCTTTTTTTTTTCTTGTTCATGCAAGCCCATGTGCTTCTTGTATTTCTAAAGATGCTCTTGGTCTTCTCTTTCTCTTTCTAAAAATCCTTCTTTTTCTTTTTCCTCCTTGGTTCTCGGTGGTATGATTGATCTTCCCTCTGTTACTTTTTGACACTCTTCCTCAAGCGATCTATCATATTTTTCTTGTGTAGCTTTACGCAAATAGAATGCTTATAAGTCATCAGTATAGAATCTTTCTCCATTCAATTCTACCTAGCCTCTTTCATTATTTTCTTGAGGTTGTATATCTTCACCATAAATAAGAAGAGAACTATCTTCAAAAAAAGAGGTCTTCAGCTACCTCTTCTAGAAGGTCATACATTGCAGCTCCGAAGAACTTTTCCTCATTGATTTTGTTTTCAAGAGTCTACAAAACCATGGTGTTGATCACTTGAAGGATATCTTCCTCTTCATTGATCTGTTCCTCAAGTTTTTTAATACTAACTGATAGATAGCGTTAAGGATTTCTTCATTTGAATTCCTGTTTGGGGGGGGGTGAGTTGTGATTCCATGAACTTCATTGGACGTTTCTGGTTACCTAATTACCTCAAAGAATTCTATATTAGAGGCTTCTCCTAAGGAGGCATTATTTACAACTGTAGCTACCCCCTCCATGACCATCTTGAATATGCTACCGCATATGGATTCAAGAATTTCTTCCTGATGCTGCTTAGCTTCATCACTTTTGACAACTTCAATTGTTGCCATGTTGAGGTAATGTCCGTCATGCTGCTGTTCTTTTTACTAATAGTATCTTTAGTTCTAGCAGATGATGAAATGCTTTTCACTAGATTATCGAGAAGAATTAGGTTGTAGTCTTCATATAATCATTCATCATTAATAATTAGCTTCCTCCTCCTCTTTTGAACTGACCTCTTGGTTTTTTTGAAGGTTTTAGATAGAGGCTTCACTTTAAAGGCAAGAGGTAAAACGGTTTTAGGGATAGGCTCCAGAATTGGAGAGCCATGTTATGGTGGAGATAGGGCATGTGTTTGGAGAATGGCTTCATTGTCCTCACTTAGATAGCAAGAAGGTAACTCAACCATTCTTTTAGAATTTGGTGGGATTTGTGTTTGTGGATCTTTTAGATGGTAATTGGTATGCATATACAACGGAGATTAGTGGGAGATTTGTGTTTGGGTTAATGGTAGAGATTGTATGTGTGTAGAATGCGGTAGCAAAAGGTATGTATGAGAAAGGTGAAGGTGGTATGGCTTCATTGCCATCATGATGGTCTGACTCAGCTAAGGCATGTTTAGAGAATGATGATTTGGTTATCTGGGTGAGGGAGGTCCATGAGTGAGCATCTGTATAATATTCTTCATATTTTCATTCAGGCCACTCATATCTTCATCATACTTTTTCTTAAAGGTAACTAGCTTCTATTCAAGTTTATTGAAGCTAGTCGCAAAGGGATGGGTTAGAGCTTCTAGTTTAAGCTCATAAAGGTATTCTGGCTCTTGCACAGTGGCGGTAGCAGATGTGTCTTCGGTAGTAGTAGTAAGAGCAAGCAGTGCAGCAGGTGCTTAGCTTATTGTTTGTGCAGCAGTAGCCTAATTCTCCATTTCTAGTAGATCCGTGCTTGAGAAGGCCTTCTTGTTTAGGGCCTTGAACTTGCAAACCATTTAAGTGGGCCCTTATTCTAGCCATAACTATAGATTTTTCAAAATTCTGGTGATAATCCCACCCATAAATATTCCTTTACCCTGCATGCTGCCTTAGTGTCGAATTCTACAAGCTACCATTAGCCCAACATTCATCTTCTTCCTTCTCATCATACTGTAGAAGGGATGTAATTCAGCTTTAGCTATGGAGGCCGCCTCCTCTATCTTAGAGAAAATACTCCTGGTAAGCATGTAGTCCAATATCCTTTCACTTTTCTTCTTAAAATTTGAGCCAGTTATCTTAGAGGGGAGGGATCTGTCCTCAATTTCCTCAGCTACAAACTTCTTCAAATCTTCCTCTGATATTTTTATATGCAGATTTCTAAACTTCTCTCCATACAAATCTTATTCTTCATCATATAAATTCATAGCAGTTATAAACTACCTCATTGCCACACTTTTGTATTATCTAAATGCATAGAAATTAACTACCTCATTCATATTTGGCACTTGCGTTATAGTCCTAAAACTTACCATGAATGCTAGAGTTACTTCACCAAAAACTTCCTCTTTAGTCTCAAAAATTCTCTTATAGGCTTGGACTTTGAAATATCCCCTAAATTCTCCCTATAAACCATAACTCCTTATCATAACCTAGTCTATCACAATATTACCAACAATTTATTTCTTAACAAAAAATATCTTAAATTTTTCATTATCTTCAATAGTTAGTCCTATAGGGGTTTGAGAACTTGTACTTACTTGCACAGTGGGCATAGATTCAACTCTAGCCCTTTTAGATTACCTTTGGTGTTGTGTTTAGGATCTTTTTAGTGCCATTATTGCAAAAATAAAAACAAATAGAGTAAGTGTTGTGTTCATATTCATTAAGAAAGAATTTTTCCCTAATTTATTGATTAAAACCTAAGACAGAACTTGTTATACTTACTCAAGGAAAAGATACAGGTTATACTTATTAAAAGCTTTTCCGAAAAGAATATCAACTAAACTTTAACGAATTTTGGTTTTCTAAGCTTATACTTTTATTAAGAAAAGAATTATCTCTTTAAAACATTCTAAAACAAACTAAGTTCATTTCAAACTGCCACAAGAGTTCAAAACTCATGATAAAGTTGTTATAGATTATTAAAGAAACCCTTTCATCTTGATAGAGAAACATGTAAAGTACATATGTCTTAACCTGTTTTCATCATCAAGTAAGTTATTTTTTTATTGAAAACAACAAGCAATCGAAATTTGTAACAACTGAAACCTTAAAAGCACGAAGATTAACCTAGCATTTATACCAGCAAAAGTAAAGAAAAAGTAAGGGAATGAGCTTACCTCAATGGTTTGCTGCTAGAATGGTTGTGAAAGGAATGATTTTTGATGAATTTGTGCAATGAAAAGAGTTGAGGTTTTAAGAGAGATTAACAGGTTCATTAAAATTTAAATGAAGCAATGAATGAGAGGGAAACAATAGTATTAGTGCTTTTTATATTAATTGAGTCGGGGGTACAACTGCAGGCGTAATTTAAAATGCAGTTATTAATTTATTAAGAAAAGACAAAAAGGATTAAAAAATCACATTTTATTTTAATCGCTACTTAAACTTTAAAAGAATAGAGAATTAAGGCCTTGATTTTTGGCCTTTATTAAACCTACAAAAGGCAAATATAAAGAATTAAGAGAACCGCAGGTGCAATCGCAGGCTCAATTCAAGCCGCGATTGAAATTATGGCTAAAATTATTCTTCCCTTCTCTAACTACGAATAGGCTCATGGCCAAAATTATCAGGTGAGTCGCTACAAAAACAATTCAAAACAAACTTTAACGTGCGAAATGCTGTGTGAAGGCAATTGTTTCTTTGTCATTCATCTCTTGGATAAAGAATTTCATGAAAAAACATCATAACTTTATTCATCAAACTTCAAAATCATCATCCATATTCACACAGTAAACAAAACATCAAATCAAGTTATCAACAAAACATGTTAAAAGTCTTTACAAACCCTCATAAACATCAAGGACATTAATTGTCCTTCTCAAAACATCCAGCATCATCAAAATTCATGTATAAAAGCTCTCTTTAAAAGAAAATAACATCTTCCTAAAAAAAAAAAAACAGCAAATATATAACATTTTTATGATGAAAGAATGAATTAGACTACAACAGGCCTATTTTACAACAAAATAGAGCAATAGCCATGTTCTAACAACAAGGCTAACATATAACAATAGCATTTATATACAACAACAACTATGCACGCTAAAAGAATCAAGAATTAAACAATTAAACAATAGGTAAAAGCTAAACAGAACAAAAATATACAAAAGAAATAAAAAGAATTATTCAACCATATTTACGAACATAAAAAAGGCAATGTATAAATATCTATATATATATATATAAAAACAAAACAAAAACAAAGGGTTATTAGTATTTACAAAAACAAAAACAAGATATTCACAAAAAGGAAAAGAAAAACTATATACAAGGTTATATTTACGAATAAAAATATAAATAAAAACAAGAACCAAAACAAAACTATTCAAGTAAAGAAAGAAAAAAATTATGTACAAAAATAAAAACATATGCATAAAAAAGTATTTATAAAAACAAAAATAAGAACTATACAAATTATATATAGGGTTAATGACTATTCTAATAGAATCAAAACTTTCAAGTAGTAACATGTTGAGCTTCATTTAAAATGAATTCAATGCCAATCCTCGACAATGACACCAAAATTGACTTGGCTTGGTGTTGTGTTAAAACCATTTAAAAATAGGCAAACACGAAGCTGAAGTACTTCAAAAAATTATAAAAATTACTTGCAATAACCAACATAGGCAAGTGTACATACCGAAGTAGCATAGAAAGTATTAGATCGTATTTCTTGGGGATCATGGGCATCTACCTTAGTCCCTTTTTCATCCATTATCTAGCTAAATAGAAATTTAGCAAAACATAGCAAAAATAAAAGCAGGTTAATAGTAAAAGATATATACATGTTTTTAGGATAAAATTTAGAATATAAGTTTGTAAATGTAAAAAGGAACTTAGAATTTGCTTCACCATTTTATTATCATGTAATTTCTGAACAAACTCATAGAGTTATTTGCTGGGTATTTTCACACCTTAGAGGGTACCCTAAATGTGGCAACTAAATGTGACAATCCATCACATATAGTATTAAAGTCATGTAAAATCTTCGACACCATATGTAAGGTGTCCATCTCAACAATATGAGACACATGCGGGAGGTGCAGTTCAAGAAAGTAAACATAGCATGCAAGAATCCAAATAAAAAAATTATCTTCGAAATCATAAGAATATAGTCTTTACATCATCTTAGGGGAATTCCACTAGTAAATCTCCAAGGATCAAAAGTATAGTCTTAGCTTTACATATAATAATAACTACAGCCAAAAAGATTTTAAAGAAAATCTATTCTAAGATCTTCAAAAGGATTTCCCTCAAAAGCTTCCCAAAAGCGTAATCTTACTTGGACAAATGGAGATCTCGGCTAGAGGAGATATTGGTCTTGCGATAACAAAAATCTATAGTGGTGTAAGCTCAACTAGCTTAGTGAGAATATTCCCGAATCATTGTACTCATAACTAAAAAATAAAATAAGACAAAATATACTTAGATAAGCATATGAAATGCATCAAGCACGTGAGCAAGCAATATATATGACCAACCGAAAATCATATGTTTGAATAGAATTACGCCTTCTATTCAAGGTTAGGTGTTTCGGACCCTTTATGATCCTTCTTTAAATTTCCATTATGCAGTTCTTTCAGGATCATACATGCTCCATCCTTAAATAGTTCTTTCATGCTCCTAAGTCCATCCTTAAATAGTTATTTGGGGCTCTTATTTGCCCATCCCTGCAGACTTGCGGGCTTATGCGAACCCCACTACTATATTCTTGTCTTACCGAGGGTATAGTAGCTTAGATATTTTTACTCACTTTGTGACATGCATGTAGCAATTTAATTTATTTCTTAACATGTGAACTTATGTGTCTTAAGGGTGATCATAGAATTTGCACACTCCTTCATGATAATGGAACACGAATTTAATTAACAACAATGCAACTTTTGATATGCTTAATATACTTTCAATCAACATTATCATGCATATTCCATTTTTATCTTTCCCTACTTCCAGTGCCTCTAAACTACAGTCATAAAAATAAGTATGAAAAAGTAGGAGATAAACTCACTCAGCCATCTTTGCCTAAAGTCCTTTACTCGTAATAGTCCTTCGAATATGGATCCTCCAAAGTTTCGTTACCTAAACGAAAGAAATACCCGGAATGAGTATTTCATGGAAGTTTTACTTAAACTTTCTAGTTCTATTCTAGAATCTACATCAAAATTCGGATGAAGGGAAATTCTAATTCAAATGACCATAGCTTGCTCATTTTAACTCGGAATTTCGCATACTAGTCATCATTTTATACCTAGTCGTGATCTATCTATTTCTAAGGTTATTTTTAACATTTAAAGCTTTTTGTGTTCAAAAATGAGTCGTTATAGATTTAGCACGAAAATTCCAGCCCTTAAATTGTAATTTTCCCAAGCTTTACACCATCCAAAAATTCCATAGCAAGCACATAGATATTTATATAGTTGAAAAATCCTTTAATATAGATATATACTGGTATTATATCCATGATTCTAATGTGTTGTCCAACAATGATTTTTCATAAAACAATTCATTCTAAGAGTTTGAAAAATAAAGTTTACAAAATCTCTTTTTATTTTGTTGGAAAGAAAATTAAAATCTTGAGTTTATTACAAAGGAGTATCTACTCATTATATCTATTATTTCTATATTTTCTTAATTTCTTAAAAATAAATTTACTTCTTCAAATTCTTTAACTGGTAAATTACTCTTAAACTTGATTTAGAAAAATTGTTTGGTTCTTAGTGTTCTTCAAAGCATTGGTATAAACCCTATAAATAAGTTCTTGAAAAAAATTTGCATAACAAAGAATTCTTAGTATTAAAATTTATAAAAATTTTCTTTAACAATTTAGAACTAGTGTAGTTGAGCCATTATCTTATGTTTTAGTAAAAATTTCTCCTAAGTGTTTAAAATCATGTTTATTGAGAGTTTAGTCCTATTTTAAATGAAAGAAATAATTCTTTTATTTCTTTGAAAACTCTATCAAGACAACAACATTATAATCATGCATGAATATGGATTTAATAATTATGTTATAAGGAATATCACTTATGTAGAAAATAAATGAATAGAAAATCAAATAGGCAATTATAATAACAAAATTATGAAAGTCTAAGCTTGTTATCAAGACTTCTCGGAACTTAGAAATGGGCAAGTCCCCTTTGTTTGACTTGATTAAAGACAAGTCTCAAGCTAGAGATTGACTAGTCTTATTTATTTGCATATAATAAAGCATTAAATACGGAGTTAGATTAATGAGCATTTAGGCTCTAAAAAGTATAGATACATACATATACATAATAACATATAAAAAGTTAAGTTAAAAACATGAACATAATAAGAACACATTATGAAGATAAACAAGACATGAACAACATGTTGTTTTTCATGATTCCATTCTCTAGCATTAGCATCATGGGGTTTACATAGAATCAAAAAACACACATTGTTCATGTTATGAACAAAAGAGAGGTTTAGTTATTTTTACCTAAAGTTGATGAAAGGTTGAAGTTGAAAGAAACAAAAGGATGATGTGTTTAGGATTTTTCCTAAAGAGAAATGGATGGTTTATAGAGGTAGAGGGGAAATTGTACGGAGGAAAATTATGGAGAAATTTTGGTAGAGTTTATGTAAAAAGAGATGTGTGAAAAGAGTGAAGGAAAGGTGGAATTTATAAACAAATATGGAGAGAAAAATTAGATGTAATAAAATAAATTAAAAAAGAAAAAAATTGGGGGAGAGAGAGATGATTTGCACCGGCTATGGAAAGAAAAGAGAGGGAGTGTGGTAAAAAATAAATTTTAGTAAAGAAAAGTAAATAAAGTGTAAGAGAAGTTGTGTAAAAAGTTTATTGGAAATGAAAAATGTAAGATATAGGTATGTAAGATGTAAGAAATAGGTTGTAAGGAAAAGTAGAGATAGAAGAATGTAATGAATAGTAGTGAATAGAAAATGAATAGTAGACTAAACAAATAAAATATTAGTAGTAAGAAAAATACACGTGAAAGGGCTATATATGATATTTTTTAAAGATAAAAAAAATTTATAACTGTTATTTTACGATTCCTCATCTCATTGCAAGTCTAAACATGTTATCAGAATATTTTCACCGTTTTACTTGTCCGGACCCTGTTTCCAGAAACTGACCCGTTTGGGTTTGAAACGAACAATTTTTTAACAAATATGATCTTTTTAGGTTATGTGACATTACTTTACACGATAGTCTACTGTTATCTCATCTTTATTATTTTACGGTTTTGTGCACAGCATTGCCGGATCTAGATTTACTAGAGCTTGTTATTGATCTAGTTGACTTTAGGGTTTCGATTTGACTTCCAGTTCTAGGGTTTCTATTATAAAGTTAACGTAAAATATAGGGGTTCATAGGTATATTTGCACTGTCAGACTCATGAAGATAAGCTAAAGTCTCTCTCAAGGTCAGAAACTCTAGATCTAGATCATATCACCGAAATCTCTTTGCAAGTTATCAGCAATCTAGATCCATACAAAGATTAAGAATCCTTTGTTTAAATACTCATTTCCAAAATTTAAAAATAAGTGATAGAAAGTTTTATCATCCTTCTCTCAAGGCGATTATGAGCAACTTTATTAGTAGTCTAGATCTATTCGAAAGAATGATCTCTTGATTTATTCAATTGAAATCAGACATGGATCCAAAAGGTGTGATAAGTGTCTAAGGACCCTTAATCTTCACATTGTTTCCATATTATAGTATATTAATTTTATGTGAATTATTAAAAAGAGGATACTTCTTTGGAGTAAAATATTAATTTCAAGGATAAAGATGATATAGAGCTTAATGAAGGCTTTTGGATGGGCTAAGGGAGATCTTTCATGAAGAGCTAAGTAAAGGAGATGTTTTACAACATACAAGACATTTCTGCACAAGATGTACAAAATGCTAGTGTAGAGGATGAAAAGCAACTAGAAAGTATTTCTAAACTACATAAGGAAGTTGTACTAGCCATGCAGTATGCTTACATAGAGGCTGGAAAGTGAACAGAATTGATTTTGAGAGTACACAACCTACCGACACAAGCCATACTCGTGGTCATGCAGGCCTCTGTTTGTGTTTTTATGAGTTTTCATCCTATACAGCCTATTACATGGCCGTATAGGATGTTTGTGTAGAAGTTGAATGACTTCTTTCCTATAAGTAGCATCTTTAGCTCATCATTTAGATATTCTTCATCCTTTGTTATGAACCCTAGAGAGAAAAATAGGTGCCTTCAAGTGGAGAAACACTAGAGCTCATTGGAGATCACAAAACAACATTTTTAAGGGTTGTAATTATGATTTCTATCTATTTCTCCTTGTCTTGTCATTGTAATCATATCTATATGGAAAAATAGATCTTTGTATCTTGGGTCTTGAGGAACCCTAACTCTAATATAGAGATTGGATTATTTCGTTAATGGAAGTTTATATTTCTTGAGCCTATTCATATATTCCTTATTGTTCTTGTGATAAATTTGTGGCTAGAATTGATTGCATGTTTGATTTCTTTTAGTTGGAGAGAGGTTTCATCTAATAGAATATACCTATATGAATAAAGACGTTTGAATATGGATCTAGACATAGATTACATGAATTTTCTATATAAAGATTTGTTCTTTATAAGGAACCATGAACACTAATGCAATTTTATATGTATCTAGTGATGAAAGACATTTCCATTAGACATATAAGGTTAGAATTCAATCATCTCGAGAAAGAGATTGGTGAAACTCGAGATTTTTGCATTTCAAGAACTTAAACAATCCATTAATGAATGTTTTTTAAGGAATTGAAAATAGGGTTAGTGGTGAATCAAGATTAGGTTGTGTTTTGTGATTGATACATATAATCGAAATAGTAGACTTAGGGTGAGTACTATTAGTTATAGGTCCTAATGGAACAATCCTTGTGCTTACACTGGTACTACAATTGATAGCTATACTTACCTAGGATTAGTCGCATAATAAGAATAGGGTTTTGATTTTGATTTGAGTGTTTGCCATTGAAAAGTCTACATCAAGTTTCTGGATGGCGCCGTTGCTAGGGACCGGTCAATATTAGGAACCTATGAAATCTACTAATTTAGCTAACTTCTTTTTCTTTTATGATCATTCTTTCTTTCTCTTTCTTGATATTCTTGGTAAGAATCTAACTCCACTTTCATTTCTTGTAAGTGCATGATAAGAAGCTCATCTGCAGGACTTTTTGATTTTGATCTAAAGATTGATAGGACCTTCCATAAGAAACTCAGAGTCAAAGCCAGAGAGAGACATTGCCAGAACGTTGAATTTTGACATAACCATGGGTGATAGCAACGAAGAAGTTCCAAAGACCAAGTTATACTATGTCAGACCTACTCTAGATAGAACTAGCCCAACTCTGGTAAAGCCACCCATTACAGCAAATAATTTTTTGATCAAGAGTGTTGTTATTAAATTGATACAGTAGTATTGCCAGATGAAGATCCACACGCTCACATGCAGACATTCTTAAGGATATGCGAAACATTTAAAAACAATGGAGTAATCGATGATGCAATAAGAATGCATTTATTCCCTTTCTCATTGAGGGGATGAGCAAAGGCATGGTTATCATCACTAGGGCCAAGTGCCATCACGACTTGAAAGGATATGTTGAATAGTTCCTAGACAATTATTTTCCACCTTCCAAGACTACTAAATTGAGGGATGACATCTCGTGTCCACATCATCAAATGCCTAACTGGATGCAGGTACAAACATTTTTTAATGGTCTCAATACTACTACCCACCAATTAGTGGATGCCTTAGCTGGAAGTACATTGAATACGAAGACACTTGAAGATTCCCTAAAACTGTTTGAGGTAATGGCTAAGAACAACTATCAATGGGGTAACAATTAGGGAAAACAGAAAGTGGCTAGAATGTATAAAGTAGATATGATGACTACTTTATTAGAGAAGATGGATGCCTTGAGTAAGCAAGTGATGGATTCGATGAGCCAACCACCACCTCAATTCCAATATAGGAATTATTATACTGAGAACTTTTGTCTTGAGGCTCCCAAGCAAGTTCATTATGTAGGCAATCAAAGCAGATATCAGAACAACCTACATAGTAATACATACAATCCAAGCCAGGGAAATCATCCCAATTTCTCCTATGCCAACAACTCAATTATGCATAGAGCAAATTACCCAACACTTGGATTCCATAAGCCACAACTGCTACCCCCTCAGCAGTTTCAACAGCTTCCACCGCCTCAATAACTTCACAACTCCCGCTTCCTCCACGCGAGAAGAAACTAGTTTGTAAGAGTTAATGGCACAATTCATTCATACTTCTAAATCTTGCCATAGGAGCCAAGAAGCCTTCATTCATAAATTAGAAAACCATATTGGGTAACTTGCATGTCAACTTACCACTGGTTCACTACCTAGTAATATTGAGCTAAATCCCAAAGAGCAAGTAAATGCGATAACCTTCACAATTGGACAAGATCTGCAATCTATCCAATAAGGATAGGTTATTCTTGCGAAAGAAAAATGTTTGAGGAAGAAGAGGTGCAGACAAGGAATGAGCAAACCTCCTAAAGTGCAAGCATATAAGCCATAGATACAATATCCAACTTGTGTGAAGAAGGATCACAACACTGAAAGTCTGGTAGTTCCTGGAACCCTTCAAGATTACATGTCAACTTACCACTTGTTGAAACCTTGTCATAGATGCTCGAACATGCAAAATTTGGAGGAGACGTTCTGTAAAAAAGAAGATTAGAAGAATTATCTACAATGATGGTTAGAGCCAAATGTTAAGCGATCCCTCAAAATGCACTACCAATAAAGCTCAATGATCTCGGAAGTTTCACATTCTCGTGCTTGATTGAGGAGTTGCATGAAGAGATGGCTTTGGCAGATCTGAGGGCATCAATTTGATGCCATATTTGTTCTTCAAATGATTGGGTTTGGATGAACCTCATCCCACCCAAATGAATTTACAATTGGCATATCGTATAGTGAAGCTCCCTAGAGGGATTATCGAGAATGTGCTCATGAAGGTAGGAGATTTTATATTCCTAGTAGATTTTGTAATTCTTGACATTGATGAAGATGAGGAGGTTCCATTAATTCTAGGAAGGCCGGTCTTACACATTGCTAGAGCTGTAATTGATGTGGGCCATGGTAAGTTAACCCTTAAAGTTTAGGAACATGAGTTGATAGTGAAGATGCCCACGGTACTCAAATAGTCTATGGATTCTAATGATTCTTGTTTTTCTATTGATATTATTGATGTCTCTGTTTCAGAATGTGTGTAGAATACACTTTGCAAGAATACCTTGGAGTTGAATTGGACTATGAGAGAGAAAGAGAAGTGTGAGAACCCTGAGATGCAAGATGTTGCAACTCAACCAAGAGATATTGATCATACTTTAATTAAAAATGGGTTCAAGGAGATATCTGTAAGTTGTGAGGTGTGATTAAAACCATTTATTGAAGAACAACCAACTTGAGTTGAATTTGAAGGACATCAAGCTAACGACGTTAAACAAAGCGCTTCATAGGCAATCCATGTTTGGCAGAGCTTTTTTATAGTTTCTCTTAAAATCTTTTAGCTATCTTTATTTTATTTTTATTTTTCTTCTTTTCTGTGCAACATAAACTTCTACTAGATCTCAATTGTAAGCTTTACTAATATGCTCTCCACAACCACGACTTCCTGATGCTTTGCTGTGTTTTCAATCTCAAACCATTGAAATATCAGGTTCTTTTCTTTTTATTTTCTTTCTTTTTGTTTGTTTTTAGGCTTTATCTACTTTATTAAACATTGAGGGCAATGTCTCATTCTAAGTGTAAGGAAGGGATAATGTAGAAAAATTAAGTTAGGTGATCTTATTTTAAGTCTTAATGAATTATGTACTTTTATTCAAAAGTCCACTACTTATGTGATATGATTTGTGAATAATTTTTAAAATCCTGAAATTATACTCATTAATTCTTTATTAAGTTTAGCATTTAAGAATTAAAAGCAACTTTGTATTTTACTAACTTACTTTGAATTTGGCATGCCCAAACAAAATTGTATGACGGAATCTAGGTGAGGCAAACTTACTTGCTATTTGATGATGGAATTTAGAGTTTAGAAGTAGGTCAATGTCCTTAGTAAAAGTTAATTAGTCATGTTTCTACGCCTGTTGAGTTGTATATTTTCTTTTCAAAAATTTTGAGAGCTCATTTAATCTCTAGTGAAAGGGTATATGAAGTTTATCATTTGGTAATTTTTCTTATGATAACCTCTTTGAAAATCATTTTCATTAGTTGATATGCTTAACTAATAGTATAAAAAAAAAAAAAAAGCTTAGTTGTTAGTAGGTGGACTTTGGTCCTTAGAAGAGTATAATCTGACCTCGCTATTGACAAAAGTTTAAAAAAAGAGGGGTGGGGGGAAGGGATGGGGAGAGAGAGCTTAAAAGAAACAGGCAAAAACCCATCCAAAGGAAAAGGAAAAAGAAAAGATGGAGGCAAAAACCTCCCCTTCTTAAAAAAAGAAAAAGTTGAAAATTTTGAAGAGGTTTAAAGAGGACGATCCAGGGGAAAAATGGATGCAAAATTTTTTCACTTTTGATTAGTGTGCTTAGAGAAATGATTGAAAGGGCTATATACTCTTAAATAGGTAGTTGAAGTATAATTGGGTCTCTTTTACTCTGTTTGATTTTGCGTTTACTTGTAACTTTAGAAGCTATTATTTAATGGTAAGGGTAAAGTTTGACTTAGCTGGATTAGTTTTAGAATTTCGATTTTGGATTGCTCAGTACATGTATAGTAGGTTTGAGCAAAAGACACAAAAGTTTGAAGTTGTTATGATCTAAAACAAAAATTTGAATACTATTATGTGAATTGAATTACCATTGAACTTTTGATTGTGATTAAAGATGGATTTCTTTGTTCTTAATTATTTTCTTAAGGACAACCAAATGGTTAAGTGTGGGAAGTTGATAAGTGTATAACAACACCTATTATTCACATTGTTTCGATATTATAATATATTAATTTTATGTGAATTATTAAAGAAAAGGACCCTTATCTGGAGTAAAATATCAATTTAAAGGATAAAGAAGATATTGAGCTTCATGAAGGCATTTGGGTAAGCTAAGGGAGATCTTTCATGAAGAACTAAGTAAAGGAGATGTTTTACAACTTACATGACATTTCTGCACAAGCTGTGTAGAATGCTAGTATAGAAGACGAAAAGCGACCGGTAAGCATTTTTGAAGTACATAAGGAGTCACACAAGCCATGCTGCATGCTTACACAGAGGTTGGAAAGTGAATAGACTTGATTTTGAGAGTACATGACCTATCTACATAGGCTATGCTCATTGTGCAAGCCTCTTTTTGCGTGTTTTTGTGAGTTTTCATCCTACACAGCTGTGTAGGATGGTCATGTAGGAGTTAAATGACTCGTTTCCTATAAATAGCACCCTTAGCTTATCATTTAGATATTCTTGATTCTTTTAGGAACCCTAGAGGGAGAAATAGGTGCCTTTGATTAGAGATACACTAGAGCTTATTAGAGATCACAAGACTACATCTTTAAGGGTTGTAAGTATGATTTCTATCTATTTCTCCTTATTTTGTTATTGTAATCATATCTATATGGAAAAATAGATCTTTATACCCTAGGTCTTAAGGAACCCTAACCCTAATGTAGAGATTGGATTATTTCATTAATGGAAGTTTATGTTTCTTGAGTCTATTAATATTCTTTATTGTTCTTGTGATTGATGTGTGGCCAGAATTAATTGAATGTTTGATTTTTTTAGATAGAAAGAGATTTCACTAATAGAATAGATTTATATGAATAAATAGGTTTGAATATAATCTAGACATACACTGCATGAATTTTCTACATAAAGATTTGTTCTTTCTAAGGAATCATGAACTCTAATCCAATTTTATATGCATCTAGTGATGAAAAATTTCATTAGACATATAGGGTTAAAATTCAATCATCTCGAGAGAGAGATTGATGAAACTAGGGGATTCCTACAGTTCAAAAACCTAAACAATCCATTAATGAATGTTTTATAACGAATTGAAAATAAGGTTAGTGATGAATGAAGATTAAGGGTATGTTTTGTGATTGATACATATATTCAAAAGCCTGATATCATTTGTTCTAGGGTTAGTTGATTAAGTATTTATTAATTCTTATTTCTATCACTCAAATTAGATTAGCTAAATAGTAGAATTAGGATAAGTACTAGCAGTTATAGGTCCTGGTGGAACGACTCCTATGCTTACACAAGTATTACAATTGATAGATACACTTGCCTAAGATTAGTTGCACGGTAAGAATAAGGTTTTATTTTTAATTTGAGTGTTTTTGATTGAAAAGTCCAGACTAAGGTGCACCACGCCTTTAGACTCACGAAGTTAAATTTGAGCTACTAAATACAAATAATTAGTCAATATTCAATTAAAACACATTTTTAAAATCACATGAATCAAGCTTTGGATTCACAAACCTTAAGTTAAGATGATTATTTCTCCATAGATGTAAATTTTAAGCACATATTCAAGAGGAATAATAAGAAAATAAATATGAATATTATAAATGAAGTACAAATGATTCTTACAAAAACAAACTTTGGGTTTAAAATGAAATTACTCAGAAAGCTTGGAATTCATAACAAGAAGAAACAATTGTTTCTCTAAAAATTCTCTTAATAAAAAGTAAGTAATTTGTTACATATGGCACACTACTTATCAAACGTCTATGTACGTTTATTTATAAGTCACAGACATAGAAATCATGGAGATTTTATTTGTTGACGTGATAGATTCTTTATAACGGAATCCGTTCGTATCTCCACGTACATGTGAGAGCCAACAAACTCATGATAGGGTCACTTTTTGTAGGTATGATTTTGGGCTCGAAGGTTAGCCATGATCTAAGCTATGATTTCTTCATAAAAATTATGATTTTAAGCTCAAATTCAACTATGGGTATAATCGCGAGCTCGACTTTAGGGCGTGATTAATCTTGTACTTTGTATCAAAGGCGCTAAAGTCTTCTAGTGAATCATGGGTGAAATCAAAGGCACGATTTTGGGCATGGTTGGGAATTTTGCTTTGTCTTTTGCCCTTGGTTGGGGTCTTTAACAACCACGATAAGGCCTGTCTTTGCTCATTCATGTTGCTTTGCTCCAAATCTAATCTTAAACACTCATTTCTTCTTTTCTTGATCCTAGGAGCTGAAAAACAATAATTAAACAATAAAAGCACAAAATTCATAGAATTTATCAAAAAATGGATCAAATCAAGCCTAAATTCCTATTAATGGAATAGATATGACAAACTTATCAGTTGTGCAGAATTGTTTTAGTCTTAACTATAAATAGCCATCTTTGTTCATCATTTATGATATACATCTTTATTCTAATGAACCCTAGGAGAAAAATAGACATTTAGAGTGGAGAAACGTAAGATCACATTCAAGATCACAAGACATTAATTCAAGAGGGTTTTCATCATAGTTTCTTCCTATTTTTCTATATATCATCATTGTAAATCTTATTATTGGAAAAATAGATCTCTATATCCTAGGTCTTGATAAACCCTAACCCTAATGTAAAGATTTGATTATTTCATTAATGGAAGTTTATCTTCTTGAATTTATTCATGTGTTTTTAATGTTCTTTGATTTAATATGTGTGTACTATTATATTAATGTATCATTCTTATTAATTAGATCGATAATTCAATGAGGACAAAACTTACATGAATAGAGGAGTTTGTATGTGAGTTTAGACATAGATAGCATGAACTTTTTGCATAAAGATTGAATCTTTTAAGGGAATCATGAGCTTAATACAATCTTGTATTTCTCTAATAATGAAAGACATTTCTATGGTTAGAATACAATTATCTTTAAAAAAGTTAATGAATTTAGGGATTCTTACAATTCAAGAATCTAAATATACAGTAATGAATATTTTATAAAGATTAGAAAATAGGATTAGTGGTGAATCATGGGGGTATATTTCGTGATTGATACATTTGGAGGGTGACACTCATTTTGCTAAATTAGTTAATTAATTAATTAATCACTTAGATATATTAATATTAATTGGATTATATTAGCTAGATAGTAGAAATTGAGTAATTACTAGTAGTTACAGGACATGGTGGAACGACCCTTATGCTTATATGGTACTATAATTGATAGATACACTGGCCTAGAGATTTGTTGCAAAGTAAGAATAGAGTTTTAAATTTAATTTAATTTGTTGCGATTGGTCAAACATCAAATACATTTAAAAAATGTCTGATCTTTCTTCAAAACTAAAAGCACTAAAGTTAGATCTATCTAAAGAATTGCTTGTGCATTTTGTTTTGATCTCCACTAAAATGATTCAATCAATCTAAAATTGGTTATAATTGTTAGAAGGAGAAATGGATTCTTAATGAGTTCATTTGACATTGTGTGCAAGAAAAGGAGAAATTAAAGTAAGAGAAAATTGGAAGTGTTCACTTGACATCTACTTCTAAGGGCACTAATATGAAAAGAACGAAGGATAAGGTGGTGGCATATACTATACCATAAAAGAAGCAAAAAAAAAAAAAGAACAAAAACAACCAACTAAGGAATTTGCTTACTACTTCTATGGAAAGACTTCTCATAAGGAAAAGGGATGTACAAAATACCATGCTTGACATGTAAAATGATGCAAACACCACCCATAAAAGTTAAGATTCAATTATATAGGTCAGGGTTATAATTAGGAACTTAATCTGAAAATATGGGTAAAATAAATTTGTTGGATCATCTAAATAAGCTAGAGTTAATACAATCAAAGAAATTTAGTTGGTTAGAATTCGTGAATTAACCCAAATGGAGTTGGAGGTGTCACACTCCATAGAGTATCCTAGTAGTAATTATGTAACATGTAACAAACTAAAGTCATAGACACTTATATTAATCTCTCTGTGACTTGCAGAAAGGTACATGAACATAACAAAGCTTGAATATTCTGTGGCATGGATAGTTATGACAAGATCGAAGGTTGATTAGAATAAAAAAAAAATATTGCATACATATAAGTCACATATAAGAATAATAATACATAAAGTCCTTGATCGTTACATCATAATATTACAACTTTACAACTATTGCTAATAGTCTCCAAAAACATCATTGATAAGGTCATAATTCATACACTTTTCCCTTGATTATTCATGTATATATGTCATAGATTTTGTAGAAATCACATAGGAATAGGTACTTATTTGTGCTAAATTGTCAATTCAGATAATAGAAGCTTAATTCAATCAAACATATGCAAAATGGAGAAAATTCACTTGTTTTGGATGCAAAAATCAATGTACACCGGCGGGAAAGGAAGCAACACCGCCGAAGCAGGGGCGGTGCACCTACGGTGCAGAATGCAAAACATAAAGGCCTCCTCAAACACAATCAGCATACATGAAAATAAAAGCCAGCCTCTGCAATTGAGAAGTATGCCGGCTAGATCCAGATCTACGCTGCTGGCATACCAACGGCCTTGATCGTGAACAAAATACAAAATCTAAACGTTGAGGGAACATTATCCTTCGCACTACCTGTGTAACATCTTAAGCCACTCAACGCCGCCAGCATAGAAGTCCAAAAGTGTCGGTGTCTTTAAAGGATTTATTTTACAAAAATAAAGCAAAATAGGTCAAATTGAATAGTAACCCCCTATTTATTAAAGAAACGTCTATTGGGCATTAAAGGGGTGTTACTTTAGAAAATCAAGAGACTCATATCTCCCGTAACTTCCCACTTTCCCATAATGAGCATTCAATTCCACACTTATGAAGATCATTATAAAATGAAGATAGAGGGAAGGATCAAAAGAGGGATCCAGAAGAACAGAGAAAAAATCTAGAAAAAAAAGAGAGAGAGGAATCCAAGGAAGAAGAAAATCCTTTAGGGTAATTTAGGTAGGTAGAGAGTAGTGTAGATTTTATATTGATATCATTGGAAGACTTTAATTTCAAAGACCCATTGATGAAGCTGATCTCTAGAAACCCGGATCATGTTTGTAGGCAACAAATCAGGTGATATCTGATTACCTGATTTTTGTCTGTTGTTTAACTGATTTTCTATATGAATCCTGCAATTGTTTCTTTGGTTTACAATTGATTATTGTCTTTGATGTCTAATTTCTATGTCTTTTGTGGGAAATTTAATGAAAGCCTAGTTTATTTGATGTGATAATTGTAATTGTATTATATGATTATGAGATTTGTGGAGAATTTATATTGTTATTCTTGTTTATAAATCTTAATTGGTTTATATAAGCTCTGAGAAATTAAGGTTTTGATTGGAATTCTTATATTAGGTTAATTTATCAATTGCGGAAGCGGTGAATTTTGACCTAATTTAGAGATTACCTAATTGTGATTCATGCAATGTTTTATAACATTAGTCAATCATAGAATCAAAAGATTCATGATTGTGATTTCGATTCCATTATCAATTTGCGTAGCGAGAGCTGGTGGATTGATTTATGTTTTCTTTAAAGGTTTTTAAAATCTTTTTGATAATCTCATATAAATTTCCACAAAGCTAATAATCATTATAGCATGAGAGCGATTTGATTGATAGATTTTGGGTGGATTTTGTATTTCCTTCTGACCATTGATATATCATTTGAAAACACTCTCTCTACCATAATTAGTTTAGGATTAATTTAGTCTAACTTAAATTATAAGCTAAATTATTGGCCTGAATATCAGTAGAATCTAATACCGGTAGTGGTAATTAAGTAATCCTCGTGGGAACGATACTTAACTTCTATCTATATTACTTAATCAGACCCAGTATACTTGTGGAATAATTCACACTTTATTTATATACACATTTTAAGCAGTTCAAGTTGTTGGTGCCGTTGCCGGGGATTATCTTAATATCATTCCACTTTTAGTTCTACTGGTAATTTAAGCGTATCTAGGAATTCAATTAGTTTTTGTTCTCTATGCAGGTCTTGAATGCACAGGAGTGAGAGTGTTGACACTCTTCCATTCGATCCTAAGATTGAACGCACCTTACACCAGCTAATGCGAAAGAACAAAAACAAAAAAGAAGAAGTGCAAGACATTGAAATGGTAGACGGAAACAACAAGAATAACCAAATATAGGCTGCTGCCAACAGAGCATTTCGAGATTACACAGTTCCCACTGTCATGGGATCTGCGATTAGAAGGCCAGCTGTCCAGGCCAACAATTTTGAGATCAAGCCATCTCTGATACAAATGATAGAAGCACATCAATATGGAGGACACCCTACTGAGAGTCCTGATGAACATATTTCCAAGTTTCTCCAATACTGCAGTATAATCTAGATCAACAATGTAACTGATGATGTTATAAGACTGCAACTTTTCCCGTTTTCACTAAGGGATAAAGCTTTGGCATAGTTCCAATCTTTGCCACAGGAATCCATCACGTCATGGGTTGATCTCACTACCAAATTCCTCAAGAGATCTTTCCCACCTGGTAGGACTGTAAGACTCATAAATGAAATTACAAATTTCACCAAATTTCCTGGTGAATCCTTGTATGAGGCATGAGAGAGATTCAAGGAAGCAATTAGAAAGTGCCTACACCATGGATTACCCGAAAAATCTCTTGATAGAGAAGTTTTATTTAAGCTTGGAAGACAATATGAGATCTTTGGTTGATGCAGCAACAGGAGGTGCATTAATGGGCAACAATTGTGAAGAAGCAAGTGATTTAATTGCAGAAATGGCCTCTAATGCACACAACTAGAATTGTGACAGAACAAGATCAAATGTGGCATCTGTCAAAGATACTGAGGCTTTTACTTAGTTGACCGCTCAGCTTTCAACTCGCACCACTCAGGTAAGAAAACTCACATCTGTTCAGTGTGGGAATTCAAATCAAGTAGCATATTGTGAGTTATGTTCAGGACCACATCCTACACAAGATTGTCCTCATGGAAATTCCTCACCCACATCCAATGGAGAACAAGTGAATTACATCAACAATTTTTCTCACTGGAATCAAGGACTATATGCAAGCAATTTTAACCAAAAGATTCAAGGTCCTATTCAGGATACCACCTCACAACAATCTCAATTGTCTTTGGAAGACATTATAAAATCATTTGTACAAGAGACTGGGACAAGGTTAAAGAATCAACAAGATGCACTTATTGAGATAAAGGGGCAAGTTTCCTAGATCGCTCAACAGATGAGTAATAGACGATCTGGGTCTTCACTCAATGATAAAGCAAAAAGCCCTACAAGCATGAATGCAATCATGTTGATTGGTGGTAATAAAAAGGAAGATGTTAATAGACAATATGATGTGGAGACTATTATATTTATTGGGGAAAGCTCTAGAATACTCCAGGAAAATTCATTTGATATGACAAGAAAACAAAAAGATCAAGGGAGTTCTACTGTTCCTTGCACCATAGGAGATTTTTATTTTAAAGTGCTTAATGACTCAGGTGCAATTGTAAATTTGATGCCCTTTTCTGTTTTCAGGAAACTTGGATTAGGAGATTGCAAGGAAACTCATGTTACTTTGTAACTGATTGATAGAAGTATCAAATACCCCAAGGTATGGTGGAAAATGTCCAAGTCAAGATAGATGAATTCATATTTCCAATCGATTTTATATTCTTGGAAATGGAGGAAGATAGAGAAGTCCCAAACATCCTTGGCAGACCATTCCTTGTAGCAGGTAAAGCTATAATTGATGTAGAACAAGGTAAGCTCAATTTGCGAGTTAAAGATAAGTAGGTAATTTTCAATGTTTATGATGAATTGAAACAATCTGAATATAGAAATGCCTGCTATGCTATCGATGTGTTTGATGATGAGTTTAGGTCTGTTGAGATAATAACAGGAAAGGATACCCTAGAGTCAATCTTGAATGATTGAGATGGATGGAGTGATGAAAAGGAGGCAGAGCATGAACAAGAACTAGCTGTGAATCAACCACCTACAGTTGAAAAATATGTTTTTCTAGAATCAGATTCACCTATCATTATGATTGGTGATCAAGAGAAACTATTTAAAGATTTCTTAGGAAAGCTTAAGGAAGCCATTAGGTGGATCATTGCTAATGATATCAAGAAAGAGAGATTGCAAGAGAAGGATAGCCACACCACCAAGAGCTACAAAGAAAAAGAGATGGTAAACCAAGAAACCCTAGACAAGCTAAAGGAAATCAAAGATGAGGATTGTGAAACTAGTAATGTTCATGAAAAAGAAGTCAAAGAAAAGGCATGAGAACAATATCAAGAAGAAATTCTTGCCTAATCAGAAAGTTTCCCTCCATAATCCAAGTTTGAAAAGGATTCCAGGTAAGTGGAAATCTAGATGGTCAAGACCTTTTGTTATTACTAATGTATTTACTGATAGTGCAGTTGAATTGAAAGGACAGGATGGCCATGCTTTCAAAGTTAGCTGTCCTCACCTTAGACCTTATGTAGATTAAGAAAAAGATAGTGCTACCACTATCTCCAGTCAAAGACCATCTTAAAAGAACTATGGAAGTCGGGCTAAGCGAGTCTAACCTAAGCGCTTCTTGGGAGGTAACCATGTTAATCCCTAGATAGATAGTATAAAAAAAATAAAAAATTTTGCATGATTTGTCGGCTGCTTGGAGTCCAGGCTAGCATTTTTGACAGTATACCGCATACACTAGCAGCTATCAACCTCCCGCTGCAAGTCCCTTTACTGTTGCAAGAATTTCACAATTCATTGCTGCCCTTTTACATCGTTGTTTTCTAGCCTGGCTTACCATTGATTTCTTAATCATGCTGAAAAACCAAAAATATGTAAATTTAATCAAGAAAAGTTTCAAAGGCAAGCTTCTCTCAAATGCATGAGTTACTGGATTTCAATACATGAAGAGAAAAGCTTCTAACCAGAGAAGTACTTGTTATTCCTTTTCTCTTTATTTTATTTCTTTCCTATTTTTGAGTTAATTAAACAGTGAGGACACTGTTAATTTTAAGTGTGGGAAGGGATAAA
Organism: Combretum micranthum; assembly: GCA_024138025.1. Classification (NCBI taxonomy): domain Eukaryota; kingdom Viridiplantae; phylum Streptophyta; class Magnoliopsida; order Myrtales; family Combretaceae; genus Combretum; species Combretum micranthum. The sequence continues at coordinate 82,478 of JAMXBD010002215.1, read as the reverse complement.
TTATGGAGTATGAAGTCGAGAAGTTGAGAATATGACTAAGATATTCGATGTCTAATTGAATTGTTTTATATTATATACATGACATCTATTTTGAATAGTAATACGCACACATTTGAGCTGTTTTGTTCTTAAGTATATGGCAAAATTTAGGCCAAAATTTTCAAAGTTCTGATGAAATCTTGAGATTGTACAGAAAATTTGACATCATCTAAACTAAAAAGTAAATTGACTTGCTAAGTGCCTTACTCACTTACTGTTGTGATTATTTTACTTAGTTGAAATTAAGTAGTAAATCTTTAAGGAAAAATTTACCTTGTATTTAGTTTAGAATTGGAATTTTGAGAGTAGGTCAAGTCCTTCTGTGAAAAATAAACAGGTTTACTTCAAGAAAATTTTAGTTTGTATATACTCTTTGTAATTGTTTTACAATTTTTCAACACTTAGTGAAAGAGGTAAATGAAGCTTTTTACTTAGGGATCGTTTATAAAAAAAAAGCTTATTTTTTGTTGCATTTAAAAAGAAAAGAAAGAAACAAGCATAGCCTCTACTCCGCTAACTCAATTGAATTATGAGTATCTGAAGTTGAATATTAGAGTGAGGAAGAGTTCTTAGGGGTCCTTTAAAACCTGGTCACTTGAGTGATGAACTCGGGATGTGCTGACTCAATGAAGTCACTATAACGATAAGGGAAGAAAGCCAAAAGTTCAATTTTTTGAACTTTGAAAAAAAAAAGATGGAGACAAAAATCTCCCAACAAAAAGAAAATAAGTGCTTGTATGAAAGAAAAGAAAAATGAATGCAAAGTTTCGAAAAGAAAAATGAATGCAAATTTTCAAAAAGAAATAAGACTTATAATAAAAAGAGAGTAATTCTAGGAAAAGAGTAGATACCATATGCTTTCAATACTTTTTGCCTAAGAGTATATACCTGCTAAATGTCAATGAAGTTTAAATGAGCATTTTTCCTTAGTAGACTTTGTATCTACTTTTAAATGGAAAGATTATTTTGTTAAAAACTGGGATTAAAGTTTTTTTGTTTAGATTAGCTACTAAAATTTTGATTTTAGTACTCTAGTTACAAATTCCTAGTTTAATTTGAGCAGTAGGCATAATAAAGCAAGTCATACAAAGAAAAGAATGATGCTTGAATTGAAAAAGAAAAAATTTTTACAATTTAAACATCATCACATTACCAAATTCACATTCATTAGTCTTCCAAAAACTTCTCTACAATTACAATTATTCTTTCTCTAGCTCATATCTAGATGTAAATGGTATCTTCTACTAGCTTCAATTTCCCTTTAATTCGTGTAATCAACAATCTATAAGAGCATAGGCACAACAAGCTCAGTAAATAACCAAATCTTATCACAACTCGATCAATGTTAAACAAGTTTAATTAACAAACATATGTAATGCAACGATCAAGCATATATAACGAACATAGTTTGGATGACCTAAATCTAAACCAATGGAGATTTATGCTCTCTCTTGGAGATTGGAGAACCAACTCAAGCAATGCATGCTAGGAGAGATAAAAAGCTAAGGAAGGGAATACACTTTTCAAACTCATTTACTATTTATATATACAAATAAAAGTAATACCATCTCGACTTCTCCTAGGGACTCAAAAACTCCATTAAGTATTTACTACCTCAAAATCAACTCTCATCAGCCGACGTCCTTCAGTACCTACTTAGTTCCTACAGAGCTAATAGCTTAGGGGTCATCTTAACTAAATTCACTAGATAACAAAGTATTAACCTAGGGCCAAGAAGTTAATATGTGACTTGAACACCATGCAAATGCAAGTTATGTTGTCATGCAATGCAGGCCTGATTTATTTAATGGTCAATTAAGATTTACATCAGATTTCTTAGTGACTAGTTAATTTCCAAACAATTAGCAATATACATTACACAATCAAAACCAAGCAAATAGTTATCACTTTTAGCATTAAAGATTGTCATTTACTCAAACAGCATATAACATATATATTTCCTAAACCCCATGCATATAATCAATTTTAGTTATATTTAGAAATAGATGCTACTACATTTCAGTTACAAACAGAGTGAGAAGATTCAAGTTACTCACCTATGCATCTTGGCTTAGTCACCATAATAGTCTATTGGAAAATTCAAGTCTTGATTTATGGCTCCTATAAGACAATGAACATATATTATTAAGTATACAACTATATAAGAATTTCTATTAGTGCTTATGTAATCCCTTAGATTTTATGCTACGGTTATGTTCAAACCCTAATCCGGAAGTCAACCGAAAACCCTAAGATCAATAAATACGTATCAAACCCTAATAGATTAGATCTGGCAATCCCGTGGTCCTAATCCCAAAATAACGAAATCGAGATAGTAGTAGATATAAGGATGCATAAAAATATCATATTCGATAAACTTTTGTGTCTTATGGATCCAAACGGGATCAGTTTCAAAAGCTGTGCCCGGTACCCCCGATGGCAAAAGTATTCCGATAATACCAATAAACTCGTAAAAATACAAGGATTTCAAAAATATCATTTTTATAATTTTTAGGTATCTAAAAATATTAGATATAGCTTAATTACACGTATTTTATTTACTATTGGTATTAATTTGTCTTACCTACTATTCATAGTGCTATCTACACTATTCATTACTATTCACCTATCTCTACTTTTTCTACACCTATTTCTATACTCTATCATACCCATTATCTACTTTTTACTTTTCACGTACATATTCATTCACATCAAACTTTACATCTTATTACTTCTAATTATCAAAAATACAAAACAAAACAAAACAAACTCTCTCTCTCCCCTCTATAATTCACGTCGGCTCCCTCTCTCTCCATAATACACATACTTTTATTTTTATTTTTCAATTTATTTAATTCACATAATTTTCACTCCAAAAATTCTACAAATACCCCCTCTTCCTCCAATTCTTTCATACATTCATTCACCTTACTAAAACTCTCCCAAATTCTCTTCTCAAACACTTTCCACCGAAATCTCTCTTTTCTTTCTTTCGCTACCAAATTTTCCTACACATTTCTACACACATAAACACTATCTAAACTTTTCTTCTACTACTACTTCCATATTATCTCCTTAGGTAAAAGTTCTTATCCCTTTCTTTCTATCATGTCATGTAACTTAACATGACCATGGTGTATGTTTCTTAAATATTCCAATGTTATAGAAGCAAAGCTATGTTCATGTTTTTTCTTGTTCATGACTAAATTTCATATTATGTCGTTGTAAGCCCCGAATTTTTCGATAATGGTTTTGGAAATACCAAATCGAAACCCTAAAGTTTGACCCAAGCTGAAACCGAGCCTTAAACAATTTCGATCACGGAATTTCATAAGAGAATCTTCAAAAACAAAAATAGAGAGTTCAATAATCGTTTAATTTGAAAACCCGAACATGAGAAAGACCACCTATCCGATCCCTGAGTTAAACCCATCAAATTTCTAAGGTACAGTTGGATTAAACCCTAACCCTAGTCAAACCGGAGTTTCAAAAGTCAACAAAGACCAAGACAATCAAGCAATTTCAACTTCGGCAATCTTGCGTTCTCAAACCCTTGAAAACGAAATTAAGTTAGCGGCTTAAAATAGTTCGTACTAATATAGGATAACATAAAAATATCAAATTCGCGAATTTCGAGTGTCCTTCGGACTAAAACGGGATTAGTTCTTGAAAAGCATGTCCTGGAGCTCGGAATATTAAAAATATTTCGATAACATCAAAAGACTCATAATTAAATAAGGATTTCAAAAATATCAGTTTTAGAATTTTTTTGGTAACTAAAAATAACAGATATAGCTCGTTTATGCGTATTTTTTATTACTACTAGGATTTTGTTCATGTTTGCATTATTTTCTTTATGTTAATATTATGTTGTTATTATTAATTGTTTCTAACTAACTTATATAATATTATGTATACTATGTATATATATTTATTTAGAGCATATAAGCTCATTTGTTATTTATTTATTTCCAAGTCTTGCAATTTATTTATTTACTTGTTTTATGCAATTTACTAAAACTAGTCTTTCTAGTCTTAGACTTGTCCATATCAAGTCAAAACCAATTTCTTTTCTTTTCTTTTCTTTTCTTTTCTTTTCTTTTGAGACTAGTCCATTGTTAGTCCCGGGTTGCCTTGATGAAGCTAAGGCTCCCAATACATGATCAAGATACCTTGATGAAGTTAAGGTTCCCAATGCTTGACTATTTATTTATGTTTATTTACTTACAAGTATTTCTTTCTTTCTATCTTATTATATTTTATACTTACTTTTACATTGCTACATATTCATGCATGATTATAATATTGTTGTCTTAAGTAAAAATAAAAATGGGTTCTTTCTTAAATAAAGAAAAAGTAAACTAGATTTCTTGACAAAAGAAATTTCAACAAAAAGATCTAAGTTTTCTTTTCTATCAAGCTCTTTTCGAAATAAGCAAATCATAAATTCTAGAAGAAGTAGTAAAGTAGATTTCTTCAAAAGAATAAAAGGAACTTATTTCTTTTCTAAATCAAAAACTAAACCCCATAAAGGAAGAATTTTTAACCATAAAGGATTTTAACTCAACCATATCTTTTATACGACTTAATTATGTTCATTATAGACTTTGAGAATCACATGCTAAGAAAATTCCTTCAAAACTTAAATTTTGTATTATTCTCTTCTCAAAAATTAAAATGAAGTTTTACTATTCTAAAGTTAACAAATCTTTATTAAGAAAGCTTTTCTTATAAACTTGTCTAAAAAAATTATTTTACTATTTAACTAACATTAAGAATAAAAAGTTTTTCAAACCAAGATAAAATTAACTCACTATTTTAGAGACCAACTTAGAAAAATAAAATTTGTCAAGAAAATAAAGTTTTAAAGGTATATCTATTTTCTAAAGGAGGGAAATGATATAAAAATAAAAGAAAAACATACATTTAACACAACTTCAAATATTTAAAACTTAAGGAATATTTTGAAAAGCTTATTTTTAATCGCTAGAAATAAAGTTAGTATATAACTTAAAGAACCAAATTTTTGAAATAAAATTTACTTTTAAAAAGTAAGAAGATGGAATTATAATAGAAAAATATTTGCTCATGACGACTCAAATAGATTTTTGTTTTCCTTCTAACAATTCAAAAAAAGGAAGAAATTCTCAAAAAGTTTTATCATTTAAACCATCAAAGACAAATCGTTTATAAAATATCGATATTGAGACAGCACTATCAAATCATGCATACATATGAGTATAAATATATGTCCAAAGGATTTTTCAATTATATATATATATATATATATCCACAGATTTTTCTTAAGAAATTTTGAATAAAGTAAAAGTTTGGAAAAAACCATATTTTCAAAACTATAAATTCGTAACTATTCTGTATAGTGTTAGTTTGCAACTCAAATGGATTTTTATGACAAAAATAATCTTAGAAATGAATAGAGCTTTTCGAGTAGGTAGAAAACGATATATTATAAGCGCAATTCCGAATTAAAATGATCAAGTTATGACCATTTTAAGTTGGAATTACCTTTTACGCGAATTTTAACGATCTTATGACGTAGTTTTTGATAAGTACCATAGAATCAATGAGAAATACTCATTATGGATATTCTTCTTGATTAGGTGAACCTGAAGAGGAGTATTCATACCCGGAGGATTATTTTGATTAGTGGATTTATTGATCGACTCATCCTTAAGAAAGATAGATCCTCATGGCCAAGTGAGTTTATTTCCTACCTTTTTCGTACTTGGTCGTGCTTGTAGCTAGAGGCACTAGAAGTAGGAAAAGATGAAAATGAATTGTGTATGATAATATTGGTTGAAAGAATGTTAAGCATACCGAGGCATGAATTGTTGATAATTAACTTATGTTTTATTGTTATTCTGCTGGAGTGTGTGCAAAATTCTATGATCACCTTTAAATTACTATAAACATATACTGTGAATTATATTAATTAATTCATGCATATCACGTAGTTAATTTCATTGCATGAGCTGTTATTCTCGATTAGACAAGGGTTTAGTAGCCGAGTGTGCAGTAGCCAGAAATCTGCAAGATGGGCGATAGGAGCCTGAAAGAGCTATTTTGTGATGGGCTAGTAGGAGCCTGAAATAAACCACACGAGTTAGAATTTCAGTTGGGTTTTAAAGAGCCTAGAACACCTAACCCGTAATGGAGGGGTAAATCCATTCAAACATATGATTTTCGGTAGATCATATGTATTGTTCAATCACGTGTTTGATGCATTCATATGCTTGTTAATAACTTGTTTGAATTTATTTATACAAGTACGTTGATTCAGGAATATTCTCACTAAGCTAGTTATGCTTATACTCCAATAGACCTTTGTTGTATCAGGCCTAATATCTTTTATGCCCGAAGATTACATATACTCGAGTGGGATTATGTGTTGGAAAAGCTTCTAGAAATCTTTTGAAGATCATAGGTTAATTGTCCTTTAATATTTCTTAGTGTTAGTATTATTTTTGTTGTGAGAAAGATTAAGTTGATATTATGAATGATTGGCGAATTATAGGGCAAGACCCCTAAGATGATGTAAGGATCATACTCTATTAATGACAAATTGGACGATTATTTAGATTCTTGTATGTTGTATTTACTATCTCAAACTATACATCCCACCGATGTCTCCTATTGTTGTGATAGACGCCTTACATATGGTGTTGAAAACTTCCGCGTGACTTTGGAAAGTCATTCTTAAGTTTTAATACCGTATGTGGCGGACTGCCACGTTTAGGGTACCGTTCGGGGCGTGACAGTCGTTTTATTATTATATTGTTATTATGATCTTATTATTGTTATTATCATGCTTCTAACCTAACTTCATATATATGTTACTATATATATATATCTATATATATTTTTAGAGCCTAAATGCTCACTAACTCAATAACAAGCTTAGTATTGCTTTTTCTTTTCTTTTCTTTCCTTTTCTCTTTTTTTTGGGACATAATCCAGGATGCCTTGATGAAGCTAGGGCTTCCAATACTTGATCAGGTTGCCTTGATGAAGCTAAAGCTCCCAATACATAACCGGGTTACCTTGATGAAGCTAAGGTTCTCAATGCTTGACTATAATATCTTGCTTATTACTGCTATATTGCTTACTAATATTATTTTTCCTCTTATCTCATATTTTCATCATCTACATACTACACGCTCATAATACATGCATCTACATAATGATATTGTCTCAAATAAATTTTTAAAAAGAATTTTTCTTTAATAAAGGAACTTGAAACTAAATTTTCTATTACATAACTTGTCATTAAATAATGGAGTTATCATCAACAACATAGAAATGGAATAATATAAGTTTTCTCAAAGTTTTATCAAATAATAAAGATAGCTTTACCAAGGAACTATAAGAAATAAACACCTTCTTTTCATAATATGGTAACCTAAGTCTTAGTAAAATAATTTGTTCGTATTCAAAGTTTTCACGAAAAGCTTAAGATTAAACTCTTTTCAAACTCCATAACAAAAACAAGAAGCAAACTAGTTTTCAAAGTTAAAATAAAGTCAACCCATAAATTTGTAAATCCACTTAGAAAAATAATGATTCTCAAGTTTCTAAAGAAGGAACTTAGTTTCAAAGAATATAGAAATGATAAGATAAAAAATAAATAATTTTATCAATAAAGAGGATTCTTTTCAAATAAAATTTGTAGAAGAAATAAAATAATAAGTTTTAGAAAACAATAACTTATATTTCAAACAAAAAATATAAAAAGAAAAGATTCATTTTCTAAAATCATTCTAAAAACAAATTTATAAATAGGTTATCAACAACTTAATAAACTTCTGAAAACTTTGTTCTTTTATCACTAGAAGAAAAAATTGTAAAAGACCAAAGTTAAAGGAAAAATTTATTTGTTTGAGAAAAAGGAATAAGGAAAATAAAATAAAAATATAATAATTTATAATAACCTACGAAAATATAAAGTTTCCTCAAAATACTTTGAAAGGAAATTTGTCAAGTTTAAACACTTCAAAAATGAATTGTTTTATGGAATAAATCATTAAGACACTACCATTAGAATTTTTGCATATAAAGTGAGCTTATATATATACCCAAAGGATTTTTCAATCATATATATATATATATATATTTTTTTTTTTTGCTAAAGGATTTTTAAATAAAGTTGAATTGGAAAATTGTTTTGTAAAATCTGGAAATATTCGTTTTGAACCTATACCGAGGTTTTTAGCAACCCAAATGACCTTATATGTAGGAAATAAACTTAGAAATGGATAGATTTTTTCGAGTAGGTAGAAATCGGTATATAATATGTGAAATTCCGAGTTAAAATGAGCAAGTTATTGCCATTTTAAGTTGGAATTTCACTCTATGCGAATTTTGACGAACTTAGTTGAATAGAGTTGCAAGCTTAAGTAGAACTTCCAAAAAATACTTATTTTGGGTATTTCTTTTCTATAGGTGATGTGGAATCCGAGCTACCCTACCTGGAGGACTATTTCGACTAAAGAACTTCCGATATGGCCGAGTGAGTTTAAATTCTCGCAATTATACTTATGTATTTGCTTGTACCTTAGTGACACTAGATTTAGGAAAAGATAAAGTATGAAAGAACACGTGTTTTAATTACGTGGTTGAAATTATGATAAGTATATCGAGACAGGAATTATTAACTAATCATTGTATGATTTAGTTTAATATTGATTGTCTACAAATTCTATGATCACTCATTAAACGATTAATGTTATGCCATGATTACTTAAATTAAATGATACATGCATGACACGTAGTGAGTCACATTACATTCATTACTATACCTTTGGTGGGACAACGGCATAGTAATGAGGTTGAAGACCCGAAATAATCATCTATGACTTAAATTGTCTATAATTAAATGGTGTGTGGGCACCCGAATCAACTACATTTTAGCGATGAGTAGGAATCTATACAAAACTACAAAATATATTACTTGCGAACTATGGTTTCATTGCCGGAAACACCTAACCACCGACTGGAGGGGTAAATCCATTTAAACATATGTGTTGGTCCCGTTAAAATACTCAAGAGGGGGGTGAATTGATTATAATATGAAAATTTTTGCCTCTTTTAAATCAAAACAAAATATTGTTGAAAACCGTGAGAACAACTAAATAAATAAAATGCAATAATTAAAAGAGTAGAGTTGGAAGATCAGGTAGCAAATTATAGTGGTTCCGCCTTGTGCGTCAGTCCACTCTTCCAGCTCCACGCCAGAGTCTCGGTTGTCTTTACCGGTTGTGTTTCACTATATCAAAATTCAAATGAGAATACAATTAAGACGTTATCTTGGCAAAGTCTCACTGTTGATCTCCTTATCTTAAACTCTAAGCTAACACTCAACTATAGTGATAGATAACTCTCACACGCTTCTTAACAAATAACAAATCTTTGAGGATTTAAAATATATAAAGTTCCTCTATAAATTAAGCTCAATAAAAATATAAGAGTAAGCTGCACTTTGCAAAAGAAGAAATCCTTCTTTTTATGCGAATCTGAATGCGTGTACTTCTCTCTATTTTTGCTTTTGATTCCTTAATATATCTCTTAATCACCAACGGCTATTTCCAAAAAATTCAAAAACCTTCTTCGTTTTGAAAAGTTGGATAAATATGACGTGATCTTCTCTTCCTTATCTATTGTGATTTGAATTTGAATTTGAAATGATATGAACTATTATGATATTTATCCAAGATATTAGATGTACCAAGATCTTCTCTTGTAATCCTAACTTTGGATAAACATGAAGTAATATTGTTATAACCACTGGGATCTTCTCTTCATATTTGAAACAGAGTGTTATCTTTCTTCACGGAACTTTCTAAAATGAAAGGCGCAAAAACTAACAAGATCTTTCTTGATATTAGCTTTGCTGAATCGTAATCTTTCTAGGGGATTTTCAATAATCAAATCTTCTTTATCCGATGTAGGACGTGATAAGCTTCAGTTGTTGCCAAGATATTCTCGTCATAAACTTCTTGATAGATTTGAATAAACAAACCTGATTTTGTAATCTTTATTCAAAAAGTTGGTTGTGATATCTTTAAAATATGAAGACCAATTCTCTTGTAACAAACTTTATCCTTAATATCTTTACTTGTAACAAATCTTATCTTCTATATAAAAAAAATTCATGCATTTTGGTAAAAATAATTTTAAAAAAAATTTGAAAATCTCTTGATGTGATTTGATTACCATGATATTAAATCCAACTTTAGTGTAACACATCAAAGTATATTACCTAAATATAATTTGATAAGTGGAGATGGGTCTTGAAAAATATTAAAACAAAGTTTTAATCACTGTTAAGATCAAACTGTAAAAGATTCGTATCCAGCTTTAAAGGTTCTGAAACAACTTCTGTTAACTTCATCTTTCTATTGATGAAGGTTCTGAAATTGCCTCTGACTAGCTTGATAAGCATATGTGTCTACTAATGTAAATTCTGAAAATGCTTCTGACTAGCTTGTTAAGCATATATGAGTTTCACTGAAAGTTCCGAAAATGCTTTTGAAAGACTTTCTTTAGATACCAAAGCTTTAAACGAAACTTCTGAAATAACTTCTGACTTTGTAAAAACTCATTTATACATCTATCAAAGGTTCTAAATAAGCTTCTATTCAATCATACTTAATAAATAAGATTAGAAACAATTAATCATTCTTTCATTATCATCAAAACATTATTAGAGAACTCAACAATATGATTCCCAGAAAATCGTATATATTATTTGCTCACGTGATTGCTTGCATTTCATATGATTGATTAAATAACTTGGGTGATTATTGATTGATTGAGTACTCTACTTGTAGATTTAATTCTCACTAAGCGAAGAAGCTTACCCCCTTATAGATATCTCTTACAGTTCCCCCATTTATGGTTGAAGCCCTAGGAGTATTTCTCTCAGGTATTACATTTTGGCTTATGGAGTTTTTGGAAGAAGTTAAAGACTAAATGTAAACTTAGACTTTTAAGTAAATCTCCTTGTAATTATTTTGATTATGCTTCTCCAGACTATGATGAACCATATCTTTTACCAGGGAATGCCCCTTTGATGATTGTAAGAACTTTATATAATTTCCTATTGCAAGTTATTATGTTATGATTTCCATTCTTAAATTACTATATGAATATCTTTTTAAACAACTTGTTTTAAAGTTGGTTTGCTATGATCGTGAATGTACGCTTTACACCCAGTATCGAAGCTTATAGGATGACAGAGGTAGTCACACTTAAGCTTTAATATTGAGTGTGGTAGACTGTCGCGTTTAGAGTACCCTTTGGGGTGTGACAACTTAAGTGTCTTAGACTCATGTCTTAAATTCGTTAATTTGTTTATCTTTAAGGAATTTTAAGGCGCTACGAACATGATGGTTTCGCTAGCTGCTTAGCAAACATAAGTCAAGGGGACAGTATCCCTTGTAGGCCAGGGGCAATACCCCTGTAAAGAAAACAAATTTGAAGATTTTGGTACAAGAAATCTTAAGAAAAAGTCATATTTTTTAATCATAGGGTGCTATCGTAACCATGAATAGACATGGTAACAAATCACATTCATTTGTATAACTCATAGCCTAGACCATAAGTAGACATGGTGATAAATCGCATTCATTTGTATAACTCACTTCCCAAATTGCAAGTAGACAAGGTGACGAATCATGTTCATTTATATAACTCACAGCCTAAACCACACGGTCAACTGTAGGCATGATCCAGGCCATGGTTAGACAAGGCAAAGAATTGCGGTCATGTATAAAAGTCAGCTTAAACCACAAGCATGACCGCGGATGCTATTCTGACTGCGTTGAAGCTATGCTCAACTTCAACTTTCTATCACTTTCTTTGTTTAAACCGTGGTTTGCAAATACTAGCATGACTTTAGCCGCAATTTGGCTCATGGTTAAGCAACGGCTCCGTTTTACTTCACTTAGTAAACTAACTCCTCCCTAAGCAAATCCACAATTAACATATAGCTAAAATATTAATTTAACATGACCGTTTCAAACATACTATATCTCACAAACCTACTAGCTAAACTTAAAACTATCATTATGTCATTTAATCATGGCTTAAGTATGAATACTTATAATAGTCTTTCTCTATTTTACTTCATGAACTATCACTTTTGTATTTGTTAAGTAAAGTGATACTTGTTTATAGGTCTTTAGCAGTTATACTACAACTTTTAGATATAGTCAAAGTTACAAAATAAGTTTACACACGTTTCTATTATTTCTTAGAAAGTTTTGTCTTAGTTTATTAACTTAAAATGGTTGCTAAACTTAATGTTTTACTCCTAATCAGTAAAACATGTATGTATACTAATGTGTTTGACAAATATAACTTACTATAGGTTTAAAAATAAAACTTAACTTAGTTTTATAGACTTTTCTATGTGACTATTTTACTTCCTTCTTCAAAAAATTGGAAGTAGTGTTCAAGATGTAATTTCTTAAAGTTTTTTCGATGCCAAGAGTGAGGGTTTTGAAGAAATAATTTGTGCTTTAATTGTAAATGTAGGTAAAATGAAAATGAAGATTTCACAGAAAAATAATAGTAAAAGAAGCTTGTGTTTATCTACTTTTATGTTTGATAAAAGATATTTTGTACTGGTTACATTAAATCGTATTAATATAAAAGATTTTTAAAATCTTTGATATTTTTCTTATGTGATGTTGATATCCAGTTGCTATAAATTTTCAAATTATATTAGTTCCTTTCATAAAAAATAGGATAAACTTTGTTTGAAAAAAATGTCATCTAATATTTCATCCAGAAAACTGTATGAAAAGTGGACAAGTCTACCCTTATCCTAAATCTTATGGCAAAACAGATTTTGCCAGACCTTTATGGGCAGTTTTGAAATAAGTTTAAGTACAGGTGATGAAAATTAAAGTCTATAATGAGTATAAGACGAGAATTTTATGATCTCTAATAGGATTAATTATTATACGAACAAATCATCAATTATTTCAATACAATAATATTAAAGACGTAGTTTAGATTCTAAAACTCATAAAAATAACTTCTCTATTAATATTTAGTGTTTTATATTAACATAATTTACTCCTAAGTTATTATTAACCACCACTATACACAAAAAAAAATCTCATGGATTACAATATATTTAAGTTAAGAAACTACATTTAGGTTAATAAAAACTCAGTTATTACAAGATATAAACCCCTAGATTTTATGCCAAGTTTTACGTTCAAACCTTAGAACCGGAAGTCAACCGGAACCCCAAAGTCAACAATACCTGTATCAAACTCTAGAGTTTAGATCTAACAATCCTATGCTCTTAACCCTAGAACAATAAATTTGAGATAATAGTATATTATAGCTTGTAATAACATAAGGAGGCTTAAAAAGATTAGATTCGTTGAAAATTAATTCGTTTAGGACCCGGACGAGATCAGATTTCAAAAGCGGGTTTCGAACATGCAGAACGGTGAAAATATTTCGATAACGTCGTTAGACTCGTAATAATATAAGGAATTCAAAAATATCAGATATCACAAACATACGCGTATTTTCTTTACTATCGATAAATTATTAGTCTTGTTTACTATTCATTATCCTATTCTACACTATTCATTACTATTTACCTATCTCTACTTTTTCTTGCTACCTATACATCTATTTTCTTACTTTTTACCTTTCACATACATCTTTAATCACATTATATCTTGTATATTAATTACTTTTCTTCACAAACTATAAATTAAATATTTTTCTTCCCCTTTTCTTTACTAGAACTGCATACCTTCCCCACCCCTACCCTCCCCCCCCCCCCGGTCTCCATCTATCTATTTTTTTTTCATTTTATTTAACTACACTCAATTTCTTTTCATCTTCAATTATAAATACCCCCTCTCTCTCTACTTCTTTCACACATCTACCCTTACATAACAAAGCACTACCAATTTTTCTCCATAAAATTTCTCTACAAAATCTCTTTTCAAACTCTTTCTTCTCTTCACTAAATTACTACCCACATATCCTTACAACCATCTCTTCCTTTCTTCAACAAATACACACCTTTAGGTAAAAATTTCCTACATTTATTTTCAAATGTCGTGTAACCTAGCATGACCATGGTATTGTTTCTTAAAGCTCATGTGAGTTATGAAAGCAATAATATGTTATGTTTTGTTCTTACACATACCAGGAATTTCCATTACGTTATTTTGTTAATGTGATGATATTATGTTATTATGTTGATAATATTGTTATTATGCTTCTAATTTAACCTTATATATATATTATTAAATATATGTATATCTATATATTTCTTAGAGAATAAATACTCACTAACTCTCACTAACATACTCTTATTGTTCTTATTATTATCGCTCTTATTATGCTTTTCTTTTCTTTTCTTTTTTTTTTAGGACTAGCCTATTATTAGTCCCGGGATATCTAGATGAAGTTAAGGTTCATAATACTTAACCTTATTATTTTGCTTATTATTGCTTCTTATATCTTTTTTGTTATTATATGATATTCTAGTCTTTTTCATGCATCATCATAATGATATTGTCTCAACAAAAATAAAGAGGAATTTTCTTTAATAAGGAAAAATGGAACCAAACTCTTTTATTATATAATTTTGTCACTAAATAAAGATTTTGCCATAAAAAACATAGAAAATTATTTTAATAAATTCCTTTAGATGTCAATAAGGATGATCTCATCAAAGAAGTTAACTAATGAAATAAACACTCTTTTTCCATGATAAGTAATATAAAGTTTATTAAAATTTAGTATTAATAATTCTTTGATATGCAAATTTTTCATAAAAGCATAAATTAAGATTTTACCAGCACCATAATAAAAACCAAGAATTAGACTAATTTTTAAAGTTAAGATAAAATCAACTCACTTGTTTATACACCCTCTTAGAGAAATAAAAGTTTGCCAACAACCTAAGAAAGTAAGTTTCTAAATGATAAACTCGTTTTCAAAGAAATAGAAGAATATAAACATGATAAACTAAAAAAACAATAGATATTATCAACAAACTAAGAAAATGTTGAAAATGTTTCCTTCCATGTAAAAATTGGTAGAGAACTTCAAAGATCGAAATTTTTTAAAATAAAATTTACCTTTAAAGAAGTTAGAAAATAAAAATACAAGAGGAAAACACCTCTTTGTAATTTTCAATCAAAACCATTTAAAAGGAAAAATATATGTAATACAACTCAAATTATTAGAAACTATCAACAGCTTAGGAAAAATTTTGGGAACTTCATTTTTATTGCTGGAGGTAAAATTTGTAGATATCCTAAAAGATAAAGTTAAGAAAATTTAATTCATCTTAGAAAAATTAGAAAATACAAAAAAATTCTAAGAAAATACTCATTTATAAGAACCCAAGAATTTATAGTATTCTTTCAAACTACTTAAAGAGGAAATTGTTAAAATTCAAGTTTTCAACACCATAAGACAAGTTGTTTTATAAAAAATAATCGTTGAGACAACACTATTAAAATTTTGCATACAATATGAGTTTATATATATACTCAAAGATTTTTTAATCATATAACTATCTATATTTTTACTAAAGAATTTTTAGATAAAAAGAAGTTTGGAAAATTATGTTTCAAGGGCTGGGATTTTTGTGGTGAATCTGTACTGATCTATTTCATGACCCAAAAGACTTTTTATGACAAAAATAACCTTAAAAATAGATAGATATTTTCGCGTAGGTAGAAATGAGTATATAATATGCGAAATTTCGAGTTAAAATGAGCAAGTTATGGCCATTTTAAGTTGTAATTTCATTCTATACGATTTTTGACGATCTTAGTGAAGTAGAATTAGTAAGATTAAGTAGAACTTCCAAGAAATACTCATTTTGGGTATTTCTCTTGTATAGGTGATGTGGAGACTGAGTACCCACACCCCGAAGATTATTTTGACTAGAAGTTTCGACTCAAATAACCGAGTGAGTTTATTTCTTATCTTTTTGTACTTATCTTTTGCTTGTAAATTAGTGGCATTAAAATTAGAGAAAGATAAAATAGAAAAGTGCATGTGCTTTATATATACATATATATATATAGTTGAAATTATAATCAAGTATATCGAGGTAAGAATTGTTTATAATAAATGTTTGATCTAGTATAACAATGATTTGTTTGCAAATTCTATTATCACTCATAAAATATTTTATCATGCCATGAGTACTTAATTAAATTGATTCATGCATACCATTGGGTGAGTTCATTGCATTCATTACTATACTCTTGGTAGGACAAAGGCATATAGTAGGAGGTCCATAGAGCCGCAAGATCAATAAAACGGCGAAGGGTCACCTAAATTAAATCGCGATGCATAAACACCTGAATAAACTATATTTTTACAACCGAGTAATGGCTTGAATAAAAACTACAAAGAAATGAATTATATTTTTGCAGCTGGGTAATGACTTGCATAAAAACTACAAAGGAATTATATTTGTGAAAATTGGTCTATACGACCTAGAACACCTAACCCTGCATGGAGGGGTAAATCCATTCAATATATAGTACTAGGAAAATTATATGTATTGTATGCTCACGTGCTTATGCATCTTATTTGGTTGTTTAAATAACTTGTTTGATTATTGGTTGTTGGGTACTTAATTATTGAAATAATTCTCACTAAACGTGTAACTCATATCCTCTTAGATATTTGTTGCTGCACTCATACCTTTGGTTGGAGCCTGGGGATATTTTACCTAGGTAATACCTTTTGGACTCAAGAGCTTTTGGATATAAGTCAAGAGTTAGAAGTAGATATAAACTTCCAAGTAAAACTAAAAAATGTAATTATTTTGAAAATGGACTCTGTTGGACTTAGTTATTTTTTATGAGAGAATGCTCCTTAATGTTTGTAAGACTCTCTATATTTTTGGAAACTTTGGTTATATTATAATGATTTACCTTCTTAATTGCTATTATTTATAATTGTTAAACGACTTGTTCCAAAGTTTAGTCCTCTATGATCGTGAATGTATGCCTTACACCGGATGTTGAGACTTTTTGGATGACTAAGATTGTCATACTTAAGTCTTAATATTGAGTGTGGCAAGCTGTCACGTTTAGGGTACCCTTTGGGGCATGACACAGAAAGGATGAGATAATGCAATGTGGCACCCAAAGAGGAAACCCTAATACCCTAGAACCCTTACCCTACTAGCCCCTATATAAGTACTTCTTATTTTTTCTACTTTTACCTTTTTAGGAAGCCTACTAAAACCCCACGGTGAGATTTTTTAAACCTTATTCTCTACTAATGTTAATTAAGTAAGATTAACACTAATTACATGAGGTTATCTATTTCATAGTAGGAATTATGGATAACGAAGGTGCATTAGAAGAGAAAAAAATTTCACAAACTTCACTAGATTCATAATAAGGTAAGTTTAGATATTTTAAGAGTTGAAATGTGAGTTTCTTGGCACATTAATAATGAAAACTGAGTTGGATTTGCTTGTACATGTTTAAGGTAGCAAGAAATTAGCTTTGGAGTGATTTTGGAACTAGTTTGGAACCACATCCTAGTGAAGGTAAGACTTGAAAAACTAACTCTTAATGGTAGAAAGTGGTAATGGTAGGAAGATAACCCTATGTTAACAATGCTAAAGTGGGGTAATAACATGTTTAGTTTAAGTTTCTATCAAAATGTAAGGGGACTATAGTAAAAATGTAGATTGATGTCAAGCTAGATGAATCAAACTCTTAAACTTTTGTTAAACATGTTTTTTTTTTAAAGGAAGATGCTATAGGTGATGCTTAGATGTAAACATGATCACCCAACCCCTTTAAAACCCCAAAAGTTTCCCTAAAACCCCTTTTCATCGAAAATATCAAGTTTGATCTCAAAAACTTTGCAAACACAAAAGACGTATGCTTTATACACAAGCTTGTGTACCCACTGTGTTTCTATCTTACCCCAAAAACATGGAATAACTTAGATTTTCAAAAGTACATGGATAATATAGGGGATCATGTACTTAGCCATGTATCTCTCTAACTTTAAGCTTGAAGTTTTCTAGAAAAACAAGGGAGATACACTATCTCATGTGTTATCCTATGTACCTTTCTAACCCCAATACATGATTGATACACGAACTAATGTCGTTAGTTGTGTAAAAGAACACAACCTATACACATGCTCATAGACTTGCCATGGACTTTTTTAGACTCTTATAACTTCACCAAGCCTAACCTAAATCATACAAAACTTGACTCAGTTTTTTCCTTAAGCTTAAATAACGTCCCAAAGACTTTAAAATACAAATTTAACAAGCAATGATACCTTATTTAAAAGTACACATCGTGTAATCACATTAAACTTAAAAGTCCTACCTAAACTAAAGTAATTCATATTTTGTACCTAAATTAGGATACTAACAACTATACAGGAGTGGTGGACTACGAGAATTCATTATTAGAAGGTCAAGAATTGAAATCTACAAAAGTATAGCCCACTACGATTGGTTGACCTAACCCTAAAACCAACCCTAACCTACCTAATTAAGTAGATAACTTAATTAAATCAGACAAATGACATAAAAGCTTAGGAAATATCATTCATCCATAACCCTTGAAACCCTAAAATATCTTCTTACTAAAAGTGTATGCCAGTGCATGGTTTCATGCATTAAACTATGTATCTCATGACAACCCTAGAAGTATACGGTCAATACATGGGATTGTGTAATAGATCATGTACCTCTCTTTCCCCAATTCTCTTCTCCTGAAGGTGCACAACCAATGCACAATTTCATGCCATGTACCTCCCTTAACTTCTTTTGAACTTTTCCAAAAATATACTGTTGGTAGACGTGGACATGCATACACCAACGTATTCCTTTAACCTTTCTCTCTCCAATCTTTCTAGAAGAGCATAACTAGTACATGAATTCATGTACTATCTCATCTTCCTCTTTGTTTATGCCTAGCTTTGAGAACCATGGCTGGAATATGACCTCGTGTTCTTACCCATGTATCTCACTATCCTAAGACCCTGGAAGTACATGGACCTATACACATGTTGTGTTCTTAGCCATGTATAGCTATATGACAAGATACTTTAGTTGTATATTCGTCATATATGCCCTTATACCTTTGCTCGAGCTTGCATACTGCCTATGTACCCCTCGTAACTCTTGTTTGGACCTAAATAACCCTTCAAATGAAGTCTTTAAGTAAATATGGCTATACTAAAGTGACTTAGATGTAACAAACAATGTAATTGGATTAAAGATAGTTAATCTTGAACTAATACCCAACTTCGATTGCTAATAGTTGCTAGATACTAAGCTCTGGAAAGCATTTTGAAAGCTTAAAACCAACAGACAAGTATGTAGTAAATGTTTTTGCTTGTTAGTGTATAATTAAATCGGACTAAAAATTAAACTTGGCTTAATTGCTTGTTGATTGTTACTTGGCCACTTACCTCAGGAAATGGCAACATCAGACTGGATTATGAGTTTGATCACAACTTCGAAAGGATGTCGTAGATTTAGGTGCTTAGGGTCCCATGGATGGCGTGGTAAAGCCAGATGGGTAGTTGATAGGGGATTCTCTGAAACCATAAGATCAATTAGGTCTTGGAATAAAGTTGCAACGGAGCTATGGCGAGGTATGGCCCCTTGCATAAAACATCAGACCATGCTCATTGATGGCTGATTGTGAGGGGATGATTTGGACAATACTACTTCTTATTTTCTTTTCTAGCAAGTTTTATGAACATGTCAAACTAACCATCCCCCCCACCCCCCGATGCATGATCTGCTAAGGGAATCCTACCTCTTTTGTTTAGTAGGAGTCACCAATACGCTTGTGTATGTTGGTGTTTATGGGACGTTAAAAATGCTTTGCTTATAGACTTTAAATTTAATAACTTAGTTTTTGGTTGTTACATTAGTAAGGAATGTGTGGCATGCGTATGTGTGTGTTTGTTTTACTGTGTATTAGGTTTCGCAGTTCATTTTTTAACATTTCAAGTTCCATTAATGGTATGGTAGGGATGAAAGTAATTGGGATGACTTGATTAGATGGTGTTGTATGAGATATGGACATTAGGAGTTTTTTATGAAAGAAATTAGTTGTAATCTTATTTTATTATAAACTTGGATGACTATAGATAATTAACTACTAAATACTTTTGCTTTGATTTTTTTATGGACTTATAAGTCTAAAAAGTTCTGCAATCAAGTTGTAATCATTTAATGGGCCCTGTAGGCAAATCTATAAATACGTATTTTGTAAAATTTATTTTCTAAAAAAGCTAAATTTTACAGATTTTGACAAACCCAAACCATGGAAAAATAGACAGCACTCTGCAGAAGATTTTACAAAATTAACAACAATTTCCATTATAAAATCTTATTATAAACCCACTCAATAAAGGAATGCCTTACATATATTGCTTATAGGTGATATGTGTAGCGTAACTGCCACGACTTTCGTGCTCATGGCAGGGTCGTTACAGCATGCAAAAAAAGATACACTTTTTTCTTGAGTTTCTTTGATGTTAATTTGCTTTTAGTACCTACACGCACTTGGTGGTTTGATTTTAGTGTTATTACTCACATAAATTCGTCCATTTAAGGTTGTTTGAGTTGCCAAAAGCCCAGTGATGATGAAAGATACGTCTATGTAGGTGATGGAAAGTAGTTGAAGTCGAGGCAATAGGAAACTTTAGGTTTTCATCTAGGGCTAGAAATTATTTGGATTTTAAAGAGACTTATATTGTACTGTCTTTAGGTGGAATTCGGTGTCTCTTTCTGTATTAGAAAAATCAAATTATTTTTGTTTTTTTTGAAATGGACAATTTAGACTTTCTTATGAATCAAAGCTTATTAGTTCTAATTCCTTATCAAGACATGACAACCTATACTTGATAATATTGCCCCATTTAACGAATTCTTACATGTTAATTCACAAGGTACTAAAAGAAAATTAACTAATGAGAAATTTGCTTCATTATGGAAAAAGTGCTTAAGGCACATCTCTAAACAAAGAATTCAAGGCCTTGTGTTGGATGGAATTTTTAATTCACTTGATTTATCAAATTTAAAGTCTGTATTAAGTGTATTAAAGGGAAGCAGACAAACATAAGGAGGTTGGGTGTCAAAACATCTTCATATGTCTTAGAATTCACACAAATAGTTGTGGGCCATTTCTTACACCTTCTTGGAATGGTCAAAAGTATTTTGGATAAATGACATTGAAATATATCAACATGTGAGGGTAAGTAGATTAAGGTATTAACATTTTGAGTGATTAAAAAAAGGAATCAATGTTAATTTTGTTTAGACTCACTTTCATATCCATTAATTACCCTTATATCAACATGCTTGTTGACTTAGACATTACAATGGTTATGCCAAGCCTAATCTCAGTGTGCTACTAACCATGTTGTGTTTTGCAAGCTTACAACGTACACATGTCCAATCCAATTATTCTCTTTAATCTATACAAATTAGAAGTAGCGACAATAGAAATATGAGGGGAGGGGGTTATGTGAGAGGGGAAGAGAATCATTATTGGGTGGTGTCACTTCCTTGAATCCAGTAAAGGCTGAACCAGGATATTTTAGGCTTAGACTATAATAATGAAAATAAAACCTATAAAACAAGAGCATAGTTAGTGACATGTCGAGCGTGAGCCCAGCGTGGCCACTCCAATGTTTAAGTTAATAAACATAACGAGAGGCCTATGAATTGAATCTATAAGAAAGGTCGAGTGACATTACCATTCTCATGAAGGAGGGTAGGTGAATACTCATAGCTGATCGACTTGATGGTTGTCGACATCATAGAGTTATGGGTGAGTAGGCATGTAAAGACCCGACCCACTAAATCCTGAGATTTAGAGTACTAAGTCCCCAACCTCATATAACATTTTCACATTATATATAAGGTTATCCTAAACTAACAGTTTATGAAAATTGATTGATCAAATCTACTAAAACTTTATAAACAAATTTAACAAAACAAGATTGCTAATAGAAGCAATCTATACATATATATATATATATATATCATATGTACAAAGTTTAGTGTCAATACAAGACACTACAAAAATTACAAGTTTTCTTAATACAAAAAGTAACCCCAAGAGATCTTAAGGTCTTTACATCTTAGACTTATCTATCAAGCCTTCTATACAAAGACTTTTGCTATAACAAAAGCTTCTCCAAAAATCCAGGGCGTTCGAGTCTTATTCATCCCACTCATCCATGAATTTCTCATGACAGGTTTGCTGCTCCTCGAACCAAATTAAACAGCGTAATAGACATCTAGTTTATCAAAACATTAAGCCGAATTGAATAAAATCAAATTAGGGATGCCTAGTCCTAGCAAATAGCAAATAACAAACAACAAACAAGCTATTGCATACCTGAACCCGATAGTATATCACTATATTCACTCAGAGAAGAACTAACCGAAGAACCTTTAACTGAAATAAGAATATCAAAACAATCAATAATTGAATGTAGAATTCGCACACACACACACACACACATATATATATATATATATATAACAATCCTAGATTAATTATACAAGGAGATTCAATAAACTTTACATATAGTTTTAATATCTAATTCATGCATAAAATATGTTTATCTAGCTTATATATTCATTAGGAGATCATATATGAAGTAAAGATTGAAGATTGAAGAAGTTTGAATTTAAAAAACTCAGGGAATACGCGGACTTCCTACACAAGAAAAATTTGAATGAATGCTGGTAGTGTGGGAAATATACGCCGGCGGCTTTGTTCCTAGCGTTAAATATTTTTATTCCGTTCACATCCAACTCCACCCATACGCCGGCAGCGTTGAAGCCCTAAAGGCCGATGTACACTTTGAAAAATAAACGTTGGAAAAGTTTTCTTGCAAAAGCTGACGGCGTTCTAAGCGGCTTTAAAAAAATCGATTCTGTTCACTTCTAATACCGCCTCTACGCCGGCAGCATTAAAATGCCAGATGTCGGCGTACATTCAAAAACAGACCTATTCGAAAAGAGTTTATTTCCCTTGTTTTGCACTTTGTAAATTCCTAACCTACAACACTTTTGATCCTTCTTCAAGTTCATTTTTAGCTTCATATACTATTTCATATCCACATTAATCAATCCTAACAACTTAGAACATTAAATAACTTCAAATCCCATTCCACTCATCCTCAACTTCAACTACTCAAATCAACATTATTCCTTCCCAACACTTCATATAACTACTACAACACATAAACAAATTCACACAATAACAAAACACAATCCAACCTATATCAATGCTCGAACCGAACAACTCCAAAAACATTAAACTCATTCTACCAAAGATTTCACATAGATACCATAAGAAAGGAAATAAAACAAAAGCTATACTTGTATTAACTTATATGAGTAAGCCTTAGCTTGGAGAGTTTTTTGATTCAATAAGCTTGGTGTTATTCTTTGGTTTAAGGCTTGTAACTTGGAGAAAAAAAAAAGAAAAGGAAAGAAAGAAGATGGAAATTCGTAAGGAAATAGAGGGCTGCCAAAAGAGTCTTAATTAAGCAAATTTTGGACTTATTATTATCTTAAGTTTGACTTTTAAAGCATATAAGACTTTGGGTTGAATTTGGAGCTCATTTAGGTGCAATTTAGGCATGAAAAATGGGCTTAATTGAGTAAAATTTCTGTCAACTATTTCTTAGACAATTCAAAAGTTGGTTTTATAAATTTAAACATAACGCAAACATATTAATGTATAAAAGACACAAATATTAATTAATATGTATATAATAATGACATAAATTTCATTACACATGCAAAATAACACATGTGTAATGTTCAAGATATACTAACTTAAACGCATTTAGCCTATTACCAACTCATCTACTCCAATATTAATATTACCAAACATAACTCTCATAAATCAATATGCTCATATAGTTCAATAATTAAGACAAATAAAACGTATACATGGAAATTAAATAGAAATTAAAATTAGATCATTTCAAGACGAGTGAGCAATTAGCAACAACTATGGAAGATATAAGGTAAGTCCATTACTCCTCTATAGTGTGTTTGGTCCAACCAAGTGCCTTGTGCCGAATGGTGTATTAAGTGGGAATGACCGAGTGAAGGTCACGATCGTTTGGTTGGAAGCCCTATGCTGCACGGTATGTTATCAGGATCTAAGTCTGCTAAGGTAGCCCAATCTATTAATGAGTTGGGGTTGACTAAGGTGATCCATGTTCCAATTTAGATATCAACATGTGGTTTTTTAAATACTTATGAAAAAAAAAAAGAAACGAAAATATAGTTTAAAATGATTCTCAAACTTGTTTAAAGTAGGGTATGTTAAAATCTAATTGGTGGTTTTTTTAACAGTTATTAAAATTATGTAATGTAAAAGGGAAAAAAAAAGGGAAAATGAAAGTGTATGTCAAAAAATTGGAGTAAAAAATGAGGTTTTACTTAAATATAATAAATATATATTTATATAACTTGAAAAATGTTGGTATTATAATTTTTCTTCTTCGATGTAATATCAAGTTAATGTTTCATACTAACTAATGAGTGTGATTATTTTTATATCTATTCAATTTCAATTTTGTTTATGTTAGTTGTAAATCATAAAATTATCTAGTAAGAGAAAAATGTTCTCCGTTGAGGTTATAAATAATATAAAATACTATAGTATTAATGTATTATAGTAGAGGAAAAGTTTTTCTCTATGATATATTTACAAAATATGATAAATTCGTTATTTTAAATATTCAAAATGTCTATATAATATTAATAGTTTGTTATTGTAATCTTATGATTTAATTATTCATTGCAAACACAATACTTTGGATTTTACTCTGGGTTGCCTCTATGCGTACAAATGAATGAAAAGATGATATTGATAATAATTAAGAATAATAAATAATAATAAATACCGAGCGCCTTGCCCAGACAATGGGTTCCGACCGTCCCCTCTTGGCTTAAAGCCGTCTAGTTTCAGACCATTGCTGGTATTCGCCACCTTACCCACCCTCCCTCCCTCCCCCTCTCTCTCTTTCTCTCTCTTTCTCTCTCTTTCTCACACACACACACACTAACTAAAGCAAACACAAACACTTGTATCATGAATTTCTTTATTACACGAACTTTCAAGCAAGACTGTGATGCTTCAGTTTCAATCTAGATGGACGATATTCACTCTTTCGATACATGTAGAGAAGGTGTTTGACAAAATGCTTATATGTTGGTAGGTCCATTATTTCAATTCATTAGGGTTGGAGACTTGTCGTTTGCTTTTTGTGTCCTTATGTTGAAGATTTTGTCTTTGAATGTTTGAAGCATCCATCAATGAGTACACCGACGCTTCTTAAAATTTATTGTGCATATTGCAAAATAGTTAGGTGAAAAGCTTCTTATTTTCGACCGTTAAATGTTTGTCTGCTTTCAATTTCGACTCTGCAGCTTGATTAGAGAATAATTGAGTGAAATCAAGTTATGCCCAACACAATATGTTCCTCTGAGTTATTATCTGTCATATATATGTTGATTTTTTTATAGGGTTCTATGCTCTTACTAATGGGGATTGAAAAATTTGCTGGTATCCTGAGTTTCCTTACTCGGGAGTCGTGATTTGGGTCTTTTCAAAGTTATGAAAAGAAGTTTAGCTGACTGAATGATGGAAAGTCATCTTATGTCTCAAGCGTTCGGTGTTAAGACTGTTATTATTCTGATTCATAACAGCTTTGTATCAATTACAAGCAGCTAAGTATTGGGGGAACTTTAAAAAATTTTCTGCTTGTCATGCAGTTATGTTGGGGGAACCATGGAAGTATGTGAATGAAATGTCGAGACAAATAAGGAATAGTTAATCTTGGAATAGATATGCAGAAATTGTTTTCCAAAGGATTTCCCTTCTCCAGGGGAACTTGTCTTGGGTTGTTTTTCCCCAAGCCAAACTACTCCATTAGTGAAAAATACCGTCTCTTGTGTGGTCCAGGTGATGATTATCTGCGTCCTACTGCACTCTCCAAAACGATTCCCTCAGCAAAGGCTAATCTGGATAAACAATGTGCAAAGCCTTATATTCCTTTATCAAGAGATGCAACAACCAGATTCGTGCTTCTGCACCGGGAAAATGACTCTGAACTTTGTGCCTCTGAAGAAAAGCATGATGAGTTTGCAGCTGATGTGGAAAAGATATACAGAATTCTCAGAAAATTTCACTCCAGAGCTCCCAAATTGGAGTATGCTTTACAAGAATCTGGTATCGTCATGAGATCAGGTTTAACAGAGCGTGTATTGAACCGATGTGGTGATGCAGGTAATATGGGATACAACTTCTTTGTATGGGCTTCTAAACAACCTGGATATAGACCTAGCTATGAGGTATACAAAGCAATGATCAAGGTTTTAGCCAAAATGAGACATTTTGGTGCTGTTTGGGCATTAATCGAGGAAATGAGTAGGGAAAATCCTCACTTCATATCACCTGACCTTTTTATTATCTTGATGAGAAGATTTGCCTCAACAAGGATGGTGAAGAAGGCTATAGAGTGTTAGATGAGATGCCCAAATATGGTTGTGAGCCTGATGAATATGTCTTTGGTTGCTTGTTGGATGCACTATGTAAAAATGGGAGTGTAAAAGAAGCTGCTTCATTATTTGAGGACATGAGATTTCGGTTCACACCAACCATAAGGCATTTCACATCACTGCTATATGGTTGGTGCAGAGAGGGGAAGCTTATGAAGCAAAACATGTGTTGGTGCAAATGAAAGAAGCTGGCCTTGAACCAGATGTAGTGGTGTATAACAATCTGTTAGGTGGGTATGCACGATCACAGAAAATGGGTGATGCATATGATCTGTTAAGAGAGATGAAGAGAAAAGGTGTTGAGCCAAATGCAATGTCTTACACACCTGTTATACAAGCCCTTTGTGCCCAAGAAAAGATGGAGGAGGCAATGCGGGTATTTGAAGAGATGAAAATGAGTGGTTGTGAGGCAGATGATGTTACCTTCATTACTCTGATAAGTGGTTTTTGCAAGTGCGGCAAAGTGGACAGGGGCTATGTTATCTTAGATAAGATGATAAAACAAGGTCATGTCCCTATTCCTTTAGCTTATTTGCATATCGTGCTAGCACATGAAAAGAGGGAGGAGCTTGAAGAGTGTCTGGAACTTGTTGAGGAGATGAAAAAATTTGGGTGTATACCTGATCTTAATATATACAATGTGGTGATTCGGTTGGCCTGTGAATTAGGAGAGGTCAAGGAAGCAGTTCGGCTATGGAATCAAATGGAAATGGACGGATCTAGTCCTGGTCTTGATACTTTTGTCATCATTATTCATGGATTCATTGCAAAAGGTTTTCTAATTGAAGCATGTGATTATTTCAAGGAAATGGTTGCAAGAGGTCTTCTAACCGCCTCCCCATATGGTCTTTTGAAGGACTTGTTGAATTCTCTGCTGAGAGCTGAAAAACTTGAAATGGCCAAAGATGTGTGGAGTTGTATTGTCAGCAAAGGTTGTAATCCCAATGTTTATGCCTGGACAATCTGGATTCATGCACTTTTTTCCAATGGACATGTGAAGGAGGCTTGTTCATACTGTCTAGATATGTTGGATGCAGATGTAATGCCACAGCCAGATACATTTGCCAAGCTCATGCGTGGTCTAAGGAAGTTGTATAATAGAGTAATTGCAGCTGAAATAACTGAAAAGGTGCGGAAGATGGCGGCAGATAGGCAAATTACTTTTAAGATGTATAAACGGCGGGGTGAGAAAACTTTAAAGGAAAAGGTGAAGGCAAAAAAGGATGGGAGAAAGAGGAGGGCTCGCGGCACAGGTGGAATAAGGGCCTTGCTCAAGCACGCAAATTTTCTGGTGGTGGTTGACAAAGGCTACTTGTCCTGGAGGAGCTCATGCTCAATGCAAGTCTTTCTCTGCTCTGCCATTGGAGATATCAAGCTCATTTAGGTTGATTCATTTTGTAATTTTTTGCTGCTAGTTCAAATGTTTATTTCAACATGTTCATCAAGCTTTAAAGAAAAGAAGCCTATGGAATCATATTTAAGCTATGGTTTCTTCTTGAGTTTATTAATTTCTTCAACCTTTGAATATACGAGAATCAGTATCAAAAACCCTTATTAGGTTTTCTGTTTTGCCATCAACATCCGGTAATGCAATGCTAGTTTTGATTCTTTCTATGTGCTTTTGCATTTTTTGTTTTATCACTAACAATTGTTTGCTTTTGAACATCCCAGCTTTGGCAATTGGCATTTTGATTCAACCAAAGGAACAAGATGCATAGGAGTCTTTTATATAGATATTATAATAGTGATTCTTCATTGGATGGCCGAATGAGTTGTTAACCTGAGCATGGCAGTTGTTTTGGCAAGCTGCTATTAGAATGCTTCCTCGAAGTAGACATTGATCAGACAATTCAGCAACAGCTTGGAGGTGAGATCTCTTCTCTGCAAAATTGTTTCATTAAATTGATCATACGGATAATGTGCATACCAATTTCTTAGAGGAACCCCTGCTGAGACAGTTTATATCATAATGAAAATCCCTGATGCTTGTGCTATAGAGTCATGAAAGGTGCAATACTGTGATTCCTTTGGCATCTCATGAAGGGAAGCATTAATGCATGAAATGTTTTCTCCGACCTTCCACATTTTGGCAGATGAATCAGCAGCTCCTAGGGACAATATGAGTTTTCCTTAGTGCTGTTACTTATTAGAATAACGGACAGTTGAAGATGTGTACCCCGTGGTGAAGCTGCTTTCTAGGAAGATGTTCTCCATGGTGGTCAACGTTGTCGGTAGGCAGGCAAAACTTAAAAGAAAGTTGACTTGTGTCAAGTTTTATGGTCGTCATCTGGAAACCAACAAATTGGTATATGCTAGATTATGACATCAGTTTACTTGTATTGATATGAGAGTTTCCACCAAAACAGTGATGGAACTTATGGCGTTGATATATATTCCATGGCCAATTCGTGTTTGGCAATTGGTATTTTCACCCTTGTGATTTTATTGCTTATATTGGGAACTAATTGTATTGAGTCTTAGATTAGAGGAACTTTTTTGGACTTTGAACTCTATTCTTTTAAATATAAAACAGAATGGGCAATGTTCTTTCTCTTCTCTAGACAGAATAAATAATAAAAATAAAATAAATTCTGTCTTTCTGGATCATTCAGTGAGTTTACCAATCAAGCATATCTGATAATGACACACGATGGTATCACTTGCCCCAGTAGGTTGAGTTGGACTATATTATTGGCGGACTTTGCTGTTGTTAATGCCAACTACTTATATGCCACTGCGGGACATGCGCACTCTTTGAATATAATCTTTGGTTCTCTTAAGAGAGAGAGGGATAGAGGAGACGAAGAGGAGGACAGAATGAAAAGAAACTGTACTAATCCCTATTATTTATTGTTCAATTTTCGAAAATATACCAAAAGAAGTACTGGGCTTTTCATTCTGTTTGCATGCCTTTTTGACTCTTTTTTTTAAATCTTCTTCTATGGCGTGTGGTTCTTGTTTTATTATTACCTCTTAATTTTGGAGGCGGCGAAACTTTCTTTCTAAAGGAATTTTGGGCTAGTGGTGTGGTAAAAATTTGAAAACCACAATATCTCAGTATGGGGAAAAGGAAAATAATATTGTTAATTTTTAAAAATTATAAAATATCATTGTCATAAAAATAATTCTCGTTCTAGGCAATTTGATCTCATCTCTTGAAAAAACCAGATCATAAGCGGACTACCTCGTCTGTTCAAAAACGAGATCAATGTAATTTCTACTGATCTTATTTCTTGAAAAGAAGAGTAGGTAGCAACTGTATAAACTATTGATTGATAAAGTAGAGCACCCATCACGGCCATTTCCATGCTCGGTACATCAGTAGTATCCAAATGATTTTCTTTTGGATACATAGAGCAAAAACTTTGCATACAATCTTTTACTATTTAGACAAGGAAAATAATATTATTAATTTTAAAAAATTACAAAAATTGCCACTGGTGGTAGCAGTGCTGTTGAGGTGGTGAGGGTGAGATCAATTGGCACCAGTAGCAGCAGCGCAAAGGATGAAGAAGGCGATGATGAAGCATCATATGAGAGGGTTGAAGGGCGTTGTCTTGGTTTGATGTTTTCACCAAACCCACCGTAATTATAATAGCTCTTCTCATAATCTACTAACATACAACAGCTACTATAACCAAATTCCTATAATTTCTCTCACCCTCTCTCTTCTCTTTTTGTTCCTATTATTTCTCTCTCTCTCTCTCTCTCTCTCTCTCTCTAGATGAGTGACCATGATGGGCGTTTAGAGTGAAATGCACCGTGAAAGCTTTCATGTCTCTTAAGGAAATTACATTGATCTCATCTCTTCAAGAGACAAGCTCGCCCATTTATTTCCTCGTCTCTTCAAGAGACAAGGTTAACTTACTTAAAATTACGATTATTTTTGTCCTAGTAGTATTTTTGTAATTTCTTTTAAAATTATAATATTATTTTCCTTTTCCCCTGAATTATGGTATGGAAACCAAACTGAAACTGCTAAATACAAAATAAACAGACATTATTTCAAATTTGACCATCATTAAAAAAAATTATATAAATACAACTTGGATAAAAATAATTACATTATTATCATCACTATATTCACATGCAATTATTCAACGCATATTGTAGACATGTATCGTGTGTTGATCATGCGATGTACCTATTCTCAAAAGTTTGTTAGAGTATATTGTTATGTCGCATATTAGAAATGGGCCACTTATGTAAATCTTTGTAATTACCATTACTACATGGAATGTTAGGTTTTTTTTGTGCATTGCATGTGATTATTCACATGTAATTATTCAACACGATACACATGTAGTCATTTAACATATATTACATAACCAACATGTGACACATATTCAGACCTATATCACATGTTGGTGATGTAATACATCTATTTTCAAATGTTTACCAGAGTACATTGCCATATTTTATGTTAGTAATGTGATACTTATGCAACTCCTTGTATTGCATCTTCGACATACAATATAGCAATGACAATTTTTCTAATTTGTATTTTTGTAATTTTTTTCTTAGAAATAGTATAGATGTTTTTCACCCAAACAAACACATATTTGAAAGAAAAATGGAATTCATAAGAGCATTTCCAAGTTAAAAAAGGAAAAAAAATTATATAACTGTTGAAAGTTTTAAAAAAAGGCTGTAAATATTATTAATGATGTCCTCGTTTTCATATACTTTATTTTTTCTAGTCCATTCACCTATACGAAGTCATTAACAATATAAATAAAAACACAAAGTTAATACTACTCATATGGAATTTTTTTTTATTACAGTGATTCAATAAGTTTATTTAATTAGTGGTGTATGAGTATGTTTATTTTAGATATGAATAGTTTTTTAAAAATTCATTATTATCGATCACCATTTATTAAAATGATATTAATATTTGTTTAACATTCATTGGAATCTAAAGCATGCTAGTACTAAGAAATCTACTTGCAATAACATAAGTATAAAAGATAAATATAATTATATAATTAAATCATAAATGATTAAAAATAGGAAAAATCATACACAAAAGTTGGAGACACTAAACAACTTGGAAATTTCGACCAAAAAAGAAAATCAACTTTGAATTTGTTGATATGGAATTCATTAAAATCGGATATCATTATTAATTTGGATTTTGAAAAAAAAATATTATATAATGCAAGCAATGATATTCCTAAAAGAATAATCAGTAGAGTACCAAATAATATACTAATAACTAATGAATAAAGATCCCAAAAATAGGGTTAATTTGATAGATAAGAAAGAGAATTTGAATTAATGGATATTAGTCACTAAGAAAAGAAGATTTTAAGAACACTCGTGGATAATTGATATTATGCACAAAAATCCACTCATGTTTTACTCACCATAATCAAAATGTTGGTCCCAAAAGAACAACCAAGAGGGAGGGAGGGGGAGGGGGGAGGGGGTGGGGGGTGGGGGTAGTGGTGGTGAATTGGTTATTTAATAAAAATTTTACTTTTTCAAAACTTCACACCACTTGGTTAATCAAGTTATAATAGCTTTTAAATTCACTTGAAAACAATAAACTTAATTACTAATATCTTTGGATAAAATTCAGATCAAAAGAGTTTACTTTAAACCACAAAAGATTGAACAACAATTTCAAAGTTAAATTCCCAGTTTTACTCTCTAATTAAGAAAAGATATTCTAGTTACTCTTTGAATTACTTTATGAGCATATAACACAGCTAAGAAAAATAATTAATTATGCACGAAATAAAAAGAGAGAAGGGAGTAGAGAGTGCAAAATCGATTTATAGAGATTCCGCCTCGAGTGTCAATCCTCTCTTTCAGCTCTAAGCCGGGGACCCAGTATTCCACACCGGTATGTTCCACTATCCAATCAACAATCAATGAGTTACAAGTTATCTTTGCCAAAGCACTTGGCTACAATGCACTTAGCTTTATTCTCCAAACTTCTCCTTAAGCTAACAATCAATCTACTGAGCCTACTTGTAACTCTCAATCTGACATAAAGTATAAATCAAAATCAAGTGAGGAGTAAAGATTAAAAAGTTCCTCTCAAATTCAATATAAGGAAGATAATATAGAATAACAATATTTTGCTCAATGAAATTCGTAGCTTTCTATGCTTGTTCTTTTTCACTTCGATGATGTATTTGAATCTCTGTTTGTTATATAAAATCTTCATTCCCAACGGCTAAGAAAAGATAGACTTTGTTCTTGATATATCTTGATATTCTATAACGAAAACAAAGGATAAGCCTTGCTGATATTTCGTGCTTCAAAACTTGAAGATGATATGTTCCTTGATATTGTTGTTGTTGTTGTTGTTATCGTAATCTTAGAATACCTGATATCATGCAACAGACTTCATATCATGCAACAATTGAAATAATTTAAAAATAATCCTTATCTGGTAGACAATTTTTTGGGATAGATATTTGACTTCTTCACTTCTGATATTGTTCACTTGAAACATATTTGAATTCCTTAAAAAACTGACTCGTATCCTTATTGTCTTTATAAATTTGAATTCCTTAATTTTGTTGAAACATCTTGATCTCTTATAGATTACGAAATAATCTTCTCATGACAGATTTGAAACGTATCTTAGACTTGTCTTCACATCGTTCTTGAATATCATTGCTGTCAAAATATTAAATTTCAAGAATAACACTTTTAATTCAATAATATGAATCCCAAGATATTGAAACCAACTTAGTGGAATATGATTCAATGTATTAACCTAATACACTCAACTTTAGAGCCGGGTCTTCAAATCCATAAAGAATCATAGAAAATTCAATTTTTTGAAGTCTGTTCTTGAAACTCATTCATAGTGACATTTACCCTCTAACTAACCTTTTGACCGTTATATGAGTTTTGTAAACCAATGATTTACCTTCTGAGTTAACTTCTGACTATACATTTGTTCTTAAAAAAACTTGCCAAACACTTTTTGAAATACTTTTTGAATTAAATCTCTTTTGAAACATTTTCATAAACCAACTTTGATTATACTTAAGTACTGCACACTTAATAAAATTGTTAGTAATTACTTAATCCTTTTTGTCATCATCAAAATCAATAATGAAAAAACCAACATTCTCCCCCTTTTTGATGATAACAAAACCTATATAAACAAAATAAATGTCTTTATAAAAATTAGTTTAATTCCACATCCATAAGCAATTTTACTTCCAACCAAATATCCAAATATTTATTTTGTTTATTTTTCTCCCCTTTTTTGTTAGCATCATATAAAAGAATAATAGAATTAGAATAATAGAAACAGAGGTAACAAAAAAATTCAAAGCAAAATAAGTAGTGCATCTGTTAAGGTCCTCAAATATGCCAAAAATGAAAAGTAAACAACACAAAAGGTTCCACAAAAATTCACTATAATAAAAAATTAATCTTTCTTAAGTTCTATAGATTTGACAGACTTTCGAGCCTTCATCTTTTGTGTTGGGGAATTGTTCGACAAGGTGTATGATGAGTGGTGTCTTGCTGTTGAAGACGATTCATGACAGATGAGATTATTTCAATTTAAGATGGGCTCAGAGGTAGTTGAGAAGATGGTGGTTGAGCATAAGGAACGAGCTCTAATCCCTCAGAATCAGGAGTTGAAGAGGATGCAGTTGAAATTGAGGAGGAATTGTGCTTTGGGTCATCATCAGTAGGAGTAGAAATAGTTTTAGGTGCAACTGGAGCTGTGGATGATTTTCTGATGTGATCGTTAGTTGAGCCTTGTTGATTAATACCCTTGAAAATCTTGAAGGCATGTATCAAAGAGTCAGTGAGATCCTTCTTCATGTCTTGAAATTTCCTCTCGATAAGATCCACAATATCACATTCAAAATCTGATTTGGATGACTCACTAGGAGGTCTAGCTGGCAGATCTTCTGAGTCACTTTCATCTTGAATGCTTTTTCCTTCTCTGATTTCAAACTTCCCACCAGTTCCGATCTTATAATTTTTCTTGAGTTTTTCAGCCATCTCTTCTTTTCCAACTCTCCTAGAAGGTATGTTTTCAGCTTTATTATGCTGGTCATTACCTTTTGATCCACTCTCTTCTTCAAGAAGTACATCCCCCTTAGCAAGTGCTTTGATTTTCTTCCCATCAAACTTGAGCTTGCTAAACTTAAGATGCCTATACCGAGTACCATCTTTGGAGAACCAAAACTTCTCAGAAACAAGAATTCTCATTCTCTTCAAATTAATCTCCCCGATTCTTTTTAAACCGATTGGTACTCTTAAATCCTTGGGTAAATTAATTTTCTTGAATTTAAAGAACTTCATAAGTAAATTTCCATAGGGCTTTTTTCCTCGAGTTCTCCAAATGTGCTTTAATACCATACTAGGCATATCAATTTTTAAGTTCTTTTTTATTGCCAAAACAACTAAAGCTTTCTCCATGGAAATAGTTGTCGAACTTCCATTTTTTGGTAAAACACAATCTACAATAGCTTTATGTAAGAAGCGAACCAGCAAGTCAAAATCCATAGAGAAAATATCTTTTTCTACAAAATTTCCCACTTCATCATTGAGTTCTTTATAAAGATAACTCTTTTGTAAATTTATCAGCCTTTCATCATCTTTTGTATCCAACATACTAAAACAGCCTTTTAAATCCTTCCTAGTGATTTTTACAAATTTCCCAACAACTTTGGATTTCAAGGAAAAATCTTCTAACTGAACCAAGTTATCATAAAACTCTAGGATCAAACTTCCATTTACTAACTTAGTCAAATTATAGAGATTCTTGGATCCTATTTAACTCAACCAATGGTTCCAATAAAATCCATTTGTATTGAAAAACTTGAAATCAATGAAAGAACACTCTAATACCTTGTTAGAGACTTTCTTTACGGTTGATTCCTTGCTGACAAATTGTGAAGAAACCCTTCGTTTCTTCTTGGTTGGTGACTTTACAATCGTATCGTCTGACATAGTAGCCTCTGAGTCATCCTCTGATTGAGGTCCTAATGTCTCGGATTCCTTCTTTTTATTTATTTTCGAAAATCCATGTTCCTTCTTCTTGTCTGTTATCATTCCGAATTTCAGTTCTTCATCATTCTTCATCTTTAATCAAACTTCTCTTAATGTTCCTTCTTTTGTAAGAGTCTTATAGACTTCTTCAGAGCTTGTGGGTTCATCTTGGATCAAAATTGTTTCTTTGATTTTCTTTGATTTGTGACCTTTTGAAGAAAGACATGATGATTTTCGTGGAGGCATGATTTAGGGTTTTGTTTTGGAGAGAAAGATTTGAAGAATGAGATGATCTTTTGACAAGAAAGAGGAGAGTATAACAC
The DNA here is from genome assembly GCA_024138025.1 of Combretum micranthum. Taxonomy (NCBI): domain Eukaryota; kingdom Viridiplantae; phylum Streptophyta; class Magnoliopsida; order Myrtales; family Combretaceae; genus Combretum; species Combretum micranthum. Next base: position 46,505 of record JAMXBD010002215.1, on the reverse strand, counting down.
TGACAAAGCAGATGGTTAGAGGAAGTTGGAAGGGCATAAGATGAATGGTCCTGTTATTTGATTTGCTTACTTTCCATGCACGTTATATATATATATATATATATATATTATACTTATATTTATATTTATATTAATTATTTTCAAGATTAGACTTAATCCATGCATTAAGTATTTTAAAAAGGATAACACATTTCAATTTCATTTCTCAAGAGTTCAAATCTCATTTTATCCAATGTTTTGTAAAAATATCAGCACATTGATTTTCAGTAGAGACAAAATCAATATAATATTTCCATTTGTCACATGATCCCTAATAAAATGATGTCTAATTTCTATATGTTTAGATCTAGAATGATGCATAGGATTTTTTGTTAAAATTAATTACACTCGTATTATCACATTTAATAGAAACATTTTTATGATTCAATCCATAATCTTGTAATTGTTATTTTATCCAAAGACTTTGTGTACAACAATTTCCAATTGAAACATATTCAACTTCTGTTGTTGGCAATGCAATTGAATTATGTTTCTTTGAAGACCAAGAAATCAGTTTGTTTCCTAAGAATTAACAAGTATCAGATGTACTTTTTCTATTAATTTTGCATCCTGCATAATTAGCATTTGAGTATCCAATTAATTTAAAATTTTCATTGTTGGAATACCAGATTCCTAATTTTGTAGTGCATGCAATATACTTGAAAATTCTTTTAACAGCTTTTAAATGTGTTTCAGTTGGATTACTTTGAAATCTTGCACAAATACACACAAAAAACAAAATATCTTGTCTAGATGTAGTCAAGTACAAAAGAGAACCAATCAAACTTCTATATAACTTTTTATTGACTTTCTTACCTTGAGAATCAATATCTAACTTGACAGAGGAGCTCATTGGTGTAGCAACTTCTTTTGAATTCTTAAATCCAAACTTTTTCAAAATTTGTTTGGTATACTCCTCTGGATGAATGAAAATTCAATCTTTTGATTGTTTGATTTGTAATCCCAAAAAGAAGTTTGGTTCACCTATCATGGACATCTCCAATTCAGCCTACATAAGCCTTGCAAATTCTTGACAATATTGTTCATTAGTTGATCCAAATATTATGTCATCAACATATATTTGTACAACTAATATATCATCATTGTAATGCTTTATAAATAAGGTTGTGCCAATCATACCTTTTGAATATCCACTTGAAATGAGATACTCGCTGAGTCTCTCATACCAAGCTCTTGGTGCTTGTTTCAGTCCATACAAAGCTTTTCTTAATTTAAAAACATATTCAGGCTTAAATGGATCCTCAAATCCAGGTGGTTGTTCAACATATACTTCCTCTTTAATATAACCATTCAAAAATGCACTTTTCACATCCATTTGATATAACTTAAAGTCTTTAAAACAAGCATAAGCAAGCAAGAGACGTATTGCTTCAAGTCTAGCAATAGGTGCATATGTTTCATCATAGTCTATTCCTTCTTCCTATGAATATCCTTTAGCTACAAGTCTTGCTTTATTTCTAACAATTTTTCCATTTTTATCTAGTTTATTCTTAAAAACCCATTTAGTACCTATGATAGATTTATTGTGAGGTATATGAACTAAATTCCAAACATTATTTCTTTGAAATTGACTTAGTTCTTCTTGCATAGCATTGATCCAGTTATTATCATTTAATGCTTCTTCTATATTACTAGGTTCTATTTCAGATAACAAAGCAAAGTGATTTTCAAGTTCTTGTAATCTAGATCTAGTTCTTGTTCCAGATTCTATATCACTAATAATTAAGTTAGGGGGATGTAATGATTTATATTTCCATGCTTTTGAACTTTCAGGATTGTCAATTCTTAATTCCATATTACCTTCTGCCTTACTTTCTGACTTATCAGATTTTAATTCTTCATCCCGATTACCATCTGCTTTACTTTTTGACTTATCAGATTTTAATTCTTCATGCCGAGTACCATCTGCTTTACTTTTTGACCTATCAGATTTTAATTCTTCATGCTGACTACCATCTGCTTTACTTTCTGACTTAGTAGCTTTTTGTATTTCATCGGGTTTATTTTCTGATTTTGTTTTTGATGTAACAAAATTAGGTTTAATATCTTCATTTACAGGTGCAAACACATCATCATCATCAAAAGCATCTTTTACTTCATCAATAAAATGTACATTAATAGATTCTTCAACTATTTTTGTTGTTTTATCATAAACACGATATGCTCTATATTTTGTGAATATCCAAGAAAAATTGCTTCATTAGATTTTTCATCAAATTTTCCAAGATTATTTGCATTCTTTTTCACAAAGCATATACATCCAAACATGAGAAAATATGAAACAGACGGTCTTCTTCCACGAAACAATTCATATGAAGTTTTTGTAGTGTGAGGTCAAACATACACTCTATTCATTATATAACAAGCAGTTGCAACAACTTCAGCCTAAAAATATTCAGCTATTCCACTTTCATTTAACATAGAACGTGTCATTTTTTGTATTGTCTTATTTTCTTTCAATTACTCAATTTTGTTGAGGTGTATATGGTGCTGAAAAATTATGATTTATTCCATGTTCTTCACAAAAAGTTATGAACAAAGCATTATCAAATTCTTTGCCATGATCAGTTCTTAAAGAAATGATAGAAAACCTTTTTCATTTTGAATTTGTTTAGCAAATTTCTGAAACACTTCAAAAGTATCATATTTGTGTTTTAAAAAGAACACCCATGTATATCTTGAAAAATCATCTACTATCACAAGTCTATATTTACTTCCTCCTAAACTTAAAGTTCTTATTGGTCCAAATAAATCAAGATGTAAAAGCTTAAGAGGTTTTTTTTGTTGAGATTATATTTTTACTTTTATGAGAAATTGAAACCATCTTATTCTTTAAACAAGTTATGCATTTCACATCATGCTTCATGGGGATTTTAGGCAAACCAACAACAACATTCCTTTTAGAAAGTTTTTCTAGTTGATTAAAATTCACATGCTAAGTTTTTTATGCCAAACATGTATATTATCATTCATAGTCAAAAAACAACATTTATTCATATCAGATGGGGTAATTAGATAAATGTTCCTTTTGATAACCTTTATCACATAATTGACTTATGCTTAAAAGATTATGTTTTAGTCCTTTAACCAAAGAGACATTTTCAATCATATATGGGGAATGACCAATAGTACCTGTCCCGATTATTTTACCACGGCTATCATCACCAAACCTCACATATCCTTTTTCTTTCCACATTATGCTAGTGAATAAAGAAGCGTCTCCAGTCATATGACCTGAACATCTACTATCCAAGTTTTAAGTTCCTTTTATGTGTGCTCCTTGTTCTTGCAAATATGCACAAAAAGGTGATCAAACCTTTTTAGGAACCTAAACAAGCTTGGATCCTTGATAAGTCAAGCTCGTCTTATCTTGTTTCTTAACTTGATGTGTACTGAGCTTGTTTCTTTTGTAAAAACAATATTTTTCAATATGACCTATTCTATTGCAAAAGAAACATGCATAAGGGTGTGTATTATACCTTTGATTTACCTTTTGATAATAATATTGCCTTGGATACTCATTTCTATATCCATACTTGTAGTTCTGCTATACCTTCTGATAGGATATTTTTGTTGAGAGCACCTTCTCATGTAGCTTCTGCTGTTACCATTCATCTTCTTCTTAATAGATTCTTTAACAAATTTATCATTCATAGGCTCACTTCCTTTAACAAACACTGTCCTCTTGACATTATTTGATGAATTTTCATTTTCATATCCAAGCATATACTTAATAAACGAAGGTCTTTGACTATTTATAAGCATATTTAACTTCTTGTCGTTTCATTAAACTTATTAAATGTATTCTTAATGGATTGAGACAAATCCTCTACTCTTCCTTTTAAATCTTTGATTTCATTTTTAAAAACATCATTCTCTTTCTTTAAAATATCATATTTGGAAAACAACTTTTCATTGTCACTCTTTAAAATATAATTCTCATCAATGAGTAGATTATTTGTTTGAGTTAAAACATCTTTTTCATTCTTTAAAGTTTTGTTCTCGGCATCAAGTTTAGAGATTTTTCAATCTGCCTTTTTAAGAGCTTTTAGCAGTTTTTTTATTTCAGACTACATTTTATTTTCACTCATTTCAACTTCGAATCAAATTTACCTCAGATGTGGCCATTAGACACAAGTTGGCTTCTTCTTTATCTTCACTTGCACTTTCTGATTCACTTTTTGACACATCCAAATCACTCCGAGTTGCCATCATTGCTCGGCTTATCTTTTTAAACTTCTTCATCTTCTTCTTCGAGACTGGGCACTCGTCTTTGATATGACCCAGTTGCTTGCATTAGTAACATACAATCTCTTTCTTCTCTTTCTTTTCTTCTTTGTCTTTATAGCTTTTTCTTGCATCATACTTGTCAAATTTATTAAAAATTTTGAACTTTTTATTTTTTTTTTTCATAAATTTGTCGAATCTCCTTGTCATCATGTTGATGTTCTCGTTGTCACTATCCTCATCAGAATCGAACTCAACAACCTTTTTAGCTTTGAATGCTATTGCTTTAGAAATATTCTCAGAATCCTCGATTGTATCAAGGTGAGATTCGTATGCCATTAATTTTTCCCTTAACCGACTGAGCGTAAGCTTATTCAAGTCTTGGGCTTCTTCTATTGCTATCTTTTTTGCATCCCATGATTTCGGCAAAATTCGAAGCATCTTCCTAACAAGATCTGAATCATCCAATTTCTTTCCAAGAGAGGTTAGCTCATTAGTAATAGTAGTAAATCAATTAAAGGTGTCCTTTATTTTCTCATCAGATTTGATTTTAAACAATTCATAACGTTGAAGCAGAGCATTGATTTTAGTTTCTTTAATTGTATTAGTTCCTTCATAAGTTTCAGACAAGGTATCCAAAATTTCTTTATGTTTCACAAGATGAAATTTAGTAAAATTCAAATGGAGCTATTGTAGTAAGTAAGAGATTCTTAGCTTAATTGTTCTTCTCTATCAACTTCAGTTCGGCATCAGTGAATCCAGCTTCATCAGTCATTGTCACTTGAGTATCTCCAAATGCAATCACCTGCTAAGAACCGTAGTCATTAGCTTTCATGTAAGTAAACATGCACATTTTCCAATACAAATAATTTATGCCATCAAAATAAGGAGTTCGGTTAATAGCAATGTTATTTTCAGCCATTTTTTAAAAGATCACTCGATTTAAATAAATGAGTACTGCTCTAATACCAATTGTTGGTCCCAAAAGAATAAAACAGGAAAGAGGGGGGGGGGGGGGGGGGGGGGGGGGGGGGGGGGGTGGTTTAATTGGTTATTTAATAAAAATTTTACTTTTTCAAAACTTCACACCACTTGGTTAATCATGTTATAATGCCTTTTAAATTCACTTGAAAACAACAAACTTGTTAAGTTCTCTAATAATGTTTTTATGATAACAAAAAATGTTAAAGTATTTAATTATTTTATGATTTTATTTGATAAGTATGATTTGACAAAAGCTAGCTTAGAACCTTTGAAATGCTAGACAAATAAGTTTTTATACAATCAAAGCTATTTCAGAAGTTTCGATTAAGCATTGGTATCTAAAGGAAGTAGTCAAAAGTAGTTTCAGAACCTTCAGCGATCGTAATATAAATCTGTCGGAAGTAATTTAAGAACTTTCAATGGTAGACGAATAAGCTTAACAAAGCTAGACAGAAGCGGTTTCAGAACTTTCAAGATGGATACGAATTTTTCGAGTTTCGATTAAAATTGTTTTAAAACTTAGATTTTAATATTTTTCAAGACCTAGCTCCACTTGTGAAGTATATTTGGATAATATACTTGATGTGTTACGCTTAAGTTTGATTTTATATCATGGGGATCAAATCACATCAATATTTTTTTATAAAGAATTTTATGGAAAATTATTTTGACATTTTCAAAATATAATTTTACCAAGATACATGGATATCTCATAAAGATCTTATAGATCACGGATATGATAAGATATGGATAATAAAGGTTATTTCAAGAAGAAGATAAGTTTGTTACAAGAAAAGATTAGAAGATAAAGTTGTTAGGATATCAAGTTATTCAGATTTTATATCACTGATTAAGATATCGGCAAATATTTTAAGGGTTATAATGAAGATCACAAGAGAAGATCACAGTGATTTATTAAAGAAGATAAAGCTGTCTTATCAAGTATATCTAGTCAAGTTACAAGGAGAAGATCTCGGTAACTTTCAAATCATTTCAAGAAATATCAACAGTTTAGAATAAATGACGTTATCTCAACAAATCTTAGCCAATATTTAAAAATCAAATTAGACGAGAATAACCAGCTGGATAGTTTTCGAATTTCAAATACGGATAAGGAAGAACAGATTTGCAGCCGAGATAATTGGGATATGATATCAATCCTTCAAACCGATATTGACCATTGAAGAACAAAATTATTTATATCAAAGAAAATAGAAGGAAGTTTAGAATCTTTACAAGCTTCACATGCAACAAGAATAACTCATACTTCTCCCACATACATCGATCTCCTACAAGCTTTCATTGATCCAAAATTGTGTGAATATTCTTTATTGTATTTAGCCTTCAATTTTTATTTGCAATAGAAGGAATTTGTTATTGCCTTTTTTAGCTTGGTAGCTCAGTTACAAGTTTAGACACTGTAGATCGATTGAAGCTAGATGATAGCAGTGAGAATCGAGCAGAGAGAATTGCACTATCTTATAAACCTTGAATTTTTTTTAATGAAACACATCCGTAGGATAACGTGGGGGCCCGGCGTGGAGCTAGAAGAGTGGAATGACGCACAAGGTGGAACCACAATAAATAGTTGCCTGATTTTCTTTTTCTCTATATTTTATTTTCAGCAATTTTTTATTGTAAGCCTAATTAATTGATATATGTTCTCGTGTTTAAACTTAAAGGGAAAATTTAAAAGGCGAAAATATTTAAATAATCAATTAAAACCCCCCGACCCCCAACCACCACCCCGACCACCCCCTCCCCCCCCCCCCCCCCCCCCTCCCCCCCCCCCCCCCCCCCCCCCCCTCTTCTTGATTTATATTTAGGACCAACAAAACTTAATTACTAATATCTTTGGACAAAATTGGTCAAAAGAGTTTACTCAAACCACAAAGATGAAATAACAATTTCAAAGTTAAAATTCCAGTTTTACTCTCTGATTGAGAAAAGATATTCCAGTTACTCTTTAAATTATTTTCTGAGCACATAACACAGCTAAGAAAAATAATTAATTATACGCGAAATAAAGAGAGATAAGGCAGTAGTGTAAACCCTGAATTTTTTGAGAATGGTTTTGGAATACCGAATCGAAACCCCAAAGACTGGCCCAAGTTGAAACCAAACCTTAAATAATTTCGATCACAGGATTTTATAAGAGATCTTTAAAAACAAAAATAGAAGATTCATTAATCATTCGGCATAAAATCCAAACATGAGACAATCCATCTATTCGATCCCTAATCAAAACCCCTCAATTTCTAGCGTAAAGTTGGATTAAATCCTCACCCTAGTCAAAACCGGAGTTTCAAAAGTCAACAAAGATCAAGACAATCAAATAGTTTCAACTCCGGCATCCTGTGCTCTCAAACCTTAGAAAATGGAATTGAGTTAATGGCTTATAAGAGTTCGTAATAATATAGGAAAGTATAAAAATATCATATTAGTAACTTTCTAGCATCTTTCGGATCCGAATGGGATCAATTTTCAAAAACCGTGCCCCGATGCACCGGATAGTGAAAATATTTCGATAATACCATCAGACTCATAAAAATATAAGGATTTCAAAAATATCAGTTTTAGAATTTTTTGGTAACTAAAAATATCATAATAGGCCGTTTACACGTATTTTCTTTACTATCGAAGGGTCTGTTTGGATTGTCTGTTTTTCATCTGTATCTGTATCTTTTTTAAAATGATATGTGTAAATATATCTGATTTGCATCTAAAATTTATCTATATTTGTTCTATTTGATCTTTTGATGAGAACTGTCAACTTTTTTTTTTATCTATATCTATTTCTTGATAAATAATTTGTTAGCAAAAAGTTTTATAAAGTGTCTGTATCTGCCGGAAAAAAGCTAAAACAAACAGACCCTTAATTGTCTAGTTTATTATTCATAGTACTATTTTACTATTCATTACTATTTCTCTATTTCTACTTTTTCTTACACTCTATCATACCTATACTTTACACTTTACTTTCCCCATATAACTTTAATCACATCACACTTTATACATTACTTCTTTTATTACAAAACAACAAAATAAATCAATTTCCCTCCCCCTCTACAAGCAAAACCGGTGCCCCCTCTCTATCCATCAATCCCATTTTATTTTCTTTTTCAATTTATTTAATTACATCTAATTTCCACTCAAAAACTCTATAAATACCCCAATCCTCCTTCATTTTTTCACACAACTTATTTCCTACTAAAACTCTACCAAATTACTTCACAAACACACTCTCTCAAATTCTCTTCCAAGTTCTCTCTTTCTCCATAAAACCATTTCCTACATAATACTACAACCCATTCTTTTCCTCTTCAATAACACACATAACCTTATCATGAGCTTAGTGTATGTTTCTTAGACTCATGAGAGTTAAAGAAGTAATAATATGTTCATGTTTTGTTTTTGTTCATATTCGTATTTTACATTGTGTTATTATGTTGTTGTTGTTATTATTTTTGCTCTAATCTAACTTCTATATAGTATTATGTATATTATGTATATATATTTCTTTAGAGCATATAAGCTCACTTGTTATTTATTTATTTTCATGCTTTGCAATTTATTTATTTAATTCATGTTATTATTAAGACTAGTCTTTCTAGTCTTAGACTTGTCCTTATCAAGTCAAAACGATTTTCTTTCTTTTCTTTTTGGAACTAGTCTATTCTTAGTCCCAGGATACCTTGATGAAGCTAATGTTCCAAATGCTTGACCATATTATTACGTTTATTTGCTTATGAGTATTTCTTTCTATCTTATTATGTATTATTCTTACTTTTTCATTATTATATAATCATACTCATGCATGATTAGAATGTATTGTCTTAAATAAAAAATAAAAATGGATTCTTTCTTAAACAAGGATAAGTGAACTAGATTTCTCAACAAAGGATTTTTCAACAAGAAGTCTAAGTATTGTTTTTATAAATTCTTTTCAAAAGCTTAGACAAGTTGATCATAAGTTTAAAGTATTAGTGCTAAAGATTTCTTCAAATGAAAGAATTTCTTTTATAAATCAAACTAAATATCCATAAAAATAGAATTTTTGGCATTGAACTTAAGATTTTAACTCAACCATATCTTTTATAAAACTTAAATAAATTCACTATAACTTCGAAAATCACATACTAAGAAAGTTTTCTTCAAACTTAATTTTTATACCGTTACTATCTTTTCAAAATTAAGATGAAAATTTTGCTAAATTCTAATATTGACGATTCTTTATTAGGAAAGCTTTTCTTATAAACTTATCTAAAAGAATTATTCCACCACTTGATAAATATTAAGCATAAAATAAGTTTTTCAAATCAAGGTAAAATTAACTCACTATTTTAGAAACCAACTTAGAAAAATAAAATTTGCCAAGAAAATAAAGTTTTAAAGGTAAACTTATTTTTTAAAGAGAAAAGGATATAAAAATGAGAGGAAAACATACATTTAACATAGCTACAAATATTCGACCACACAACAACTTAAGAAAATTTTGAAAAGCCTATTTTTCCATCACTAAAAATAAAGTTGGTAGATAACTTAAAAAACCAATTTTTGGGAATTAATTTACTTTTGAAAAGATAAGAAATAGAATTATAATAGGAAAAAAATCTCTTATAACAACTCAAGAATTTTTAAGTTTCCTTCTAGCATTTAAAAAAAAGGAAAAATTGTCAAAGTTTTATCTTTTAGAACTCTTAAAGACAAATTGTTTATGAAATATCAATATTGAGACAACACTACAAAAATCATGAATACATGAGTATAAATATATGTTCAAAGGATTTTTCAACTATATAAATATCTATATATTTTGCTTAAGGATTTTTTAGTAAAAAAGTTTGGAAAAATCATATTTTGTGGACTATGAAATTCGTAACTATTCTATACCGTAAATTTGCAACCCAAATGGCTTTTTATGAAAAAAAAACTTAAAATGGATAGATCTTTTCGAATAGGTAGAAAACGGTATATTATATGCGAAATTTCGAGTTAAAATGAGCTAGTTATGCCATTTTAAGTAGGAATTTCCTCTTATCCGAATTTGACGCAAATCTAGAATAGAATTAGAAAGTTCAAGAAGAGATTCCACGAAATACTCATTTTGGTATTTCTTTCATTAGGTAACAAGTTTGGAAGGATCCATATTCGAAGGACCATTACGAGTAAAAAGTTTTAGTAAGGATGGCCGAGTGAGTTTATTTCCTACCTTTTACGTACTTGTTGTGCTTGTAGCTGAAGGCACTAGAAGTAGGAAAAGATAAAAATGAATTTTGTATGATAACATGATTGAAAGAATACTAGGCATATCGAGATATGAATTATTGTTAAATCAAATTGTGTTTTATTATCACCATGCTGGAATGTTTGCAATTCTATGATCGCTTTAAAGTATCTTAATTACATATTTCAAGTTATATATATTAATTGATTACACATATCACGTAGTTAGTTTATTTCATTAGCTACATACTCGATGAGACAAGAGTATAGTAGTAGAGTTTGCAGGAGATAAGTCTGCAAGATGGGCGAATAGGAGCTAAAAAGAACTATTTCAAGATGGGCGAGTAGGAGCCAGAAATAAACTACATAAGTTGGATTTCAAAGATGGGTTTTAAAAAGCCTAAAACACCTAACCACTGAATGGAGGGGTAAATCCATTCAAAACATACGATTTCCGATAGATCATATGTATTGCTTGTTTACTTGCTTGATGCATTCATATTTTTGTTTAATAACTTGTTTGAAATTATTGATATGAGTACGTTGATTCAGGAATATTCTCACTAAGCTAGTTATGCTTATACTCTGATAGACTTTTGTTGTAACAGGACCAATATCTCTTATGCTCGAGGACTTCATATACTCAAGTGGAATTATGTTTTGTGGAGCTTATGGAAATCCTTTGAAGATCTTAGGCTAAATATCCTTTAATATCTTTTGGTATTAGTATTGTTTCCTTATGTGAAAGATTAAGCTGCTATTATGATTATTTGGAGATTTATAGGGGAAAGCTCCTAAGATGATGTAAGGATTATATTCTTATAATATTGAAATTAGATAGTTATCTAGATTTTTTGTATGCTGTATTTACTATCCCGAACTACACATCCACCGGTATCTTCTATTGTTGTGATAGACGTCTTATATATGGTGTTGAAGCTTTCGTGTGACTTCGGGAAGTCATTCTTAAGGTTTAATACCGTATGTGGTGGACTGCCACGTCTAAGGTATCCTTTGGGGCGTGACAAGTAGAGAGTACAAAATCCATTTATAGAGATTCCGCCTTGAGCGTCAATCCTCTCTTATAGCTCTAAGCCGAGGAACCTGTATTCCACACCGGTTTGTTCCACTATCCAATCAACAATCAATGAGTTACAAGTTGTCTTTGCCAAAGCACTTGGCTATCTTGCACTCAGCTTGATTCTCCAAGCTTCTCCTTAAGCTAACAATCAATCTACTGAGCCTACTTGTAACTCTCAATCTCACATAACATACAAATCAAAATCAAGTGAGGAATAAAGAGTAAAAGTTCCTCTCAAATTCAGTATAAGGAAGACAATATAGAATAACAATATTTTGCTCAATGAAATTTGTAGCTTTCTATGCTTGTTCTTTTTCACTTCGATGATGTATTTGAATCTTTGTTTGTTATATAAAATCTTCATTCCCAATGGCTAAGAAAAGATAAACTTTGTTCCTAATATATCTTGATATTCTGTAATGAAACAAAGGATAAGCCTTACTGATATTTCATGCTTCAAAATTTGAAGATGATATGTTCCTTGATATTGTTGTTGCTGTTGTTATCGTAATCTTAGAATACCTGATATCTTGCAACAGACTTGATATCGTGTAACAGCTGAAATAATTTGAAAAATAATCCTTATCTTGTAGACGAATTTTTTGGGATAGATATTTGACTTCTTCACTTATCTAATACTGTTCACTTGAAACATATTGAATTTTTTATAAAACTAACCGTATCCTTGTTGTCTTTATAAAATTTGAATTCCTTAATTTTGTTGAAACACGATCTTAATATCTTATAGATTTACCAGATAACCTTCTCTGATGACAGATTTGAAACGTATCTTAGACTTGTCTTGACATCGTTCTTGAATATCATTGCTGTCAAAATATTAAATCTTCAAGAATAACACTTTTAATTCAATAGAATATGAATCCCCATGGATATTGAACCAACTTAGTAGAACATGATTCAATGTATTAACCTAATACACTCAACTTTGGAGCTGGGTCTTCAAATCCATAAAGAATCATAGAAAATTCAATTTCTTAAAGTCTGTTCTTGAAACTCATTCATAGTGACATTTACCTTCTAAATAACCTTCTGACCGTTATATGAGTTTTGTAAACCAATGATTTTACCTTCTGAGTTAACTTTTGATATACATTTGTTTTTAAAAAAACTTTCCAAACACTTTTTGAAATACTTTCTGAATTGAATCTCTTTTAAAACATTTTCATAAACCAACTTTGATTATACTTAAGTACTGCACACTTAATATAATTGTTAGTAATTACTTAATCCTTTTGTTATCGTCAAAATCAATGATGAGAGAAAGCAAAAAAAGGTTGACTGGTAAGATAAGAGTAAGGTATAAGAGAAAAAACCTCACAATTTAATTCTCAAATGAAAAACCAATCCCCAATCCACGATACAAATAGAACTATTTATAATAGTCTCAATAACTGGTAAAATTGCTAAAATACCCTTAAATAAAAACCTTTAATAAAAAACTTAACAAACTAATATATATATATATATATATATATAAAGAGATTTCAAGCTCTACATAATGTCTAATATAGGTCAGTTCGTGTACTTTGGAAACTAGTAAAAACTTGTGAAATTGCTTTTCAACACTATAATGAATAGGTCATGTACTTTAGTCATGTTGGATTTAGAATTGCATTTCATTTATTTCTCTGCTTCTATTCTCAACACGAGTCTCAACCTAACTTATGTTACCACTTATGTAGAATTTACAATCTTTTAACATGGCCAAAACCTACTAGTTACATCCAATACAAGTATGACATCATAATACCCACAATAAGAAACTATCTTTGCTTCATTAGGCTCCAATCTATACTCAAGAATTCTAATAGTAAAATTATGTAATCATCCAACTCACGCTTAAGTAATTGGACCTATAACTTGATTCTCATCATCTCTCCAAGGTTGTTGTAGGTTTGCCCTTTATTTCTTATGGCTCTTCAACATGGTCTTCATCCTCTGGAACATATGGAGAAAGATCATCAATATTAAATGTATCTTACATACTATAATGACCTAGAGGTTCAAGACAACAACATTATTGTTGATCTTCTCAAGAATGTGAAAAAGACACATTTACTTTTGACAACAGCTTCTAAGATTTCTTGTATGAAACCAATCTTTGCCAAGATGAATCTAAACTAAATATCTTGGATTGAATGATTTTGGCTTTTGATGCTTGTTTCTTTATTGTCTCTATCACTCTTATGCCTTCTTAAGATATTTTGAAGTCTTCTTAGATAATTTCTATTTTTTTTAGCTTGCTGAACTCCATTAAGACTTTCATTTGTTGTTGGTTTGACTATCAAATCATAGGTATAGAGGATTGAAACCATAAATGACTTCAGAGGGAGACTTACTCATCGAACTATGTGTAGACCTGTTGTAAGCAAATTCAACAATAGGAAGACATGAGTCTCATTGAGTAAGATTCTTGCCAATCGTAGCCTTAAGTAATTGACCAAGAGTACAATTAATAGCTTTCATCTGTTCGTCAGTCTCAAGGTGACATGAAGTGTTGTGCATCAATTTAATTCCTAGCCTTTTCCATAAAGTCTTCGAAAATAAACCGAACCTGACATTTTTCGTTAAAGACAATGCTATTGGTGTGTCATGCAACCTCACTATTTCTTACAAAAATAAGTTAGCAATATGTATACATCGTTTATTTCATAACATGGCAAGAAGTGTGATATCATCAATTTATAAGCACCACAATAGAATCCTTGCTTGTCTGAGTCCTAGGTAATTTGATAAGTGTCAAATGACTCTATTCTTAGTGCTTATGTGGATACATTTATAATGTATTTTCTGTGATTTGATGAAGAAAAAAAGATACTCATTTTGTGAAATATTTATTTCAGAGCTTTTAGAGCATAATTGGAAGATTTTATCATATTTGAAGTGAAATCAAGGTGAATTTGATGAAGTCATGGTCAGGAGTTAAAATTTACACATGCACCACCTTATGCAAGGCCATGCCAAAGGCAGGGAACAGACCAATGAGCTTTCAAATTTCAGCCCCTCCTTTAGAACAAACAGGGAAGACGAAAGTGAACAAACCAAAGACCAATTCAAGAAGAGAAATACAAGAAGTGGAGCTTGTTGTTTCTCTCAATGATGATTTTGATGATAACAAAAAGTGTTAAGTGTGTACTAACAAAATTCATTAAGCGTGTGATAATCAAGTAAGATTTTATGTAAATGTTTACAAAAGTGACACAACTCAGGAAGTGTTTCAGAGAATGTTTAACAATGGTTTTCACATACAAATAAGTTTTCAAAGAGTGTTTCAGAAGGAAAATCAGTGTTTACAAAAGGTTATATATCGATCAAAAGCTGTTTTAGAAGGCAATTTGTAATCCACCTAATTTCTCATAATCTAGTTTTAATAAATACTAAAAATATAATATAAATTTTTAAAGAATGGTTAAAATGAGTAGCAAAAATCACTCCAAATTTTTCGCAATTTAAAATATTAAAATAAGAACAAGTTTAGTTATAATTAGAAATACTAGACTCAATATAAATAAAGTTTTTGAAATATAAATTATGATTCTTACGACCTTAAATAATTCATGAACAACGATAAATATATGTTAACTATAAATTCTTAAATTCTTTTTCATTAAGCTCAATACTTATAAAATAAACTCTACGCTAATTAAATAATGATACTATGATATTCAAGACTATTTTAAATATTTATTTCCATGAACAATACTAGATAAAAATAGTTTGTTACTAATAAATTAATATAAATAACTCAATTACAGTAAAATGTAATATTCTATAACAAGAAATAACAATTTAACAAGTAATCATAATTAACCTTAAATGTCAGTTATGATAAAAGACGAATTATTAGAATTAAACAATACACGATAAAGAATAAAAACTAAAATGTTATATAAGAATTTAGATCTTAAATGAATAATCAAATAATACTAATACTCCAATTAGAGAATTTAGAAAATACAGATATTAAAATTCTAAATAAACTAAATGTAAACCTAAAAAACTGTTATATTGAGTAAATGAGCAAATAGCAATATGAAATAAATACTATACTATTAATTTAATAAAAATCTTAAAATAGATCTATGAGTTGTAACGAATTCATATATGACTTAAAAACTTAATAAAAATTTCGCTGATCTAAACTAATATCAGAGATAAGATTTTATATATCAAACTAATAATTAAAATATATTCAAGTAACTCGAAGATTCAAAAGCTCTTAAACTCTATATAGAAATAGAGATAGTTAGAAATATAAAATATCTAGTTAACGTTGAACTCAACCCAAACTTTAGAATGAATTTACAAATAATAACAATCTTGTTTATAGTTTCAAATTCTGAACCAAAGCTCTTTAGATAAAATTAAATTAAAAATTTCTAATCTATTAAAAACTCTAGAATAAATTTATAAATAAAAATGAATTCATATGTAATTTCAAATCTTATAAATTTATAATAAAGTCAAATTAAAGACAATATAATTATTAATTTATCAAAAGCATCAAACAAAACTTTTAAACAAATAAAATATAATTTAGGATAGCAGGTATAAAAACAGAAAAGTAAAAGTATTAAACTAAAGATTCTATGTATACGATCGTATTCAGAATATTTAATATCATTAATATGTAAATTTTTATCCAAAAATATTATCAAATTAGTATTTATCATACGTGTCATTTAGATTCATAAAATTAATTTTTTTCACCAATTTATATTTTCCCCCACTCCTTACATATTTATTGGTTATAAATTTATCATCTTCTTTTTATTTATATATTTCCATATATCCTAACTCACTTGCATTTTTTTTTGTTTGTTTGTTATGTTTTGTTACGATTTATGTATTGGAATTGTTTTCCAATTTGAACTCTCCCTTGGACGTGGACAAATCCAAAACAAAAAGCGAAAATTCAAACACATATATGCAAATCTTTAATAGAAATTCTATGTATACCATAGTGTTCAGAATATTTAATAACGCGAATATGAAACTTCTCATATAAAAATATTACCAAATCAGTATTTAATATACGTATCACTTAAACCCGCAAAATTGATTTTTTTCACAAGTTTATATTTTTTCCACTCCTTATACGGTGGTTGATTATGAATTCATCATCTTCTCTTTATTTTTGTATTACTATATACTCGTATAACTCGATAAATTATCTTAAAATTCAATTAAATAATTAACTAATATATATATATATATGTGTGTGTCTTACGGCTACAAAATTCAATGGGAAAGTTACGAAGGAAGAGAGAAGCCGATTTTGATCAACACTTCATCCAAGTTTGTCAACAAAAGCAACTTCTATACCAATCATTTGTTGACAACTCACTCTAGCATCAATTAGGATGAAAATAACAGATGAAATGTAGCCAAATTCGAAGGAAATGCAGCTGCAACTTCTCTTCTTTCTTCTTCTATATATACATATTCAAAGCTCATAATGGAGAACAAACAATCTTCATTAACTTCCAAAATTTTCCAGAACAAAATTGCTCCCAATTAGCCACCAAAACAAACCAAAAACAGAGAACAAAAAGATCAAAACGAAAATCAAACCAAACAAACTCCATTAAAGCTTAGTTAAAGCTTGGGACAAGAAAAACTACGGTACGTTAAATTTGTTTTAAATCAAAACTATGTTAAAAACAATGTTCTAAATGATGTTATGATGATATTAGGATCATAACTAACACCAAGAAGAGTCCAGAAATGGTTACATAAAGCTCCAAGCAGGGTAAATTCGAAAACCTTAATACATCATGCAAATTCGAAATTCTTGAATCATGGGGTTATTTTGGATGTTTTAAGTTGATATATGTGTAGAAATATCATGTATAAATGCTTAGGAATGGATTAGAATGGATTTGGACGTGTAAAATGATGCAAAATCGGACTTGAACCAAGGTTGAAGATGATGAATAGTACCCTATACTGTTCACGTGAATAGTAACACAAATTTTGCAGAAAATTAAAAAAAATAAAATAATTTTATTAATTCTGGTTGGTTGAAAATTTACTAAAAATATATATTTATTTATTTCTAAAGTGAAATTTTTTTTTTTAATTTTTGGAATTATTTTTATTAAAATATAGTTATTTAAGTATATGTATAGGTAGATACTTTAGTATTATTAAAAATGTAGAAAAATATAATTTTATTTATTTTGGTTAGATAAATAATTAATAATATTTATTTATTAATTCTGAAATATTATAATTTTTTTATTAATTTTAATATTAGTTTTATTAGTATGAGCTATGTAAGATATAGATTATAAGTATATGTTTAGTAATATAAAAAGTGCTAAAAATTGATATTTTATTTAGTACGAATTTTTATTATAAAATTAATAATTAAATTTAAAAAAAATAAATAAAAACCCCAAAATTAAGGGACGTAATTACGTCCCCTGGATGAAGTTCTCCTCGGTGAGAACTATATATAATAATAATAATAATAATAATAATAATATAATGAAATAACTATAAAAAAAAAAAAACCTGGGACGAAATGTCGCTGTACCTTTGCAAATGAAAATAATAATAATAATAATAATGATAATAATAATAATTGATAAATTAATTTAATTAATCTAAATAAAATGATTATGATAATAAATATTCCGTAATTTATGTTTTAGCTAAAAATAATAGAAATATAACTTGAACTACTTATGTTATTAATGAAATGATATATAAAAATAAATAAATGAATAATAAATAAATATTTTGATATTGACTTTATCATTAAAATTTATTTTCGTAACCAATATTATCGCTTATATTATTACTAATATCACTAAAGTTGTTAGTAGTAATATTAAAATTATTATTAAGATTATTGATTTATCTAAATTAGTATTATTGATTTTGTTACTAAAACTATTAAAGTGTTTTTGTAATTAAAATTATTTTTACTATTAGTAGTAATATTTAATATAATCACCATTCTCTTTGATACTAGTATTACTACTACTTTTATGAGTATCACTAATACTAAGATTAGTATATTATATAAATAAAAGATATGATTTTTGGTAACTAATAAAAATAAGATTTTCAAAATTAATAAAATAATCTTTATATATAAAGAAAATATACAACAATGGAAAATTTTAAAAACTTAATTTATGAGCAATGTGATCTCTAAAACTTACAATATAAGTATATAATATACACAGAAGAACTCTACGAAATTAAACAATAGAAGATAAATAATGGTTACTATAATCCATTAAGTAATAACAATATAAAAGCAATGATAATATCAAATAAAAATAAATAACAAATAATTATTTCTTACTATAAAAGTTAGAACCTTAAAAAGTCCTTAGAAATAATAGAAACTTTATCAAATATAGAATATGTAGATATTCACAAGAATTAGATTAAATTAATAGATACCGTAATGATTAAGTTTAATTTAAAAGTAGGTGATTAAAGTTATCACCCTTAATTTTAGGAAGATTTTTCTTACAGGAATAATCGTATAATAATAAATATATGTTATTCCATTCCATAGGAATATAAATCGGTTCTCGGACTACCAATAGCTTATTACAGCGATATAGCGAGGACCACAGGTGAGGGACTTTGACCTTATCATATTGTTTGTGCTTGTAGTTAGTTGCATTGATAATAACATATCAAACTGAATTGCATGTGGGTCTGGGTAAATTGCATGCTGCTTGGTGTATGTGGGATTGCCAAAACACTTTATTATAATTAACAATTTCATTGTATGATAACAATTGTATGGAGCATGTTGATGTCTGTCTGCAATTGTATGATCACCTTAAACCTAACTAAAAGCTTTTGACACCATAAAAGAAAGAGATCATGCATTACACGATTTGCATAAATAGCATTTGAGCAAGTGGCAGCCTACTACGTGTTAGTATTTCGGCCCTTTGATAATGCTTGGTTGACCTAGGCTAAAGGCTATTAGATCAACGCAAGGTAACCTTTGAGCTGTCGGTACTATAGGAACTAAATGGTAAACGAAGGACGCCGCTTATAGTATTGCTTTGAAAGGACTAACACTTAGTGGAGTTTCTAAGGCAGAAAACAGGAAATGAGAGATTTAAGATATGGTTAACTTAAAGAGATAATTAAAGTGAGTATTGCTGTATTCATGTATGCTTAGTCTCTCTTGGGTAGGTGGGCCATAGCATTGTGATCCTTCAACCCCGATGAGAGGGCGTAAATCTCTATCCTGCTTTGGATTCTAGATCATCCAAGCTTGTAATGTACATATGATTGATTGTTACATTGCATATGATTGGTAATTATACTTGTTTGTTATTGTTTGATGTGTAGTTTGGTCAGGTTATCTCACTGAGCCGTGGTTCGCTCACCCCCCCAACAGTCTTTGTGCAGGTATAACGTTAGCTGGGATTGGGTAAAGCATGAGTGAAGAGTGCTACATCAAAAGACCTTGCTGAAGATAGTTTCATAGATTATATTGGTCTCAATGAACAAATTAGATAAATGGTATAATTGATTAAGATCTTGTATTTTATAGGTTTGATCTCGATTTCATTATTTGGTAGGGGATACCGATTCTCTGCGGTTCTGGCAAACTAAGGAAAATTGGAATCCTTAGTATTTATATAATATATTGGTATGACTACATTACATGTAACAATTATAAGATAGAGTCTTGTAATATCTGACTTGCAAGACGGTTCTCATATTACGGGTGCACACGTGGTATGATGACTATAGGATGATACTACTAGGCCCTATTGTGGGGCACGACACAATTTACAAAGTTTTTTGAGATATGTGAAAATCACAATTATGAAGGACGAATGATTTTCTAAGTAATATAAATTGAAGACTCAACACCAAAGTGAATGTATTTGGGTAATGCATTCAATTATGTTCCACAAATATGTTCAATTATCCAAAGGGGATTTAAATTATATAGATTAATGATTATTTATTGAAGAATTTATGTCTCGACAAAGATTAGAGGATCACGACAAGAAGTTCACATATAATCTCATGACAGTATATAGTAAGAAGAGAATCAGACTTAGTTTTTTTTATCAAAAACAAATCTACTCAAGATCAGGAAGAATTCAAATTCGAAATGGATCAATATCAAGTTTGATAAAGTGCTATTTTCGTGGGATATTTTAATGGAAACAAAGTAATCAATCTTTCGATATCTACAACAAAGATAATTCAAATCTGAACATTTGAATAGAGCCACATTACCAGATGAAGATGACCAGCGGCATTAATGGAATTGAAGTCTATCCAAGCTATAGATGAAAAACGACCAGTAAGGCTTATCAGAAGTCAAAGCAAAAAATCATGAGCAAGTTTATCCATCTCTTATAACCATTGGAAACAACAAGAATAAATGATATTCATTCATGACAAATCAAAAGATGTGAGAATATCATTTCACAAGAGAAAGAGACTTCAAAACAGAAGAACAAATATTCATCCCAGTTTCATTATGCTAATTCAATCTCTTTCAATTGTTCTTATTTGATTGAAAATTGTTAGGAATTTTATTCTTTTCCTATGGAGTTGTTTTACACAATTAGTGTGAATTTGATAGATGCAAGAAGACTCAGTAGTTTGATTGTAGCTTTAAGGAAGCTAGGAGGATCAAGCTGAGTACATTTGTAGCTAAGTGTTTAGCAAAAGACCACTTGTAATTTGTTGATTTGTTGGATAGTGGAACATACTTGTGTGGTATACCGGGTCCCCAGCTTGGTGCTAGAAGAGAGGATTGTCGCTCAAGGCGGAACCTCTATAAATAGCTTTGCAATCTTCTTTATCCTATCTCTTTTAATTTTTATACATTTTAAGTGTTTATTTGTTTTACGGATTAATTTTAGAAACAAATTCAGAGAGTAACAGGAAGTACAATTTATAACCAGAGACTAAATCAGAGACTATCTGGAAGCGTTTTTACTAATCAGAGATTAATTCAGAGACTAAAATCTGAGAGTTCAATTTTTGTTTTAAGCTAAACTTTTTGTTTCTCTTCTAATATGAATTTCATCTAAAGATATTGTTTATTAAAGTTGTTGTTTTTAAGTAAGGTAAGAAGCCATTTAAGTTGATTAACTAGATTTGTATGTAATTTGGTTAAATTTTTCAAAGAATTAAATTTTCAACTTGGAAAACCAATTTTCCCCCCCTCTTGGTTAATCTTTTGGGACCAAAACCCCAGTTTTGTGAAACCCTAAACGATGTGCTATAATTGATGTTTGATTGATAATATTGATGTTCTTGAATCTATTCATGTATATTAATTGTCTTGTAATAAATTGTGGTCAAATTTGTTACATGTTTAATTCTTATTAGTTAAAGATGTTTCATCTAATAAAATAGATCCTCATTAATAGAAAATTTGCATGTTTTACCTAGATGTAGGAAAACTTCAAATTTCTACTATAAAGATTTGATCTTTAATTAGAGTTTTTCCTCTTGAATGCAATATTGTAAGGCATTAGTGAAGGAGAGATCTTCACTATCTCGTATGAGATTAGGAATCAATTAAATCAAGAGAGTAGTTGATTTAATTTTGAATCCCTACTGTTCAAGAACTAAATAATTATTAATCAATCCATTATCATCAGATTCTAAAGTTTAGAGTAAATGAAAATTAGGATTCGGTTTTGGTGATTGAATTAATCTTTTCAAAATCACTCAAAATCAATTCTAAGGTTTAGTAATATAGTTTAATTAGTTAATCAGTGATTTTAGTTAACACTCACACCTTAAGACTAAAGCTAGAGCACTACTAGTACTTGCTCTTTAGATCCGTATGGACGATACCCGTTTTAATCCTATATTACTCTAAATAGGTATACTTGCCTATGGTTGATCATAAGATTTAACTTAGATTTATGAATTTTATAATTTGATACAATTGGTGATAGCGCATCACCCCAAGACAAAATGCATGTTGATATTAACCCAAGGACATGTAGGCCATGGTAAAGGCATGTACTCTCCCTACGACTCTTTCTTATCCTTAGCCTTCTTGCATACAGCATACCTCTCCAAAACTCTGTGAACATCGTTCATCGTTCCCTTCCAATAAAAATACTCTTTCAATAACTCTAATGTTCTTTTCTCCCTCAAATGACCATGCGATCAACCTACATGTGCCTTACGTGTCGATAACTCTCTAATAAAGCTATTGAGAATATAAAGTTTTCTATTCTTATATAGAAATCCATCTGTTAAATAATAACCCTCAACTATTTTCCCACCAACACATCATATCATAAGCCCGAAGAACTCATCATTAACATATTTTTTTTTCTCAATTTTGTTAAAACCCAACATCTTAGCTGATAAGTGTATTTTAGTCTTTATTTAAAAAGGGAACTTGTGATATTTTATATATTTTGATGATTCTTTGTAAGGATTTGATACTTGATTTGGTTAATTGTTTATTTTAAGATGTTGAGAAGGATTTATGAGCTAAAGAAGTAAAATTAATCAAATTTGATAAATTCTTAGAGGAAACTGAAGAAGATTGGAAAAAAGGAAGAAGAACACGGACAAACCAAGGAACCTGTGCTTAACTCGTGTTTCGCATAGAGGAGATCCATGACATCAAAAGAAGTTGTGTTCAATTAGTAAAGACCAGAGAGTTACATGACTAGTTACTTTATCTCATGTTTCAACCATAATTTTTTGAGATGCTAAGGAAATATATCAAAGAGATCCACAGTAGATACAAGAAGCAATGTTTTAGCCATGTAGTTTTTGAAATTTTTAAAGGAAGAAGTCAAAGAGATTTATAGGTCATTACATGTTCCCATGTATATGTCATTATGTTTGATGTATTATTGCGGACTTAGAGAGAAGCACAGGATATTACTTCAAGTCGTGTTTAAGTCATGTTCTATAGTGATTGAAGATTGTGAACGAGATTAGAAAGATACATAGTTTGATCCAGCTACCCGTGCATTACTTATGGAGTTAAGAAATGTTATGAAGCTTATCCAATTTTGAAGATATCTTTCTACATTGATTCCTATATGAAAATTAAGGAATTTACTAGGACTCTTATGTCTATAAATAGGTCCTAAATTTGAATGTAAATAGATTGGACACATAAATTACGCATTACCTATATTGTACTCTTAGATTCTTGTACAGGATATTAGATAAAAGCACTTCAATAAGAGATAAGAGAATTGTAAGATCATTCTCTTAATGTGTATTCTTTTCTTACTCTAATGTTCTTATTAATGTATGTTGATTTTTATCGTTTCATGATAGAGGAGTAGAGAAATAGTCTAGGCACTAAAGAACCTTAGGAATTGATATGTAGTCATGTACCTAATGTTTATTCCATGAAGTTATTAGTTTTCTTGATTCTAATTATGTGTGTTTAACATTTCTTGAATTGATAATTCTAGAGTGTTGATTCTTGATTGATTTTATATTGGCTAATCGACAAATTGCTTATATAAATAGATCTAGCATAATTAGAAAGATTTGTTTGCTACTATAGATGTAGGATGAGGAAAATCTTCTATATTAGATTGAATTAAGGTTTAATCTAATATGAGATTCACAAATTTTTAATGCGTTTCTTGGATTGTAATTACTTAGGAAGACATTTCAAAAAATAGATTCAAGAATTAGGAATTAGAAATTTTGAAGAGATATCAATTTAATAAAAGAGTCTTGCGGATTATGAAATTAATAATCGACATTGAATTATCTCTAGAGATTAAGCATAATGATTTATAGTGGGGATTTAATACTTAGATGTTGTTAATGATATTGTATTTAATCTTTAATTGTCTTGATTTGTGATTATGATTGTAATAAAATAGATAACTGGATCAAATTAATAGTAGAATTAGTAGTTAATTTCATTAAATCAATCTTTAAATTAAAAAGTAGAAAAGGACAATACCTATGCTTATTGGCTATACTATAAATTGATAGGTATACTTACCTAAGAATTGATCGTAGGATAGTTATTTAGTATAGATTTTTATTGAT
Organism: Combretum micranthum; assembly: GCA_024138025.1. Lineage (NCBI taxonomy): Eukaryota > Viridiplantae > Streptophyta > Magnoliopsida > Myrtales > Combretaceae > Combretum > Combretum micranthum. Next base: position 21,886 of record JAMXBD010002215.1, on the reverse strand, counting down.
TGATATGATCAACATCATTGGCTTGAAGAGCAATAATAAGAACATACTCATAGGACATGCATTGACTGCATTTTCATTGCCTTTTTTTTTTTTTTTATACTTGATCATGTAGGAAAAGCTCTCTAGGAACTCTACCTACTGGGCCTATTTAGATTATAGGATTTTTATCTGTATTGGTAATTGTAATGCCCTATAATTTAATTTAGGCATTACCGCCACGTAATTACTTTCTTTTCAATTGGATTTACATTTCATAAAAATAAATTTTACAAAAAAAAATTTATAATCTACTCTAATGGGTAGACCAACACCTACGAAGCAACTATACCATCAAGTATCTTTATATACCTTTCAATGATGATATACAAAACTTTAAAAACTGCATTTACAAAACATGGGCTCTAACAAGACCCTTAAAAGAATATTACAACTTAAAATATAAATCCAGTATTTAAACAAAATAGAAAACAAATATATATAAAAATCATCGGTTCTAACCTACTTCACTTATCTAACATCACCGTAAAACCCGAGCCAGGCATCATCTTCATCAATGCCAACACATCAGCATCATCCAATAATCAACATATCATCATCATCACCATCAATCATCATCATCAACAACAATATCATCATTAACATCATCTTCTTCATCAACATAACACCTGGAAAAAGAACAACAATAACAATAATGAGTCGAAACTCAATACATAGTAATACAAGCACACATAGAGAGACACACGAGCATAACTAAATATAATATAGCAACAACTTGTTATTATCTTTACTATAAGTTAAACAAATCAATACTGGAGCACTCATACTCCGAAGCAATCCTAGAAATGATTTACCATCCCTGACCCACTATCGCAGCAGTAGGGGAGCATGTCAGTAGCCCTCGCAGGCAACCACCCTAAGGCAAGAATCTGGGGATCCTAAGTAACCATAACTGCTCAGGAGGTTGATATAAGTAGCCCGAATACTTATATCTTTGATAACATTATAAGAAAATAGCTTCATTTAGGGTTCACAACCGTTATACAACTCTACTCATTCTAGTCCGTAACATCATCTAGTTTAGTTTTCCCCATAAAACATGACCCAGATCATATTACTTCTTTCTGAGCTTAGTAGATGTTACACCGATAGCATTTCCCCCATCGGCTACCCGCTGAGCCACTTATGAAAATCATTACGTCATAGCAGGGGTAGCCTAAGCACCTCATCTACCGTATCCCCCTGAGACAAGATTACCACTCCCCATACTAAATTTAACGGCACAAGCACAAGTATCACTCAATTAATTAAGCCGTCTTTAAGCTTTAATCCATTTTAGTTTGCCTATCCTAGCATCCGACACGTAAGTTACTGCATAGTTTATATTGAAATCTAGCAGGCTTAAAAGGTAAATCGAAGCCAACTCAGAAGATAGACCAGGTAATCATATCTGTAGATTCAATAATTAAACTTATATAATCATTTAAATAGATTATTCATACATGTCAAACTCATTTTATAAATCTTATTTGATCAGACACTAAATAGGAACCCCGCTATAGCTGTGAAGGTTGACTTGTTAAAATATAGACAGTTCTCCTTTATCTATCAAAGTATTTCTTTTCTCTTTGTTTATAATAATTTATTATAGAAAAATCATCATGGCATTCATATTCAAAAAGACTCATTTACCAATCAAGCATACATGTAAAACAACATAATCACCATGTTATTTATGGTTTATCCTAACTCAGTAACTTGAGCCAATTATTAACTATTAAGCTTATTTTAACTTACTTAGCTAAGATTGATTAGACTTAATCATTTAGTTCAATTACTAAGCTAAGTTAATTAAACTTGATCAATCTAATTTATTTTAGCTCATTGAAGTTCATTAAACCAAATTGAACTTAGATTATTAACTAGGTTCATTTTATATTTAACTCTATATTAAATCAAATTATTTATTAAATCTTTAAATTCACTAAACTCATGCTTAATTATATCATTCAACAAATATAACACATTAACTATCATTTAGCTATTTCATTTTAGCTCAAAAAGATTCATTTTACACTTAACTATATATATTTAACTAGTAAAACAAGTTTTCAACTTTGTTGGGGTATGTAGTAGCTAGAAAGAAATAAAACTTTTCTTTTATGATTTTAGAATTTGCAAAAACTTAAAAAATAAAATTTGTATATCTCTTTTAAAGCTTTTCTATAGTATTTTGAATCACCTTAATTTGAGTTCAGATGAAAAAGTTATGATTAAGATACACATAGTGTCGCAGTAGGGAAATAAAAGCCGAAGGCATACAAGATCAGGTGAAATTTTTACAAAAGTCAGAAAAGGCAAAAACCCTCCAAACGGGCCATTTCTAAGGCCATTTGGACCCAGGATATTTGTAAGAAAATCTCCATAACTTGCAACACCCCTTCATATGGGTCGTTTTAAGGGCCGTTTGGTTCATATACCTCTCCAAACGAGCCATTTGACAGGGTATTTGGGTTATAACGAATTCGCCTATTATAAACTTCATTTTTTCTTCACTTTGTACATATCCTACTCTAATTTAAACATTATACATACATCACATAACTCATCACACACAAACATACATAAACTTCACATTCCAAACACCAAACTACTTCTTAATCGACTTTTGATCATTTCACTACTTATCAACCAACTCATGCATTCTTTTAACTAACAACAACACTTCCACAACTCATCTATCTACAAATGAACTTCAAAATCAAAATATCCATAACCACACATTCATAAATACACATCTCAACCATCTCATCATCATCAATACTGCTACTTCATCCCCCTTCACTTCTCAAACCATATAACATACAAACCTACAATTCATTTACTCACCAAAGCAACCACAACAAACTTCATATTTCTATTCTTACAACTTTTATAACTCATCTAAGCTCATCAAATACTTGTATAAATAACAATCAAAACAACATAAAAACAAATATACTTAGCTTTTTGGCAAGACATGCAACATTGATCCTCTTTTCTTGTTATTGAGCTACTACCAACTTAATTTCCTTCTCCTATCTCATCTTCTAACTTTGATTCACTTTTTTATTCTTGTTTAATTTGAGATTTGAGGGTTAAATTGAAGAAAGAAAAGGGAGAAGAAGAAGAATGAAAAAGGAAAGAAAAGAAAACAGGAAAAGAGAAGAAGAGGGTAGAAAATGAAAAAAGAAAAAAGGAAAAAGGAAAGAACAGGAAAAGAGAAGAAGAGGGTAGAAAATGAAAAATGAAAAAAGGAAAAAGGAAAGATAAAGATAAGGTTTAGGAAAATTAAAGATATTTTTAGAATAGGGTATTTGATTTAAAATCTTTCTGATAATTATCTTTAGTTTTGAAAATAATTAGAAAATAATTTGAGAACATATATAGTAGGAATTTATAACTTGATATAAAATCACAATTCAAAAGTTTAATTTATGAAAATCAGATATTTACTTTGGGTTTTGGTCTAAAACTGATATTTTTAATCAAGTAATTGATTTCAAAAATTAATAAGATTTTACAAAATGAAATATAGTTAAAGTTTAAGGTTAAAGAGGTTGCAAAACATTTAAAATATTTGTTTTGAGATTTAAAATTTGAATTTGGGATAAAAGGAGTTTAAAATGAAGAATTGGGTTAAAATTGGATAGTTTGATTTTAAAAAGAAAATTTATTAAGGAAAATAGATAATTTTGTAAAATATTTCAATTCCCAATTTCAATTCAAATCTAGTTACTAATTTAATAATATCAAATTATCTATTCATTTCTCTATTGTCTACTCATTTTTTTATTTAAACCATCTAACTATGTTTAAAATTAACTATCTATTATATTTTTCAATTAAATCATTTCTAAATTAACTAGGTGAGGTTTAGGGTATTTCAGTAACTTAGCAGTATCTGTTCGTTTAGTCACTTTGAGAAAAATGTCAGTTTTTTCATTGGTATCGTATCTATATTGGTTCAGTATTGATTCGGTTTGAAAACGAAACCAAACTAACTATCCAAACAAGCCTTTAGTTTGTTGCTTGGAAAGTTATTGAACCTCAAGGTGCTTCAATAACTTGTGATCTGTACATGTTGCCATACTATAAGCCTTGTATCAAGGAGTAGAACTCTTTATCATAAACCGAATAGTTGAATGTAGTACCACTCACCTACTCACTGAAATTAGCAAATGGGGTGCCTCTCATGCATTAAGATTGCTCCTATCCTAAACCTTAAGGCATCACATTTCAACTTGAACGTCATCTCAAAATCTGGTAGTGTTAACACTAGGGCACGAGTCGATTTAGCTTTGATCTCTTTAAACTTTCTTTGTGCCTTGTCACTCTACACCAATGCAATGTTCTTCTTAGTAAGCTAGTAAAAGGGCATACAATACTATTGAAATTTGTAATAAACCACCTATAAAAAGGAAGCAATCCCATGGAAACTTTTGATATTTTCTACTAATTTAAGAATTGACCACTCAATAATAGCCTTGATCTTCTCATCATCTACCTAAATTCTAGTTTCAAAAATAATAAACTATAAAAATATTAGCTTTACTCAACAAAAATAACACTTCTTAAGATGCCATATAACTTCTATAATCTTAATACTTTAAAGATAGCTCATAAATGATGCAAATGACTATCTAAGTCCCTAATGTATACCAAAATGTCATAAAAGTACACCATTAAGCATTTTCCTAAGAACTCTTTCAAGACATTATTCATGAGCTGCATAAACGTACTAAATGCATTAATTACTCCAAGGGGCATCACTAACCATCCGTAAAGACTAAGCTTAGTTCTGAAATCAAACTTCTATTAATTTCCTACTCTTATTCATATCCATTGGCATCCACTATAACATCTACCTCGAAATATCTTAGCACCATTAAGTTCATCTAACATATCATTAAAACATGATGTAGGATACTGGAATTTGATAGTAATCTTATTAATAGCCTTACTATCAACACACATTCTCCACAACCTATCCTTCTTTGGTATTAAGAGTGCTGGTACCACACACAGACCAATACCTTTCCTCCACGTATCCCTTCTCAATTAGTCCATCCACCTATCTCTTCAACTCCTTCACTGTTCATATGGTAAGTCGGGCAATTAGGCAATATGGCCTTAAGTTGAAGATCTATAGCATGTTTGATCCCCTAGATTGGTGGTAATCCATTAGGCAGTTCTTCTAGGAATATGTCCGTAAACTCCTCTAGTAGATGTTGTATTTCTAGTGGTAAAAGAGTTTGATTAGTTACCTTTAGTACTTATTTGACATGTAACAAATAAATTGGTTCCTCCACTTAAATAGCCTAACAAATGTCACCTCTGAACATAGACAAAGATTTCTTCTTTAGCATTCTAGTCATTTGTGTTTGAGCTTCTCTCACTTTTACTGGTGCCATGGGATTTAAAACTATCTTCTTATTATCTTTCTAAAAGGCATAAGTATTTTGATCACCATAATGTAGTACCTTACGATCAAATAACCACACTCCCCAAGAAGACATGGGAGGCACACATGAGCAGTACATCGTTGTCTACTTCATCCCAATACTTATCACCAATGCTGAAAAAGGTACCTTGACTTGCTAATTCACTTGTAAACTACCCTGCTCGCTTAGCTAATGTTATTTACATAGTTTGCAATGTGACATAGAAGTCAATTTCAACTAATCTATAAGGGTAGTAGCAACTACATTAGTGTAACTTCCTTTATCAATAATGAGCTCATATAAATTTTCCTTTACCTACAGGCAATATAGAATAAATTCTCTATTGCTTCTCTTTAGTAGATTATGAGATTCTAGAAACTCATCTTGACACATTGATACTTATATATCGATCATGTCCCTAGTCCTCACGACTCTCAACATCTACATCTCCATAAGAGGAATCTAAAGCTGTTGATAAATTATCTGATTCACCAAATTCCTCATCTTCATCTTCACTAACAATCTCTCTACCAATATTCATCGTCATCCTTTTGATTAGGGCATTAAGAGGCAACGTGCCCGAACTCAAGACTCTTAAAACATTTGATTCGACATGATTTTCCACCAGAAGTACCCATTGTATCTAGTTTATCATTAAAATTAGTAGTAGCTTTACACTTATCAATAATACTCTTCGCACCCTTTATAGTATCTCCTCTACCATTCAACTTACTGGAAATGCCTTTATCAAATTTCTTAATATCTAAAGTATAAGATTTTTTAAGAAAAATCATACTACCATTAGAGATTTTATAAAGATTATTCCATCTATGTCTCTCAGCCTTAACGGTAAGCTGAATGGCTTTCTTAAAGGTGCCATAGCTCTGAAACTCTACTATGCAAGCTATCTCATAATTTAACCTCGTGACAAACCTTGCTATTGTTTGTTCAGGAGGCTTAGTATAATCACTTTTAATCATCAATGACTCAAATCCTTGTCCAACCCATCTTTACCCTTACCTCCTTGCTTTAAAGTTGAAGGTGCATGCAAACTTTGTGTGGTATTATTATAAAAAGCTTATGTATTTGAGGATAAGGAAAAAATATTTTAAAAAAAAGATACAAAATGCCTCTAAGGCCAAAATAATCCTAAAAATAGGCAAGTTGAACTCATTTTTAGAAGAAATGAGTTTGAAATGTAATGAACTTGTCTTTTCAACAAATGAGTTTAGTGTAACCACAATAAACTTATCTCTTCAACACTTCAATAGACGAGTTTGGTTTAACTATAATAAACTTGTTTTTTTAAATATACGAGTTTAGTGTAACTATAATAAACTTATCTTTTTAAGAGACAAGTTCATGTGTAATCTCATCTCTTTAGGAGATGGGTTAAAGATAATTTTGATGAATTCATCTCTCCAATAGACAAATTCAATACAATATAAACTTGTCTTTTAAATAATCAAGTTTAAGTTGCTTATTTTTTGAATTATTTTTGCCTTAGTAGTATTATTTCATTATTATTTTTCCCTTTTCTATTGCATTTTCGTGCTACATTTTTAATTAAATGACATTTTTTTAATCTCATTTTCATTTCTCTCTCCTAGTACCATCTTTTTTCTCTACCCACTATAAGGTTTTATAAAAACTTCCATTAGTTATAACTTTCACCACTTATAACTGCCCTGCACAATCATTTTATTAATTTTTTTTTTGTAACAATAATTTGCTTGCATAGGAGGTTTGCTAACAATTGTTTTTGTTGATAATTTCTTTGTTGGGTTAATTTCATTGAAGGTAGCTAAATTTTTTTACTTATAACAAAATTATACCTAAAAAAAAATTCACCTACAAAAATACTCAAACTATTTAAAGTTTGCATCTACTGTACCTATGGCTTGAATCCGACTATTTCTTAGGCAAGAGTCTAACGTAGAATATTCTTTATCTTAGAAAATAAATTCTCTCTCTAATCTGGCATGGTATGTACCTATTGCCCCCTCTCTCTTATCTTCGGAGCATGGTAGCTTAGGTTGGTATTACTTTGATTGAAACTCCAATACATTTTTAATCTTAATCTCCTTCGAGATTTATCACAAAAAGCATAGAAAAATAGGATTCTTCTCGAAAAAAAAGGGGCAAGATTGAAGAAGGCTCATTATATCATCTTCCTTAATCTCAGTTCTTTATCTCCTCCATGAACTTCATCATCTTCCTTGGTTTTACAGACTCTCTTTCTAGAACTCCACTTCTTTCTCTCTCTCTCTATAACTAAACAGCAAGCACTTAAACTATAACTCCAATTACCCTATATCAACTCCACCGATATAAAACCCACCACATCACACTGATACTAAACAAACCGCAGTCCTATCATCTCCTTTACCATCCATCTTACTGCCACCGTAACCATCGAACTCACCACAATTGACTAAACCCAAGCCTATAGGAGACTCCACAATAGATATCTATCGACGATAACTCAAATGCTATTGCTTGTGACTCGAACCAACAAATAAATCCTAAGTCACTAATGCTAGACCTCGACAAGACCACTAGTGACTCAAACTTGTAATCGTGGTACACCATCAATAGTAACTCGCTAAGTTGACCCAACCAACCACCCCAAAGCCATGCATACATCTCCTACCTTGTGGAATTAAGAGCTCCACCATGTCGAAGAAGTGTCATCTCCACTGCACCATCTGTCATGACCTAAATAGCGGCTTGGTAGAATTATCTTGAAGTTATCATATTATGTGTGCACCTATAATATGAGAATAGTCTTGCAAGTCAAAAATTACAAGACTTTATCTAATTATCAATTTCGTATGATTTTAATAATACATATACGTATAATACTTTTATTTAAACATAACTAAGGAATACGATTTCCTACAGTTCATTAGAATCGTAGAGAATCAGTATCCTCTACCAACTAGTAAATTTAGATTTAAACTTATATATCAAAAAGTCTTAAATAGTTATATGATTTGTCTATTACATAATCTAAGTTCTTCATACATGTAACTTAACTTTTCTATTTTCAAGATGTCCACTAAAGAGACACTCTCCACACATTCTTAACCCAATCCTAGCATGTACGAATCCTATGCAAAAGTTGTAGGAGTGTGAGGAAAACTATGGCTCAGTGAGATAACTAGACTAGACTACACATCAAGCAATAGTAAGCAAGTATAATTAGCAAGCATATGCAAAGCGTCAATCAAACATATGCACAAGTATAAGTGTGGATGACTGGAATCTAAACAGGATGGAGATTTATGCCATTTCATCGAGGTTGAAGTAACTAACAACAATGACCCACCGTACCCAGAGAGACTACGAGCCAAGGCAAATGAGTACCATTCTTTCTCATAAATTAATACAAAAACATTTCATTTTTAACGTTGGAACATAGAAAGTCTACTAAGCATTAGCTATTTCATGTCAATACTATAGGTGGCATTCCTTTGGGTACCTGCTTAGTTCCTAGAGGATCGAATGAAACAAAGGTAATCTTGCGTAGAACTAGAAACATTTCATCTAGAAAAACCAAGTGAATATCAGAGAACTAAAATGCTAAATGCATAGCAAGGCTGTCATATCTTTATGCAAGTAATGCAAATTAGGCAATGCATGAATCAATTCATTAAGAAGTCCAATAGAATTTAGGTCAGAGTATTAGGTGACCATATAATTCATAGACATGCATCAACATGCTTCATATATTAATTATCATACAAAGTAATCATCACTTTAATATTGTGTTTTAGCAACCAAATATACACCAAGCAATACTCGATATACTCAACCCACATGCATAACAGTTTTAATATATTATTACATATGCAATTATACTACAAGCACAAACAATATGATAAGATCAAAGTTACTCATTTGTTGATCTTCACTTAATTGTCCTAAAAGTCTACTAGAAAGTCTAAGAGCTGATCTGTATCATTTAAGAAATAAGATAATAGATTTCCATTATCACACTCATATTCATATAAATACTCCTGTTGTGTCTTCATGTTCTAGATTCAAGTTTCAACATTCCTAATCTGATTTTGGCATATAGATAGTTGGTTTAAAGCTCATAAAGCCTATATTTCTTAAATCAAACTATGAAGTTCGTATAAACTTAGGTTTCTTAAGGTAAGTATCTTCAATGATTTTAAATATCAATTTTAATTACATAATCTTAAATTAGGCCTATTGTACTCATTTCAATTCGGATTTTAGCATATGAATAGGCATTGGATAGCTTGTTTCATGTATTATCTAATACTTAACTCAAATAATTCAATTTGCAAGTTTTTCTTAAGTAAGATGAAAGGCTCCTTAAAGTACCAAAATCTCATGTTGTGCTTCCATGATGCTTTTTTAAATCTATCTCCTTGTTTAGTGTTCTTTTCATCAAATTTTATTTATCTAACTTGTCTTTAACTCAATGATCCTAAGTTAGCTGAAACTTGTACTTAGGTTTTATTTTAATGGTATTTCACTTGATCTCAATCTAGGTATTCATCTTTAATACACTCGATCATATTAACTAAGTTTCCTATGGTTTACATCAATCTATGTTTCATAACCTTAACTTTCCATTATTTAAGAGATTATTGTAGGTTATAAGGTTTTAAAGATGAGATGTAGGTCAGGGGCATGATGCAGGCCGTGGTAGATGATCATGGGTGGAATTACGATTGTCAGATGGTTATGGCTATATAGTAGACTGAAAGCCCGGAGCAGATCCCTAGGAGACGGTTTCAGTTTCGAAACCATGCCATGAAGTGGGTAATCATGGTCTATGTTATGGCCATGATAAATTTTGAATCCATACTCTAAGAGGATCACATCTTCTATCACGGCCAGGATGTTTATGGCATGTACATTAGCTTAAAAGAGATCACGATCAATGTCATGATCATGATAAGGGTTGATATTGATCTCCAAGAAGATCACGATCTAAACTGCGACCGTGATGGGTAGTACTATTTATGGTATGGTCATTTTTTTGTTAAATGATTAATACAATGTCATGAATCATATTATGCTATGATATTATTTAAGATAATCTATGTTTCTTCAATATGACATACATGATTTCCCTTATGTTCTTGTTAGCTTTTTATGAAAATTTTTTGTAAACATATTATACTTAGATAGAATAAGAATTACCTTGTTTTGTGAAAGATTGAGATAGGGATTTTTTTTTTTTCTGTATATATGATAGCTAAAACCTTTAATGACTATATCAAACTTTCCTTGAAATCTATACTAGAACATAATCCTAATTATGGAGTTGAGTAATTACCTTGATTTAGCAAAGTTTGAAGTTGGTATTCCCCTCTACCCCCCACATAAAGAGAACCAAAACCTAGTATAGAGAATAAGATAGTATAATCTGAGTAGGGTTTCTATTTAGGGTTTTTAAGGTATTATTGATGCATGTGGACGTAAGTGTTAATGTTGATATTGAATGGGGGGTTCATGGTTTAGGGCTACACGGTTTAGCATATGAAGATAATTGGAGAGGGTCCCTTGCAAGTGATACTTAATTTATAGTGATAATGGAATGTTATGATGTTGATGGTTGTCTTGTTTGGGGGAAGAAGCTCACGGCAATAAAAGGAAGAAATAGGTGGTCTTGCTTCTTTCATGCATGAATGATATTAATGTAAAGATGTTGTGATGATTGGTGAAAGATTATGGAAATTGTTTAATGTTGGTGTATGTTTGAGTATTGGGAATGAAACTTACGACAATAAGGGTTTTCTATGGTTTCTTGTGAACAATGGTACTTCAATTTGTCCTGTTCCTCATTACTTGATTTAATAGGAAGAATTTATATGATTGGATGAAATCTTAATATTTTGTTAGTCTAATATGAAGACTCACAGTTTCTAGAGGAAGAGAAGAAAGAATAGTGGCCCCAAGCTAGTGTGAACACATTTATAAATCTAATGATAATTGGGGTAGGCTTACACTAGACATAGACAATCATGAAGATTCTTTCATGATTTAAGAGATAAGATGATTTAACAACATGTCTCCCCATTCATGCATGTAGCACACGGTTTTACGGGAAGAGAATCGAGTTGTTTACATGTCATTATCATTCATTAATGCCTAGATTTAGATAAGATTTTTTATTAGAGGAGATGTCGCTTTTGATTAGATTGAGATGAAATTCTTGAAGATCTCATCAAGACAAGTGGCCCATCCTTCCTTCATGCTTAGCTTGGATGGTTTCTTAAAGAGTTTGGAGAAGAAATTGTAAGTCCCCAATTTTCGGATCCAAATTAAAGACCTAAACCCTAATCAGAAGTCAAACGAATTCTTAAGTCAACCAAAACCCTAGTTTACCGTAACCGCTTAACTCCGGCATTGCCGTTTTCTCAAGCCATAGAAACGAAGTTGAAAAAGTTAGCTATTATAGTTCGTAATAGCTATAAGTTGTATAAAAATCAGATTGAAGGAATTCGAGTGTCTTTCGAACCCGATCGAACATAGTTCTTGAAGAACGTGTCCGGAAGCCCGGAATAGGAAAAATATTCCGAATATACCGTTAGACTCGTAAAAATATGAGATTTCCAAAAATATCAATTTCGTAATTTTCCGGTAGCTAAAAATATTAGATATCGCTTTTATACGCGTATTTTCTTACTACCGGTATTAAATTGTCATGTCTACTTTTTCATTACACTATTTTCTACTATTCTACACTATTCATATATCTCTACTTTTTCTTACAACCTACTCTTACAAACCATACACCTATTTCTTACACATTTTCATTTCCAATACAACTTCACATCTTTCATTTCTTACTTTTAATTAACAAAATAACAAAAAATTAAAATTTTCTCCCTCCCCCATGCATGAATGGCGCCAGCCCCCTCTCACTCTCCCTCTATTTGTTTTATTTTTCAATTATTTAATTAACACAAATTATCTCCCACATTTTCCTATAAATACCTCCTCATACCTTCACTTCTTTCACACCACTTCTTCACTAAAGTTACTCTCTTAAAATTTCTCTTCAATTCTCTCAAGAGTTCTTTCAAGAAGTTCTTCTTAGTCTAACTTCTTTTAGGTAAGAGTTCCTCCAAGATTTCTTCATATTCATCTACTTAGTATGAGCTTAGTGCATGTTTTCTAAAACCATGAAGGTTAAAAAGCAACAATAGGTTCATACTTTGTTTTTGTTCATAATCATAATTCATTTATGTTTCTTTTATGTTTATAACTATCTAATATCTATATAGCTATATATATTATTTAGAGCATATAAGCTCATAGTCTTGCAATTTATTTACCTTTCATGCAATTTATTTACTTCAATGCAATTTATTTAATTTCAAGTTGATTTTAAGACTAGTCATTCTAGTCTTAGACTTGTCCTCATCAAGTCAAAACAATTCTTTTTCTTTTTCCTTTTTCGGGACTACTCTTTTCTTAGTCCCGGGGTACCTTGATGAAGCTAAGGTCCCAATACTTGATTTATTTCTTTATATGACTATTCTTTTAAAGTTATTATGTTCTTTACATATTTTTCATAGCCTTTGATTCATATTCATGCATGAACATAATGGTTTTGTCTCAACAAAATAAATGAAGGAAATGTTTTCTTAAGATGTAATGTTTTTCTCTAGAAATAAAAATATGGGGTTAATGGAACTTATAAGAGATTTTACAAACATGCAAAAGACTTACGAAGTAAACAAAAGTTTTACAATAACTTCATCTTTTCCAAGTAGAACCCTTTTCATTAAAATAAAAAAAACCCAAGAAAACAAGGAGCTAAAATATTCTTGTGAGAAAATTGTCATAACTTTTACAAAATTGGAGGAATCTAAGTTTAGAAAATAAAACCACTCCTTAGGAATTTAAAGAAATTAAATTTGGAAAAAGAATATTTAATACAAATAACTCAAGGTCTTTCAAAAGCAAAATAAATGTTCCAACAAAACCTCAAGTTCAAAGTCTTTTAAAACCTTACTTTCCATAAGTTGAGACAACTTCATTTACTTCATACATTTGTTATGAGTCATTGCATATATGTATATACCTTTCAAAAAGTTTACAAAAATACTTGAAATATTTATCTTTTCAAATGAGCCTGTTTACAAGAAGGAAAACAAGTTTTTACAAATTCGTGGCAAATCTGGTCACTATCTTTTCGGAACTCAAACGACTTAGTTTTATGAAAATAAGCTTAGAAATGCGTAGATCTTTTCGAGTAGGTAGAAAACGATATATTATACACGAAATTCCGAGTCAAAATGAGCAAGTTATGGCCATTTTAAGTTGGAATTTCCTTCTATACGATTTTTATCATGATTTTAAGAGAATTTTAGAATTTTCAAGAATAGAAGTTTTATGAAAGACTCATTTTGGGTATTTCATCTTGTTTAGGTGACGAGGGACCCGAGATCGTCTATCCAGAGGATTATTTCTATTAGACCTACCGATTATGGAGTGAGTTAATTCTTTTCCTAAGTACATTTCCTTGTTTGTGCTTGTAATTAGTGGAACTAGAAATTTAGGAAAAGGTAAATGAACAAATGTTATGAAATAATTGTTGAAAGAAAATTAAGTATATCGAAAAACGACATGTTAAATGAAAGTGTGACCTTTGTATTTATTTGATGAAATTATGGTTGATCACCTTTAACATGAATCCAACTTATATGGTTAATTGTTAAATTGAAATTCTTTCATGCATATCATGCTTGTGAGTCGCATTTATTTCACTACTATCATTCGTGTGGGGAAACAAAGAAGTGGTAGTGGTGGCTAGTAGGAGCCAGTAAGTCTACAAGGGCCAGTAGGAGCCAGGAAGTCTATAGGGTAAGCAGGAGCCGATAAATCTGCGAATATTGATGGTCGTATGGGCTTGTAACCACCCAACCCTTGTCATGGAGGGCGTTAAATCCATGCTATACTCGATTTCCGGTTAATCTTGTGTATTTAGTTGATCATGTGATTGTTGCATTACATATGCTTGAATTAAATAAACTTGGTTGTTATATGGAAATGTTATATAGTTAGGAATTATCTCACTAAGCTAGATTTGCTTATACCCTTATAGTTTTCTCTTACAGTATGATTATCTATGGTTGGCCGCGAGGAGTCCAGTGTGCCAGGTATGTGCTTACGCTACTAGGAGTTTTTGGAGGAAGTTTATGTATTTTTAGTTTTGAACATAGACTTCTAGGAAAAATCTCTATAGTAGACTTATGTGATAGTTATGTGTATTTTGTTATTAGTATAGTTGATTAAAGACTTTAAGGCGGGGGAATGCCCCTAAGATGATGTACGAGCTTATTATGGAATGAAGAACTTATGTTTATATATTTAAGTTTATGCTTGCTTTTGCTATCTATTTAAACGTAATACCCTGTGAGTCTCCTACTATCTTGGAAGCACGCCTTGCATATGATATCGAAGCTCCTGCATGACTATGGTTTATCATTCATTAGCTTTAATGTTATATACGGCGGACTGCCAATTTAGGGTACCCTCTGGGGCATGACAGAAATGACATGATGATGTGATTTGAAAGGCTTAAGGTGAATATGAGACAATTACCTAGGCTAACACATTGATTATTGAGTAATATGCGTATAAACATATTAGTTAATTTAAGAAAACAACTTTTAGATTAGGTCCAAGGGTTTTATATTTCTCTTAAATAAATTTTGGGTTGAAATTTTAAATGTAAGGCTTACGTGATTGAATAATTTTAGTTTTTTTCTTATGCGATTAAGGTTTCTAGGCTTAAAAAGACAAATTAGGATATATGCCTTATAGGCATAGAAAGTTCTAAATTTCATGACTATGTATTCAAAATTTTAATTTGACTCTAGATTTGTGGATTTCTATCTGTTATTAGCTTTTTCGCTTGTATTTATCTTTACTGATTTATCTCTAAATTCCTCTTTATCGACTAATAAGCTCTATAAATTATTCGTCTCATATTTCTCTTGATTTTTACGGTTTACCATTTTTATTTACTAAGTTAGTATCCCTTGGCACGTAATCTTTTCTTTGGTATCTTCTACTAGTCAGGAAATTTTCTATCATGTCTAGAGAACATTTGTGAGCAAAATTCTACACATGATTTAGTTCATAATATTTATATTATTATCTATTATGTGAATTTTAGTTTTTAGTTATTGAATTCAAAGGGGAAAATCTTGGGAATTACAATAGGTAATATAAAATAAGATAAGCTTATGATAAAATAGATGAAATTATGGTGATTGATAAATTTTCTTTCAACTTGGAAGTTTCTACACGATTTCATGAAGATAATTCTAGAGAATTGTCATATTATAATATATCTAATGAACATAAGATGGACAACTTAATATCATGTTGGATATTAATGAATATGTGTACAAATTTATTAATTAGTTTGAGACATTATTTTTCTAAATTAAGTAAAAGGCTTGTACATTATTTATAAGACACTCACAAGTTGAAAACTAAAGTGTTAAGGTTATGCATTTGAAGAATATTATGATTTTCAAGTACATGATTTAGTTCCCAGGACTTATTACTTAAATAAGTTAGGGGTATTTTAGTCATTTCATAAAAAGTAGAAATCTCTAGAATTGAGGAAAGGGTTATTCTTGTCTTTTCACCTTGATGGAATTCTCTAGAATTAAGGGTTTTATTGAATGTGTGATGGAGCATGATATCAATTATGGTCTTATGGGCTTATGGGCTTGGGTCATGGGTAATTGCTCGTGACCTTTGAATATGGGCTTTTTAGATAATGAACTCGAGTTTTTTTAATGGGCTTGAGCCTTTATGTTATGGGTTAGACTTTTAGTAATTAGAAATAGGTAAGAAAATTTTTAGCATAGAATTTGCAAAAAAATTAGGAGTTTAGTTAAAAATCTAATTAATAAAAAAATAATATTTAATTGGAATTTAGAACTTATCGCCTAGAACTACTTATCTTGATTATTGTTGATATGTGATTTTCTAGAGTTACTTAAGGTTTAAAATACTAAAGATATTTTGGTAACCATTATATCATTATCTAACATGTGTAGAATTTATTTTCTAATTCCAAATTTAAGGTGGAAAAATCTTGGGGATTACACCATCCATGAGCCAAACGATGAACTATACCCTATATCTATGAAGCTGTATCCAACTCCTAAGACTCAATCCAGTTTAACTTGTAATCTGTGTGACCTAAGACAAAATACGGACTGATCTTTTGACCCGTGCATCATCATCAACTAATATTTTGACCAGAGCATCTTCATTGTATAAAAATCCATACTTCTACAACATATTGTGTTAGTAATATTCTTATTTACATCTTTCATTTAGGTTTTAATTTGTTTTTATTTTATTTATTTGATCTATTAATCTACATAATTAAAATAAATAAATATATATGTATGCTTTAATGAATAAGAAAATAAATTGAGAGAGAGGAAGAAAGCAGAAGAAATGTACCATGCCAACAAGGAGAGGGAAAATATTCACATCACGTTCTCACTTAAGAAATGATTGGATTCCAACAACAGGCATAATGGGTTCAAATTTATAAAATAGTTTTAGTATTTTTGTAGGTAAAAACTTTTTTTGGTATAATTCTATTGTAAGTAAAAAATCCAGGTATCTTAAATGAAATTAATCCTTTTTTTTTGTTATTTTCATTTATTGTATGTGTTGGGGGTACTACTTTTATCGGTAGAGTTTTAGGACTTTGTAACAAAGAATATGGTTAGTGGTGCGATGGGAGATGCTTAGCATACTACTCTAATGCTTAAATTAGATAGTAGGTTACCAAAAAACATATGGAATAATTGATCATATGAGAATTACTTACCCATGCATCATGGAGGGAAGGGTTATTTATAGAATCATACAAAAATAGGGCCTACAGAATTGTTTCTGTTAGGATCTTTCTTGAGGTGTGTAGCACCCTGCCTCTAAGGCCTTTATACCTAGCAATTGGACCTAGGAGACGGGTTGCTATTGCTATGCTGTCCTTAAGTAAGGGATAAGGTTACTTGAACATAGAAATAACAAAAAACTAATATTGACATCATTATGAAAATGTCTTTGCAAAATACCAAAATTTAAGATGACATAAGCCTAAACTTATATGTTGATTTGTTTACATACTAAAGTTAATTTATAAAAGTCGTAGCTTTATTCCCCTGCTCTTGAATCCTATCCTCGAGCCTCGTCATTCCGTGTCAGTCCTATCTTCTGTATTTGAGATTAGGAATACTAACCCCTCAACTCATGTTTGAGCTAAGTGAGTAAAAGAAAAGTACAATGAACAATAATTACAACCAATAAAGTACATAAATATAGAAAATCATACGAATAGATCATTAATATTATAATCTATGTGCAATCAAATGCTATGTTAAATGCACATGACATGCAGTGGCCAGTATCTTAACAAAGCGAGCGACCCTTAGGTACCTCATGTGCGGCACACAGTGGCTCAACCGAGAAGAGTGATATATAGTGGCTCAAAATTAGACCATGAAGGAATCAACATGAAGGGATTCCAATAACCAAGAAGAATCTAAAGATTAATAATGTAAAGGTCGCCCATGGGCAGCTTAAAATTGAGAATGTAATTCTATATGCATTAAAACCAAGCTCATAAACTAAATTTTTTGAGAAACCTGATATGTAGGTTTAAAATGAAGCAAACTTATAAAAAATATGGCCCTTAAGTCATTTTTATGTCATGCCATGAATGTGATAGTATAAATACCATTAACCAGCCCACTATTGAGCATATAGTCCAAGTGGCATGGTAATAAATTTGAATAATCATACTGCTATTAATATATCAAGATTGATAGTAAAAGCAATTGGTTAATAATGGTATTAGTTTAGCATTTCCATTGTCTACAAGCCATGTTCATTAGTAAAGCATGCAAGTTTGCACCCAATATAATTTAATAACAAGATACATATGTACATAGCATCAATATTTCCAATCAATAAACAAGCAATTTATTGAGCCATATGATTCACTTAAGTGAAGTCACATTTGCCCAAAAACAATAAGCAAGTGGCCTACTAATTTTTGACCACTACGTAAAACAAAGAATAACCTGCAAAGCAACTCCTTTTTAGTTCACATTCAAAAAGATCCTAAATGTATTATAATAAGTTAATATATGAAATAAGTCATTTATTCTACTTTTCTATGCTTATTAAATAATATGACTACATTTATAAACCTCTTCTTATAGTTTTTATTTGCCATTTTCCTTATATAGCTAGTTTGTTGAAATGTTTAAAGTGGATTGGAACAATAAGAAATGGAAAAGAAAATGTAAAAGCTTCAAAACCAATAAGCGTTTCTGTGGTCATTCATTTTATTATAAATATATATAGGGAAGAAAATGTAGCAAAACAAGTCCCTCTCCTCTGTGGGACTAGTTTTGAATTTGTATATTTCTCAATTTTTTGGCTTTCTTTATTTCTAGTTTATGACTAGTAACTTCAACAAAATAAGATCACAAGTATTGGTATAGTTTTGATGGAAACCAAAATAATTTATATGGGTCCCAATTTATTATATCAATTAAGCTTGCACCTAATAGAATTTCATGACAAGGAAGATAGAGTCATCTAATATATATTTTATATATATAAATGAATAGATGTAACGATATATTACTAATAATATGTATACATACTAGAGAAAAGAAAATAAAATTATCTTTACACGAGTTCTAGAATCATAAAAATCAGAATTTCTATATACATATCCAAGGTTAGTTGTAGCTAATAATGTATGAGGTTTCAATTTTACTTTGTTTTATTTCATTAATTTATTTCTCTCTTTTTCTTTGTTTTTTTACATACCCTATTCACGTATCAGTTTGGTTTAACAATAATATATACATACACATAGATAAGAGAATAATATATGTGTATTACGTTCCATTAATCTTGCTATAACATATGGTATACATCCATAAATAGAAAGAAAAACATGTTATAATAATGAGTTATACTATATAAAACTGCACAACTTACAAAAATAAACTAAATTGATCTTTACCTTTCACCTTATGTAGAATTTATTCTTTTTCTTTAGGGAAAGTTATGATATAATAAAAATTCTTTAGACGTAATGCCCTATTTATGGGACTTGATTTTTATTATTTCTTAATTTACTTGAATTTCCTAGTTTAATGCTTTAACCTAGCTAATGCTAGGCCAATGGTCTTTAGCCTAGTGACATTTTCTTGTTTCTCATTTGAGAAGATCCATGTTTGAATCCTCCTCTCCTATTGTAATTAGAGGAAAAAAAAAAAACTAGCTAATCTACACTGTTAAGTTTCCCAAGCGATCCAATGAATGAACAACTAGGGTGTGTGCAAAAAACCGATCAAATAGAAAAACCAAATTAAAATCAGAAAATTAATCCGAAAATATGATTAAACAGACCGTTAGTTTTCTATTTAGGATTACAATTTTTATTTTTTTCGGTTTTGGTTTGTAACTACAAAAAACTGATAATTAATTGTTAACTGTTTTCAATATTTATAAATATATTATATATAATTTACATATACATAAAATTATTTTTTTTAAATATATATATATATACACACATATGATTTATATATGTTAATGTTCCTTGAATTTTAATTGAAGTATTATTGTTCTATGTTTGATAGAAGTTAATATGGTAATTGATTTGGTTTGATTTTTGTTGATGATGATACATCCAAAGGCTTGTTTTTCCCTTTTTCTTTAATTTGATTTCCTTTTTTAGTAGCTCTTGTAATATATATAATTTATAGAAAAACCCTATGATAAATGCTAAAAATAAGGTTTATTGATATTATCAATTTGATTTGTTAAAACATTACGTTAAATGGT
Organism: Combretum micranthum; assembly: GCA_024138025.1. Taxonomy (NCBI): domain Eukaryota; kingdom Viridiplantae; phylum Streptophyta; class Magnoliopsida; order Myrtales; family Combretaceae; genus Combretum; species Combretum micranthum. Next base: position 1,499 of record JAMXBD010002215.1, on the reverse strand, counting down.
TAAAAATTGAAAACCAAAAAAATTTAATCGAACAAAATGATTAACAATTTATAATGGATCGATTAAGGATCGGGATATTGAAAAATTGATCATTATAGTTAGGATAAAAAAATAAATTCACGAACCGATTAACCAATAGGTGAACACCCTAACAACAACGCACATTTAGGTGCAAGACTCCTAAGAGGTTCATTGATTAGGGTTCTTCTTAGCATCAATTTCCCTGTGGGCCTCATTTATTTCAATGAAAACACAGCTTAACTAAAGAAATCTTACTCAAACTTTTATTTTATCGAACACATGTTTGATCAAGGACTCTGTCTCAATAGTTTTTTTTTTTTTTTTTTTTTTTTTTTTTTTTTTTTGCATAACATGATACTACTTCCAATTTATGTGGTGTTCTAAACTATTGATTATATCTAAAAATGATGCCAGACTCATTCACCTATTAAAGAAATTGACAGTATAGACTTTATATATATAAACTAAGCTAATTATCTAATATTTATAATTGTTAGTCTTTAATTCACATAGAACATATATATATTTCTATTGTTCCGCTATATCTTGGTTGCAAGCTTTCAAATAAATTCACATGAGTAATTCAATTATGAATATTGTTTATATATTAAATATATATTTTTATTTGACTCATTTTATAAAACTTAAACAAAACCGTGATCATTACCTCAAATTTATTAGCTCAATACTACCTCAAATTTACTAGTTCAATACGTCAGAGATCCGATTTAAAGTTAGGGGTTTTACAAGGTGAATGCGGACTTGACATTGAGGTAAAACATTTGGCGGGACGTGTCCAAATAGGAAATGTTCCCCGAGGTCCGTGGCCAACTAGAATAGGTAGGTTGGGGGAGAGGATGACATCCCTTAGAAGGTCTAAATTGAGGTCGTTGAACAATTGTTTTCTCGAGCTATGGTGGGTTTGGCTTTCTGATAGGAGTTCGTTCTTGATGGATGTGGTCGAAATCATAGGTTTTGGTGTTTCTTTAATGGGCTCATGATTTGGATAGGAGTGTTCATGGAGTATTAGGCTTTAGCCTGCCATTTATCATCATAGTACGATTTTTTTTTTTCTGTTTTTTCATATATTACTATATTATACGATACCGTATATTCTTTTCACTAGATTAATGTGCTGTGTTGATTTAGTTGAATTTTTGCACAGTGTACGTATAAAGATAAAAAAAGAAAGCAAATCCATCCACTTAACTCGGGTTTAGGTCTCGGGTGTCGAGCCACAATATATATGCCATGTTCATTCATCTTATCAACCCGGCCTCACGATCTCTATCCTAAGCTCGGCAATATCTATCTCTAGATTTCTCAACCTCACGGTCATAGGACGTCGTCTAAATTATCGTGGTTCATCAGGTATTCCTTCGTCTTCTCTTGATTTTATATGGGACTTTGTGCTAACTCATGGTAAGTTTTCTTTGTGGTGATTGTGTTGGTGTTTAATGCATATTAACGTTTAATGA